>JXTC01000088.1:658793-706996 GCA_002914845.1 Trema orientale | reverse complement strand
CAATATGTTTGAATTTAAAAGTAAATTGTCTTCACTCAAAAAAAAAAAAAAAAGTAAATTGTCGTTTTTAGTTAAACGACAGTCAGTTATTTCGTTTACTAACAACAACAAACCTCCTTCCGAAAAAGGGGGAAAAAAAATCAGACGACATGAAGAATCTTGACACGATGACTCCCTCACTCTGTATGATAAGGAGAGATTATTTTCAACTGATCCATCATAACAACACGTGTCGATATATATACTGAACAAACCCTTTGTCGTTTTTATAATAAAATGTAAACGACAATGAATTTTAATCGACAAACTCCATGTAGTTTTGATAATCCAACATATCATTTAATTTGTATTAAAAAATTCTAATGAAAAAAGGAAAAAAAAAAAAAAAAGGAAAAGAAACAAACGGATAAGACACTGAATTGACTTTTGGTGAATTTGTTTTGTCGTGACCTATATTATGATTTTTTTTAACAGATGTACAACTCATTGTCGTATACCAATGAAAGCGCGGGAGAGATGTCCCATTCAGGATATCAGTTACTTCACAAGTAGTCCTACATTTTCCACGCATGTGACGCGGCCACTCCAGCGCGTGCCACGTCTCCTCAGTTTTCAACCGACACGCTCTTCTTCTTCTTCTTCTTCTTCTTCTTCCACTACTTCCTCTTCCTTAGCCCCTACGGCTTCTGCAACTTAATTCAATAATCAACCCTCTTAAATACTTCCCTAAATCCCCCCAAATCTCCTCAAATATATTCCGTTGAAACCCAACCATGTCTACTTCAAAACCTTCCGATAACCCAAAATCTCTATACCCAGAAGTCGTTCTCACAAACCCAGAAGCCAATTCTCCTAATTTATCCAAACCCACTTCTTCTTCTTCATCATCGTCTTTGTACCCTTCTATTGACATGAAAGACCTCGCCGAGAATCTCTTCCCCGAAGACGACGCCGTTTCGCAGCAAAACCCAGTTCTTCAGTCTTCGGAAGAAGTCCTGGTCAAGATTCCAGGCGCGATTGTCCACCTCATCGAGAAGGACAACAGCGTCGAACTCGCTTGCGGCGATCTCACCATAGTCGGGCTCCGCCAAGGGGAGAACATCGTCGCGGTTCTGGCTCGTATTGGGGACGAGATTCAGTGGCCGCTGGCGAGGGATGAGGCGGCTGTGAAGCTCGATGAATCGCACTACTTCTTCGCCCTTCGGGTTCCGGCAAATGGGTCGCATGAAAGTGAGGACGACGAGGGGTCTGTTCGTGATGTGGATCATCGGTTCGATGTTTTGAATTACGGGTTGACGATTGCTTCGAAGGGTCAGGAGAATTTGTTGAAGGAACTGGACAAGATTTTGGAGACTTACAGTTGCTTTTCGGAGCAGAAAGTGGAAGGGGGAGGGAATTGGGAGGTTTTGGATGGGTCTGTGGCGAGGGAAACGACGCCGCATGAGTTGGAGTCGGAGGAGGGGAAGAAGGACTTGGTTAGGGAGAGCTCGGCGGCTTATTGGACCACTCTGGCGCCCAATGTGGAGGATTACAGTAGCCGGGTCGCGAAGCTGATTGCGGCCGGGTCGGGTCAGTTGATCAGAGGGATTTTGTGGTGTGGTGATGTGACTGTGGATCGGTTGAAGTGGGGGAATGAGTTTTTGAAGAGAAGGATGGGGCCGGGTTCCAACAAGGAGATTAGTCCAGGGGCATTGAGGAGGATAAAGAGGTTAGATTTTTTGTTACTGGTGTTGTATTAGATCTTTCGTTTTTGTTTCGATGTTTTAAATTTCATTGCTTTAACTAGTTCAAGTATAATCTAAAATCTTTGTAAAGAACCCAGCTTGCACCAAGTTGCAGAAATGGTTTTTTTAACTTAGTTGTGTTACATTTCAGGGTTAAGAAGCTGACAAAGATGTCAGAGAAAGTGGCTGGTGGAATCCTTTCTGGGGTCATCAAAGTATCTGGATTTTTCACAAGTTCGATTGTGAACTCGACAGCGGGCAAGAAATTTTTTAGCCTCCTGCCTGGAGAAATTGTCCTTGCTTCCTTGGATGGATTCAGTGAGTAGTTTCTCTCAAATTTGGAATATATAATTAGCTTAAACCATTGTTGTAAGTTCTATTGTTAACTCTTGTCACCACTGTTATGGGCTTACGGCTCAAGGCCTAATATGTGTGTTTATAAAACTGATCATGAGTTGATTGTGTGTGCACAGGCAAGGTCTGCGATGCTGTTGAGGTTGCTGGAAGGAATGTCATGTCAACCACTTCGGTTGTGACCACTGGACTTGTTTCTCAGAGGTAGAGTCTCATTGAATGATAAAAACTTCTTTGATTGCTAATTTTATTATCTTGATGATTCTTACTTTCTGTTTTTACACCAAGAGCAACCTGTTGACAGTAGAGTTGGCTTTGATATTTTTTTGTGTTCCATTTCTATTTAGTGGAATCTTAATATTACAATTAGCTGGGCTTGTGGAGCCGTTTCTTAACACTTTCTAACCCTTATGTCTATAGTAATATGGAAAATTAAAGTTAAATGCCCTACTTACGCAGTAGGCAGAAATTGTAGATTGGTTCTGAGAGATGGTTCAATGAAAAAAAAGTGGGTTTGGTTTTGGGTGATAGAAGGGAAAGCTCCTTTTCTCCATTACTGGATCATGTATGCTCTAGTTGACTAAAATGCGAGTAATTCTGTTTTTGTGATTGCAGGTATGGAGAACAAGCAGGGCAGGTGACAAATGAAGGGCTTGATGCGGCAGGACATGCTTTTGGGACGGCTTGGGCCGTCTTCAAGATAAGGAAGGCTCTTAATCCTAAGAGCGTGATCAAACCTTCAACTCTTGCTAAAGCTGCTGCCGAAGCAAACTCTGCCAAGTTGAAGGCCAAATCCAAGAAGTAATTCCAGAAACAATTTTCAATTTAGTTTTTTTTTTTTCTCGAGTGTGGCGGCATTTGTATGAAAAGCATTATGTAGGTTAAGAGTGTTATAAACAAATGATCTTGGTTCCTTTTGACATCTTTACCTTCGTAGTTATACCCATTGCATTCATGTGTTCATTCGTAATTTTTTTTTGGATATTCCACTGGAAATTTTCATCTGTTGGACTAACCTTTCTCTTGATTCGATTGCCCGGTTGAACAAACATTTGACTAAATAAAATGGACTCAAATCTTCTACCCGAAGGGCATGTTCAAGAGTGAGTTTTGAGAGGAATAAGCAGGAATGAAAAATTAAGCTACTCTTTACAATTTCACTAATTCATATTTCACCAATTATAAAAGGTGAGTAAACAAATGAATGAATGGGAATGAAAATGCTTTCTTTATTTCTATTTCGATCAACTTCGAGGAATTTCTAACACGAAATTAATTAAAGCATAAAACCATTCAATAACTCAAAGCAGTCACACATAAATCTTCAGGCCAAATTGACTTTCATCCAGAAGAGGGTAGCAATTCCACCAAGCAATCTTCAAAGTTACTAGTCAATTTAGAGAGAAGGATCTCTGTTCTTCACACACTCTAACCAATACAAGTTTTGCCACCTAAACAACTCTCTCTCGCTGTCTCTAGCTTTGAACATGGTCTGATTTTCTTAACAACTCCTCTCGTTCTCCTGATCATCTCTTATGGCCTAGTCAATTTGTAAAATCTGGTAAGTTTAAGGGGCAAAAGAGATTTTTTGGGCATAATAGCATTGTTGTAATTTTGAATTTTCGGAATAAAATAAGTAAAATATTTGAATTTAATATTCAGGTGTTACAGTGTTAGGAAATTGCTTTAAAAGGCCCTTAGAATTTCAAATTCTCACATTTAAGGGTTTGGAAGGGAGAAAAAGGAGAGAATCTGCCGAGCTTCGCCACCACACGCTACTGCCACTGGACCCACGTGCTGGCCCGCGTGAAAGTGCTGCCGCCGACGAAGCCAACGCCGCTGGTCCCGTCCCGTTTCGTCGTCGGACGCCGCAGGAGCTCGCCGAAGTTTCCGCCTACAACTCGGTTTTCCGACCACCGGCGCGCCGTTCGACGTCAGTTGTCGTCACCGCCGGCACTTGCAGTCTTCTCTCGCCGTCGCCGATCTCCTCCAAGTGGTTTCACGATTTAACTCGCCTCCGGTAAGATTTTAACCACTTTTACCCTTTTTACCAAGTTTATAAAAAGTGATATTTTCATACATTTTAGTTAGGTAATTAATTTACCTGAGATAAATTTATGAGGTGAAATAGGGTTAAAAATCATGAATAGTTACAGTTGGTAGAAGTAAAAACGGTGTCCGGAAGTGTGGTAAATTTTAATTAGAAAAAGAGGATATTTTTCTAAATATTTATAAAAAGTGATATTTATGTAATTTTCGGATTTTTGAGCTTAATTAATGCTCGAGACCTTGAAACTGAGTTCCGACTTTGAATTTGAACTCAATGAGATCGAGAGATGAATTTTGATATACCACTATATTTTGAAGTGGAATGAAAATTAGAATTTCGTGGTTCAAAATTGTACCGTTTTGCCTGCCACAGGCCGGTCCCGCACCGGAACCCACTTTCGACAAGGTATATGTCTAAACTAGCATTTTTAGGTACTCTTCGAGCGTCAAAAATCACTTTGAGGCCCCGTTTCAGTAGTGATCTCTGTTTCTCCATTTGAGGCTCCGATAGAAAAATCACTTTTTTAAGCGGACTTACTGGGATCCGAAAACTGCCGTTCGAACACCCGAGTGACCATCGAGAGATTCTACAAGCGTCATTGGCCTGGTATTACTACCATATCGAGGCAGGGATTCGATTACCTGATTTTTATATCTGTTTTGGATTTTAATTGCATTAAAATTATATATGAAAAATCGTAATTTTACGATGGATTGGCAAATTGTTGAAAATTTTTGGATTGTACTAGGATTAGACTGTGTGAGTTTTTATACATATTTTTACATTGTGATTATAGGGTAAAATAGCGGTGTGCTGCCCATGTTACAGTAAATCCCAAGATAATGCCAAGTTAGATTTTAAAACATAATTTAATCGTTGGATGCATGGTTATTGTGAACTATTACATATTGTACATACCATAGGATCACATACTTGAGTTTCATTATAGCATCGCGGTATTTTAGATCGCTGGCGAGTTGCTACAGTGCTAGGTAAGAGACCTAGGTCCTTGTGCAAATTTTATCTGATATGCCTACGGGCAGTGTTAGGATGCTGGGTACTTCTGTTACAGAAGTATTTTGGGGCCATGATAGGAGGATGAGAGCTCACTTATTTTCTTATTGATGTATAATATGTACAATGATGTGGTTTTGGATTTGGTTTTAAATATGTGATTATTCTGGATACCAATGATTTGTATACTGGATTTATAAATGGATTTAAATGTACTAACCATGCAGATTTGAGAAATTGCATCTATTCAAAAAGGTAATTGAATTCCTACTGAGCATGTGAATGCTCACCCTTTACTTTTCCCCTCTCAGGAAGTGAGGAGCTAGTTACCTTACTGAAAATTGGTAACTATATAAAATAAATATGATATTTGTCTTGGCTTGTATTAAACATTTAAGGGCCCGTTTTACGGACTCGGTCTGTATAATTATTGTGTTGGATTGTGAGACTGCTGACGATGATGCTTGGTTTGTTTTTAGTAATAAATTTCATTAACAATCTACGTCTAATGGTGATCACAAAACTGTGAGAATTTTACTTTAAAAATTACTTTCTTTTAATAAATTTTTCAAAAATAACTTTTGAATTTCCACTTGTGAAATTCCCTTTCTGTTACACTAGCCCGGAGTTTGAGTCGTGACACAATTAGTATTCAAAAGAGAATTTCTAGCCAATCAGAGTCCTTAAGCTTTCCCCTTTCAACTGTTGACAGACAGCTATTTCTGATGCCTTGGTTAAAGCGGATATGGATATCAACGGTTTTAACTAACTTCCTCAGCATTGCTTATCCAAGAGACACCTTTAACCGTCTATGAATCTATTACATCGTCGCTCTATTGTTTAGTTGGCAAACTGAAAATCAGACTAGCTATTGTCTAACTCTGATATGGCATATATAAACCGAATCAAGGGAATGCTAGAGCTACTAGATGCTCCCATGTCACGTCAAAGCACATATTGCCCAACTAAGGTTATCTTGCCAAAATATATATATATATATATAAGATGCTCCCATGTCACGTCAAAGCACATATTGCCCAACTAAGGTTATCTTGTCAAAATATATATATATAGGTTGCCAATCCCGTAGGTATTTTTTTTTTTTACTTATGTGTAGGTATTTTTTTTCTAGCTGTTGGATCATCATCTAATAATGATTTAACGGTTAAAATAAGATGCATGAAAAGACGTGCATCATTAATGTTTTTCTCTCTCTTACTTTTTAACATAAAAAAATGTGCAAAAAAATTTTTCATTGGCCCAATTGATATTTATGCATAGATAAAAAAAAAAAAATACCTACCGGATTGGTGCCTATATATATATATATATCTTCGATCTCCAGTAACTATCATTCTTTAACGGTTTAACGGGCTTCTTTAATTGGCACGATAACATATTTGTCTTTATCATAATAGAACTTCTCATTTGAATGCATTATTTGTTTGGGCTCTTAGCGATAAATAGTCTCTCTTTTGTGTTTTTTCTTTTTCTTTTCACTTCATTTTAATAAATGTTTTTATTTTTTGGTTTATAGCAAAAGAGTGTGTATAAATATATGTATATTCGTTTATTATCATTATAAAAACTTATAAACATTAGTATAAACTGATATGCTGATGTTTGATATACCGAGTATAAAACTGAAATAAACTACAATTTAGCTATAAATAGAGAGATATATATTTAGTAAAATAAAGTGTTAAAAAAAAGACCATTTGCTACAATTACTCATTTGATATTCGCCCTAGAATTTTTGGGTTTTTGATATATTTGTTATGGTGGTGGTGGAGTTCCTATTCATCTACAAGGATATCAACATTGGGATGCAAATAAAATGGTTTGCAGATTTTTCTTCTTCTTCTTTTTTATTTTTTATTTTTTTTTATTTTTTGCTTGTTTTATTAAATTTAAGATAGCAAAGTCTTTTGATCCTATGCTATCAAAAAGTGGTATACTGTTTAGGTGGTACCGTTGGCTGGTGAACAAAGTTTTGGGAATATTTATAAATTGTAAAAGATACATCTTATTCCTTAATAAAACTTCACTCAATTTTCCATTTTCTTTCCTTCTCTTTCTGACGACAGTTACTGAATTTATGCTTTAAATAAATTACTATGATGTTATAAACCTTCAACACTTGGACTATCTTAATCTCAATAGCTAGTTCTAAAGGGCTTATAAGTCTTGAGATCAAGAGCCACCCCAGCAAAAGATCCAACAGCAGCAGCTATGGAGATAAAGAGACAAGTAACACTAAGTATCTGAAGTCCAAGCCATCTGGTAGTCCAACGCCCAATCTTCTTCTGAGCAATGTACATCTCAATTGGGAAATAAACTGTCAGAGGCCAGAATCCGAAGGCTCCGAGTATTCCAACGACGTCGTTGAAGAAAGGCATGAGCATGGCTATAAGAGTGGTCATCATGACAAATATGGTCCTCCAAACCAACCGGAAAAAGTTGAGTTGAAAAATCCCAAAGAAGGGGATTGGTATGTCATACTCTGCAGTCACAAAGTCACTCTTTGGCCATTTCTGGGCGCTCCATTTTTCCACAAATGCAAACAGTGGCTGGCAAAAGACCTGCAGTAGCAAGTAGTTCACAGAGTTGAGAACTGTTTGGTGGACTAGAAAATCAAGTGTTTATTGAGAAAATGAATTTCAAAACTGAAACTAAGAGTTGGGTTTTTTGCCAAATGGTGGAAGTTATTACCTGATAAGCACCAACGAGGTGGACAACAATAGCAACATTTGCTATGTCTAGCAGCCAGTAAGGGTTGTAGAATCCAAAACCGGTCAGAAGGTTTCCTGGTGAATCGTCGCCAAAGGCGGCATAACCAAAGCAGCCACAGAGCATATAGAACACTGTGGTGACTACTACACTCAGTAGAGTTGCCTTCCTCATGGTTTTGTGTTCTGCAGGTGGAGATTTAATTGTATCCTGCACCCGATAACGTCTTGTTAGTTTACCAGTTCTCTCAAAAGCTTAAACTAATAGTGAAACTGGGCTTGTAGACTAAAATGTCATCCTTTCATTGTTTGGGGATAGATTTCCTTGTATTACTTCCATTCCAAGTACCTGAATTTCAACGAGGACTAAGGAAAAAGAGTATGCAAAAGCAATGGCTCCAAGGGCTTGTAGACTCCTCCACATCTTCTGTGTAGCAGTGACTGTTCCAGCCTTAGTTACTGTCCCTATGCTGATTCCCAGCAAGCTTCCTTTAATGCTTCCATTTACTGCAAAAAGAGATTGAACATTTTGCGCCAAGTTATTGATCAGAAAAGCTATTTTAAGGATGTTCAAGTAGTCCTTGTAGATAAAGATGTCTAGAGCTTATTCGTTCATATGTATACCTGCAACTTTGGCTACTCCAAGACCAAGACCGATGGCGGAGTATGTGAATGACATGATGGCTGCAACTATGGAAAGCCACCATACGTGACTAAAATCTTGGATCTGAGAAAATATTATCTCCGAGATTCCAAATGTTATCATGTACCCATTGCTTGACATGTGGCATGGATCTTTCCCTCCACTTTTGTGGAAACAGTTTGATCTCTTTATGGCCCTGAACATAGGACACCAGAAATAACAGCAAAATTGTAATATATCCATGTAGTTGATCCAACTTCAAGATCCCTTTTCTCTGTTACAACAGTTGCTGTCTAAAAACTATATTAACTCAATTTACTGCTTCTCAGATTACTCACATCATACTGACTGATGCAGCAATTGTGTAACCAACTGCGACGCCAAACATATTAATGTACTGGATTAGACCGCATATCATGACCCTTTTTCCTCCTGCACCCCAAGATGGAATACTCTCATTATATTACAAAAAAAGCAAAGTAAAAGATTGAGATGTGAGACTATAGATTTATGCATATCTCTTACCCAAGTTGGACTTGACAGCGTCCATGTATGTGTAGTTTCTCTGACCAGTAACTGGATCACCGGTTCTGTAACACTGAGCAAGGAGGTTGGAAGTGTAGAGATTTACGAAGGCAAAGAGTAACAAGACAGCTGGGCCTGTAACCCAACCGAGCTGAGCTACTGCCCATGCCAAGGAAAGGACTCCTGACCCTATAACTGCAGTGATAATATGTGATGTTGCAGTCCAGAAAGTTCCTGCATGGAACCAACATTTACAATACAATTGCCTTGATATTAGATAATGAGCTAAGTTATAATACAAATTTTATAAACTAAGCTCACCATTAATAACATGATTAAACATGATCTATTAATGAACTAATCCTATAATTACAGAGTTTGTGTGAAATGTTAATACAAAAGGCTCAAGTACCATAAGAGTGTTCTTTTTTTTTTTTCAAAAAAAAAAAGGTACCATAAGAGTGGTGTTCTGTTCTGCAGCTTATTAAATCAAAGCTGGTGTCGAAACCAGTTATGCACTCCTATTTGAGTTCGTTTATAAGTCTAAAAAGAGCACTTCATGCAGTTTGAAACTAGAAAGCCAAGTATAGTTGCAAATTTTGTACCCGTTCTCTTCAGGCGGCCATCATCATCGAAGCACTTGGAATAGTTGGATTGAGGATTTATTGCTTCAGCCTCACTAGCTTTAGGTTGGACTTCAACTTGCAAGTAGTGCCTGATATCATGCCTCTCTTCTACCTGAGAATATAAACACATGGGGGTAATATAAGAAGGGAACACATATAGTTCTGCTACTAAGAAAGAGATATGGAGCTGAAGTCATGGCCTCTTACAGCTCCATGATGGATCCTGCTTGGAAGAGTTCGACTCCTGGGCAACATCACTTAAATTGAGGTAGCAGAACAAACCAGAAATGTAGTCTCAGTAATGGAGAAAAAAGAGTATGTGTGCGCGCGTGTGTGTGTGTGTGTGTGAGAGAGAGAGAGAGAGAGAGGCAAAGATGACTTGAGTACTTGAGAAAATGGAGTGGGATTTTATAGATGAGGACAATGACATTGATATGGTGCAACGCGTCTGGGAGCAATCGTGTATCACGCTTCCGCTTGTGCTAGTTCCAAATCCACGTGCGACCCTAAAGTTTGAATGAGTTAAAAAGTGGTGTGTTTGTGTATCAATATTTATTCAGTTTCGAAAGTATCTGTATCAGGTTTTCCAAACAAGAATTTAAGGAAAATTAAAATAAAAAGTAGATTAGTTAGTAGCATAAAGCAACATCTTTTTTGGGGTTGCCAAATTTTTAGAGCCTATAGCCCAAAGATATGTAGCAGATAATGACATTGCAATATGCCAATGCTAATGGAAACATGGCATCATAACAGGGTCGACAATTAGAACAAATATCTAGAAAGTAACCCAAAAAAAAAATCTACAAACGAATGAACAATACTATGTAGATAAGCATCAAAATAGTTCTTTTCCTCATTTTGTAGTTTATCTTATCTATGGTTTGGCTCACAGAGGAGTATGAGTTAGTTATTTCAAGTTCTGTTATGGTACATCAGGTTGATGTCATCTTAATACTGGCATTACTAGAACAATCAAAATAAATAATCCAACTTTGAAAAGTGAAAACAGATACTCACCTTTAAGAGAAGGGAAGTACACGAGAAATATCTTGTTTATATGCTTATTGTACAATATACCGTACTTCTTCACATGTTTTTAACTAGTTAAAAGTTAAAAACTGTTGAAAAGAAGAGCTGGGGTGAAAAAGGTAGAGACAAAAAAGGCAAAGCTGAATAAGTTGAGACAACTCTTGAAATGGACGTTGTGAATTATTGAAATGATTTCAAATCCCACGGAGAAAGAAACTAAACAAAACCAGACGCGTGGAGATAATAAGAAGTAGAAAGCAATGTTAGTTACGGTTACAACCTTACAGGATCATAATTTTTTTTTTTTTAATTCTCTATAGTTCCATTATAGAGACATAATGTTCCTAACAAAAAGCTTTTGCTTTTGGTAACCGAAATACACATAGAAAGGCACTTTATGAAAAAGGTTAAGGCATGACTTACAACTTATGCTATGTAGTCCCAAACGGTAGGAGCTAATCTTCATCCATCTACTTGGTTAATGGTTTCTCTCATTTACCATAATTCTTACGCACAATAAAAAAGGGCCCTAACAACGATGTCGTTTTTTAACCATAGGCCATACTGACCATAGTACCTACAATAAACATGATAGTTTTCAACCGTCGTGATTTTTTGTTAGCAGCATTGTTATAACCGCAGACCTTTTTCTTGTGATTCTGATATCTATAACATGACCGTCATTATAGTTTGATACAATTGCTACATTTATTTCAATTATCATATGTTAGTAGTATGACAGTTAGGAAGATGTCAAAGATATCCTTCTTTTCGTTCTCTCTCTTTCAGTTAGGACGGACATATGTTATAACCCTCTCTTTCATTTAGGTTTTCATAAACTTCCAGTCACCATTGTGTGTATTAATTATATAGGCCAAAAAAATACGTGCATTAGTTTCTTCTTTGGCAGATAACTCCAAGAAGATTCATCCTAATGCTTGCTTAAACAGAAACCATTTAACCTCTGGTTCCAAGAAAGAAGCTTAATCATGCAAGAGTATGTAATCACCAATCATCTTCTTTCGTTTGAGTAACAAGTGGACTGTGGGGTTTTATCCCATCTTATAAAGTGGGTTCACATGATGTTTCCACTTTGGGATATGATGTTATATATGATTCCCTTTTCTTTTTCTTTTTTATATATAATTTAGGTCTAGGAGTTACCTCCTTTTTAGTACTACCTAGAATTAAAAATTGTAGTTTGGTTAAAATGAGACATACACCTTCTCAAATGTTGTTACCCAACGCGGAAAGTGGAGTCTTATGAGGTCAACGTACGATAAGACATCTCAAAGAAAGCCTTTGAAAGGCCTCCTTTCTATTCATTCATTCATGATTATGGGCCTCCGCCACAAAATGCTAGCTGACTCTCCCACCATAATCAACAGTGCCTAAATCGCCCATCACAACCCAAAATATTTAGCTGTGCCATTTTTTTTTTTTTTAAACAAAAAAAGCGGATGAAATCTGGTAATGGATCACTTCCCAGAGCTATCTCATTTGGTTGGATTCCTAAAGATGATGTGGGAGCTCGAACCTTTGATCTCACCTTTCCTAAGTAAGAGAATGCCTTAAAATAGAGCACTTTACTACTTCGACCATTCTTTAAGAGTAGCTGCGCAATTAAACATTCTCAAAATAGTAGCACTAATCAAGATCAGTACCAGCAATTTCAATAACTCAACATTTTGCTTATCAACATTATTAAACTTAGATTGGTTGATATAGAGTCTATATAATCGACGACTCATGAGTATTGGTCATATCCACACGTGAGGTACGCTTTGCACTGCAATATATAGTTGTGGGAATCTTGAATTACTATGTTATGTTATGATTCACAACTATAATTATTGCATTGGTGAAAACAAACGACCACAATAAATTATTGGTTTCAGGAATTAAAGTGCTACCAAGTAGATGGTTTTGTGAATATATAGGGTCCGGCTACAATACCGTATTCAAATAATGAGGCACCAATGCCAAAGTAAAAATGTTACACATCGTGGGAATGTTACACACCTAAATAAAAATATTACACTGGGATAAAAGGCAAATTTTGGGAACCGAGAAGCATTTTTTAGAGAGTGAAAACTAAAAAATGTGCTTTTCCTGTGCCCAAATTTATACTTATGGGACTATAGATGGACCCCATATACACACACGAGTATTGATATAATTTGAATTGCTACTTATCTCTTTATTATTAGCCTAGCCAAACTTGATCAAGTTTACAAAGAGGTTTGACCCTTTTAAGTCCACGCACCCAAAAGGTCCTACCAGTCTACCACCACTTCCAGTCTCATTCTGACCATAGATAATGTTCGAGTAGCATTTCCCATACCTTTCATTATGAGTAAGGACGTGACCCAACTATACTAGTTCTCATACACTTCTTATTGTTGATCCTTTCTGAGTCATGGTAGATATCAAAGCTATAAAAGGAGTCACTAGAATCCATTTCAACAGTTGGAACAAAAATTAGAACTAGGTTTCAGATTATGGCAACCAACCCAATTTAAGAATTGATTTTACTTAGTGATTTTGTATCGAATCTTAGAAAATAATTAGAATCCGTGAAGTCTTACTTTAAAACAATATATCATTATAATAAAACTGTAATAAGATCAAAGAACTTGAATTTATTTATTTAAAGAAAAATACGCTAAACAAAAGGATTTGGTAGAAAGAAAAGAAATATTGTTTGTATTTTGTTGATCCTTTGTGAATAACATTGTCACGGTAGATATCAAAGCTATAAAGGAACTCATTAGAATCCATTTTTGAACAAAAATTAGAACTAGGATTGTGGCAAACAACCCACTCTAAGAATTGATTTTACTTAGCAATATTGTATCGAATATTTAAAATAATTAGAATCTGTGAACTCCTACTTTAAAACCATACATCATTATAATAAAACTTTAATAAGATCAAAGTACTTGAACATATTTATTTGAGGGAGAATAAACTAGACAAAAAGATTCGGAAGGAAAGAAAAGACGTATTGTTTGTATTTTTTTGAGTTTTTAGAGTTACAAATTTGAGGAAAATATTTTCTATGATTATTTATTTTTATGTTCAAAATACCCAAATTACCGCTCAAATATACTTGCATATACTACCACATGCTCTTCACGTGTGTTTTCGTCCAACATTTAACATGTTGCAATTTAAACAGGTCAGAAGCTAAATTGTATGAAATCAGAAAATTCAAGGGCTTAATTGCCAAAATTAGAATCCCAGGACCAAATTGTAACTAGTAGGATAGTTCAGGGACCATTTGTTTCTCTTAGAAAATATATATATGTTCCCAATCCAGTAGATTTTTTTTTTTTTAACATATCTATAAGTATTTTTTTTAACCATTTGATCAATGATCTAATAGCTATCATAATTTGAGTAGTTGAAAAAAAAATAAATACCCATTATTTAATTATTTTCTCTCTCCTCCTTTTACCATGAAAAAACGTGTGTAACTAATTTTAATTGGCAAAAATAATACCTATAAATAGGTAAAAAAAATATACCTACTATATTGGTACCCCATCAACCTATATATATATATAAAACTATACCAACCACCAAATTGTCACCCATCAAAATTCCCGCAATGTATGTCTATGAATCACCAAGAGGCTTGGCAACATGGCCGTATTTTGGAACCCTTAAAATAAATGTCCATCTTTTTAACAAAATAACCGAGTATATCAGTTGTTAAATTTGTTGTATTCATTGTAAAATTTGATTTACACAATTTATAAAGGAAATACATAGTATATAGATTGGATTAAAAAAAATGTTAGCTGCACCCAATATAATAACTGCTTTACTCGACTATTTTTGCTAAGATGGATAAATTGCACATTTATGTGAGGAAAAAAAAAAGGAGAAAATTTGGCTTTATATTGTAAATTTTCAAAAGAAATTGAAAAATTCCGGATTTTAAATTTATTTGAAAATTCTGACTTTTAAACATATTTAGCAAAACACCACTTATTACTAATTGATGAGGTACTTAAAGTATACTATGGTTACCTAGAGTACTACCGAAAAATACCAATTTAAATGGAAACTGATATTGTTCTAAAAGAAAATTTTAAAAAGTGATATTTTTTCTAAATCAATATGGGATTTTCAAAAAATTTAGTCCAGTTGAGATTTTTTGAGAAATTTACGCTTAGTACTCATTTTTAAAACTTATTTTCATAAATACCTGTTGTTTAATTTTTCTCTCAAAAATACCCCTTTTTATGGTCCACATTTCATATGCAAAATATGAGTGGTTCAATTTACAATGTAAATTTTATCCATGAGGTACACATTTTATGTGTAAAATATGAACGATATACATTTACAATGTAAATATTTACCATGTGTGCCAATTTTTATATAATTTTTATTCATGAAATGTAGACTAGGGTATACATTTAATGCATGGTATACATTTTATGTGTAAAATAGTGGTGGTTTACATTTCTCAAAAAATAAATATAAAAAAGATATTTATGTAATAAAATTAAAAATAGGTATTTATGAAAATAGAGTTTTAAAATAAGTATTTATGAACCTTTCCTGGTATTTTTTGATTTTTTAAGACTTCGGCACTGATTTTTTAGTTTTTTTTGGGAGGAAGGGGGGGGGGGGTGATAGCTCAGAGAATTCAAAGTTAACAACAGTTTTTTCATATAGTTAACTATCATTTTCGGTAGCTAAGGGCGCGTTTGGTACAAGATTCGAATCCTATTTTTTAAATCCAGAAACAGCTTTTATGTAGCAAGTTAAAAGGATAAATGTTTTATGTTTCCAACTTTTTATGTAAAAGTTGTTTCTAGATTTGAAGAATAGGATTTGATTCTTAAACTAAACGCGCTCTAAGTTTCTCTTTTGGAATAAATTCAAGTAGGACAACAGAAAAATAATATATATTTCAAAATCAGTTTTCACAAGTAATTAATTAGATATAATAAGTGGGTATTGGTATAATTTTTTTTCCCTAGAAAATAAGGATCAGGGTGGGTCAAGTTTAAAGGAATTGGGCTTCACGCGGGACCCGAAGTATCGAAGCAGCCCAAACCCACACCCGGAAGGCGAATTAGGATCAAAGAAACGGCGACGTTTAACTGCGGCGACGGCTCAAACACTCATCCTTTGTGCTCGACTGCTCCTCTTCCCCGAGGCCTCTCTGGCTCTCTCCGATCACGTGGGGCCCGCCTGTAGAGTAAAAAACGCCGCCGCCGCCGACGCCGACGCCGTCACCGCCGAGGCGAAATACTTCTCGGCCTAGCTCCAAAACTCTAGGTATGAAGCTGATTCCCTCACATTCTGAAAAATTTTGTTAGCTATGAAGTAGATTTGGGTCGAAGCCTATGCCCTAGGCTTCGCTTTAGTAACCCCCAAATGCAAACTCAAATCTTTCAGCTTGAGAGTCCAATGCAACTGGAACGGACTGAATTTCATGGTGGTGGAGTAGCTGGAGTTTTTCGGAAGAAACAGAATTTTCATAGAGAGTCTTGCATGATTTTGAAATTTTAGCTTTGGTTAAGGTATGTTGCTTCCTTTCATCGTGTTTGCTTGTATAATATATATATATATATATATTCGTTTATAATACTATGAATTGATTAATAGGAGAATGCTATGTAGTATTATCAAGCATCACCACTAATTAACTATCATTTAGTCTTATCACACGTCCATCTTGAATAAGCACTTTTTTTTTTTTTTTTTTTGGTGGGATGTGATCTCTTGCTAAAGAACTGAACCTTTTATAGTTCCAAGTGTTAGCCTTGTTGTACGCAACTACTATGGTCTATACAGGAATGCTTGATTAGATGTGTGAGGCTTTCACAAAAGAAATATTAGGCCCAGAAAAGGAAAAATAAAATGGGGAATGGAGTTGCCTGCTCCTAAACCAAATTGGACATGGGTCATAAAATATGCCTGGGTCGATTATGTAGTTGGGTAGTAGTATAACTATTTGATAGAGAAATCTAGCTAGTGAACAAAACAGGTTTAATTAAAAAATAATGGGCTGAACTGGGTTGAACTTGAACCAAGCCCAACCTGCCCAGGTTTCAGGTCTACATGGTAGTTTAGTTCTGTTTTAAAGCAGGGAGGTTTTCTTTGGTACTTCGTGAAATTAGAAAGTGACCATCAAACATTAGAGTTTGTGTTAGAAGCCTCTAGATGGTTTCCCAAAGACGAGCATTCTTGGAACTTGGATGATATCCGGTTTAATTTTTTAACTGTTGTATTTAATATCGGATTGTAGTCTTAATCCATCACGTGAATGATAGATAAGTTAACCGATGATTGTATTTCGATCAGAATTTTGAAGAATAGAGCTAATGGAAGAGTTTGGTGGTTTTAGTCTTTTGCCGAGTTATCTTTGTCAACAATCTGTTAGTCGTCAAAATCTTATAGGCACTTGATGCCTAGATTCTAATAATACTACTAAACTGTTTGTTTGCTTGCGGGCTGTTATGCCTAATCAAAATCAAAATAGTGGACTAATCCGTTAGTTTGGCTCTTCTCAGCTAGAATTAGTAGTGTAATTTTCCAATTTTCAAAACGATTTCAGTGGTGTCAAAAAGTAGATTTCTTTGTTTTCTTATGGGGTTAGTTCGTTGGAAATGTTTCTCTCTACTTGTTAGTCCATCGCGTGATTTCCCCTTTGGCATCTTTATTGACCCACCTTTAACTTTCTCCATATATGTGGCACGCTAGAACACTGTCCACTTAAAATTAAAACCCAGCTTAGCATGATATTTGTTTGCTATTTCTGAATTATATTCTTAAAGCGTTGATAAATATTTTGAAATTTTATATTATGAGAAAGAGTGGTTAGATTAAGAATTATGCCTAAAGTTTGTCAGGTATTCACAGATATTTTAACAAAACTGACCGGCTTTTGTGTTCTGACTTTGTATCCCTTTTTGAAGTCGAGATGTTCAGTGTTCACTGTACAAATTCGGATGTATTTAGAATTTCTTAACTGATTACGGAAGGGATTTAGCCTTTTCCACCCAAGGATATCGACTAGGTGGACTCTGCACAGTATTTTTCCAAGGAAAGAAACTCGTGTAAATTGACTAGAAATTTTAATTAACGGCTACCTTGAAAAAGGGTCTTAACTCTTAAGAAGTTCTTATTTGCTATATCTTGGGGGAAATGTTGATTATGACTTTCTTTTCTCTTCATGATAAAGGGCCATCAATCTTATTGATGCTTTTCATAAAATGTATAGTGAAGGAAATTTGGGGCCGTTCACCTGTTGAAAAGTATTTACATGTCTTTGTAGGATACCTTAAAGTTCAAACCAAACCGAGGGAGAATAATGTGTCTCTTGATTCCATCAAGTGTTGCTGATAAATGCTAAAAAAGTCCTTGAAAACCATCCCGTGGAAAGTCTTATTCTTCCTTTTCAATTCATTTGGTAAAAAGTGAAAAAGCATCATGATTTCTATGCAAATTTTGATTAAAATCGAGTCAATACAAAGTACAAACATTTTCTGGCCATGAATTTTTACCCACTTACTCCGCACTTTCTCTCTCCCTCTTAGCTGAAAACATTGTACTGAAGAAATTCAACCATATATCCATTTTTTCAGCAAAAAGACCTTGTATCCATTTGCACAGGGAACTATGGAATGGAATGTATATGAGCGAGTCTGCATATTGCTCTGTTATGTACTTGTGTTAAAACCGTAGATAAAAATTTCCCAAGTATTTTTGAGAATCCTTGAATACTTTTGGCTTTAAGCATCAAGCATGAGACACTAGTAATCATAAGCATGTTTTTTCAATTTTCCAACTTGACAGAAATCATGCTTATCCGCCGTTATGTAATTAGTCCCAGCACTTATCTGTTCAATTGGGCTCTTCCAGAGACTTTGTTTTCGGGCAATGCAATCAGCCAATCAGGTAACACTCACCAACCGTTATCACTCTCTCTCTCTCTCTAACGTCCTCACTTCTTTTTTTTAATATTATTATTATTATTTCTTTCTACTATTGTTCCATATAGAAGAAGATCCACATCACGTCACATTATATGTCCTATTCAATTTGAATCATACCTCACAACTCAAGCATATCTACATCAAAATGGCAACCACCAGTGGACGGCTAAGATTTTTAATCAGAAAATAACATCATCAACCCCTTTGAACACAACTCAACGTGTCTACACACTGTAGGGCCCATCATCCCCATAATTCTCCTTCCTACAAAATTTTGGTACCCAATCACTTTTCCCTCTTGTCACATATTCGTATATGTGAAATAGTGAGTAAGATGTAGTATGCTAGATAAAGCTAGAAGATGTTGGGCAGGTAGGGAGATTTAAGAATAAGGTGGAAGAAGGGAAGGGATACAGTGGGGTTAAAGATAGTTAAATGCAGAGGTCCCCCATAATAATTCTAGAGAAAAATAAAAAATTTAAACAGATTGAGGTTAAGTTTGATGAAAGAGACATATAGTTGACTGGTAAGGGTGATGACTTTGGATCCATCAGACCATCACAATCAATCAAGCGACCACCACCTAACCACTTGAACCTCCATACATCTGAGCCACACACCATCATATATATCCTTTTTCTCATCCCATCCCATCCCCAATGCTTGTTCTTATCTTCCACTTCTAATTATTAATCAATATACATACCTCACCAAACTTTGTTAATTTCCTACCAGCTACACTTTTTCTATCTTGCGCCGAGCTCTTAACCTGCGCACTCCCCTTTCCCGTCCAAACTCTCTTTAACTCACCCTGCAGTTTAAGACAGACAAACTCATCCCATGCAGTCAGAAGATTCACCGTACATAAAGGTGTCAAGTTATACATAAATAAAAATAAAGTTGGAACATTTAAGTTTGCTTAGATTAGATTTCATTACCGATAGTGGAAAGAAAATATTATTAAAAAAAATTAAATAAAGAAAATGATTAATTATATAAATGAGGTTTTTGGACATGGCTCGGGATATAGTCAATTTGTCATATAGATAGATTGTATATTCATACATAAGCAGGCCCCCATGGCCGAGTTTGCAGCGGCTAAGTACTCGTATCTAATTGTGAGAGAGGGTTATGTGGGGCCCAGATGTTGTCGGAAAATGACATTAAGTGGGGTCCACCGCCGCAACCGCGCACATGATCCTACGTCGGATGGCTGCCAACTACCGCCCAAAAAGAGAGGAGTTGGTAGCGTGTGGGACACATACGACAGTCCTCTTGTTTTGCTTCTATCTCATTGCATTGTCCCACTTTTAATTTTATCCCCCAAAATTTACAATCCTGCCATTCCTGAATTTTATTCCTCATCCATGCTCTTTCTAGGTTCCAGGAAATGAGTGTACAGGACTTATAGGACTTGCATAGTCTTATGAAATCATTATTTTAGGACACCCTTTTGAAGAAACATTGTTCAAAAATTTTCTAAGGCACCCTTTCGAAGAATTGTTCAAAAAATTTCCCCTCCTTAGAATTCATAGTCCTTTATTCAAATCCCATTTTGAGCCATTTGAGGCAGCTTTTGCGGGAACTATGAACTACCAGCTTATTTTATTTTCTTTTGTTTTAAGCTGCTGCCATATTATAGGACACAGATTCTCACGTTGTTCTTTTCTCTAGCTAAATGTAAACAAATATTTTACCTCTAATAATCGTTTGAACTAATGATCATGTGATCGCATGATACCAAACTAATTCCCTATAAGAGTTTCAAAAGTTTCTTTATTCATCACCACATCTGACTTCATTTTGGTATATTTTATTGAATTTGGTAGAAAAAACGTTTATGCATATTATTTTGGGCTTTTGAATGCATCAAACTAACTGCTTCCACGTTATGGCCCCATAGTTTATGCATCAATATTGAATAATGTTGATGTGACACATGCATAGAACTGTACATGAAAATTTTTAGTGTTTAAATCTTGACAATCGGTTATAAAGACTTCAGATACTATACGTATATGTAGGGATGAACTAACTTGAACAAAAAAAGGTTCATAGTACTGTAGTCAGTGACTCTGTGTGGTTCTCTGGCTTCAAATCCACAACAAAACTGTTTTTTTTTTTCTTTCAAACAAATAAATAAACAAATAAATGAAAAGGAACATCATGAGGCTAACTTGAATTATTAATTTCAGAGATGGACCCCAAATTTTTGGCCATAGTGTTTGGTGTAACACATTTTTGTCATCAATATCCAGTTGGGCACACTATGATCCCAAAATTAGTTTGGATAGAAAGATGACTTGCCTACCAAACAAAAGAATATATAAGTTCAAGGTAATTATTTAGTAATTGAACCTATGCTGTAAAGTCATTTAAATAAGGATAGGGATCCAGAAGAAAATCTAGGGGACCTACCACAAAGGTATTGCATGTGATGTTGGTGGAGGTTGAATCCATTAACAATTTAAGTTACATCAATAATTAGCCTATTGATAGAGAGAGAACCAATAAACAATACTATAATGCAATTGTTTTCTTCTTTTATTTAAAAAGAAAAGAAAAAATAGTCTATCCTATAAAAATGTCTTTGATAGTAAGAGAGGAAAAAAATATCTTATGGAAGCTTCTGATGTCTCTACCTAACACCTTTGAAAAAGAAAAAGAAAGGGAAAAAAAGTTGAAAAGTGACCCCCTTTTATATGGGGGAAGGGCCATTGTTTTTTTCTGGATATTGTTTCAAAGTAGCTATCACCAATGTGTCCTCTTTCTCATGGCCATCTATGTCTTAGATTGCTTTTTGGGAATGCAATTCATCTCTTTCTTCTTTGGGAGATTCTTTTTTGCTATTTTGTCTTCCTCTATTATATATGTATATATTTTTTTTTTTATAATGAAGAAAACACCATTTCTAAACTTAATCTAACATTAGGTTGGTAATATCCAGATTTATTATTATTGTTATTGTTAATTTAATAATAGAATTAGGTGGTTCATGGATTGAGACAAGGCTAGTATAAGGGCAGGCTCAGTTAGATTGGTCGTTCTGGTATGACCCCAGTGACATAACCATCAATTAATTGCTGGTAGATAAAATTCGGTTGTGGGTATGACCCATTGACCTCTAATTTGGTCAAATCATAATCTTGTGAGAAGTATGAGCACTCTAAACTTTAAAAATTTTGGTAAAACAGTTAGATCTGAAAATGAACGCTTTTAGTAGGTCTGAAAGGCATGCATTAATTGATTAAAACTGTTAAGATATTGTGAGCCTAGTATTTGAATTTAGTTTCGATTTACAAGATCTTATTCATTATTTATTGTTTTCACTTAACAGGTTCTTCTTAAATCAATATTGGACATGATTATCTTTGGGATTACGAGGAACCATACAGATACTGACTTTGCATTTTTAGATTCCTCTTTGCCAACAAAAAGATTTGCTTTGACATTCTTTTTCAGGCCATTTAACCCATTGGGCACCCTGAAATGATTATTTAACAGGTGCCTGAATCCTGATTCAGTGATTGTTATTTTGATATGGAAGGGGGTTGCGTATATAGAAGACTTCAATCTTTTTTTTCCCCCTTTTGTTTCCCTCGATGAGCTTTATCACATGAAATATATTAGCTTGTTAAAAAAAAAGTTTTTTGTTTTGAAGTTAAAAAAAAAAGGCAGTAAATAATAAAAATTATTACCACAATCTGGATACACAAGGTCAACAATAGGACATCCAATCCTATTGGTATGGTTCCGCAGCCTATCCATATTTCCCTTTCTTGAACTTTAAAAAAAAAAAAATACAAACAAAAAAAGTACAAAGGTTGACGCCAAAAGTCTCAATATATAAACCCGTTTTTCTCTCCAGTCTGAGAATTAGATCTAAATGTGCGCGTGTAATGTGTATACATTCATATTAGGCACCGGCTTTGCATGGTTCACGAGCGTAATTAGTCCATTTCTTCATTTAATTATTCCAACTAAAAGAAGCTATCATAGATTATATTTGTCAACTAGTACAATGAACTTTCCTTAAAAAAGAAATAAAAATAAAAAGAAAAAAAGAAAATGTCAATAAACGAACAACACAAGGTGGGGAAAAAGAAAGGACAAATAAAGACAATAAGACAGTTATTGAAGCAGCTGTTAAAACTGAAGTTTTGGGTGGTAAATAATCTAGGCAAAGATTAACTTTTGGGTTCATCATTTCCATCATTTCATTAAAATCTTATGGAAGGAGAGACATAAAACTAAGTAGGGTTGATTACAGACACTACTCTCTAGCCCTCTTTTTTACCCTCTACTAAAGAAAAAAGTACTACATAATTAAATCCATATGCTGCTCCAAAATTAAATTGGCGTGTTGGCCAAAAGGTAAAGGTAACAGAGGAGAGAAATCTAGTTAGGGTTTCTTTTCTAAATAAATGGTATGGTTGGTTGGCTCACAGTTCAGATCATTAATGCTTCGGAATTTGGTAGAAGTATGGTACCACGGACAGTTGTTAGTTCCTTCACGCTTTCTAAATAGTTTTTCTTCTTTTCTTTTTCGTTTTTCATGTTTTTTCATTTTGCCTTAAATGAAAGAAGATATAGGTTACCCACCACTCCATCTTCCTGATTTCTCCTCCTCTTAGAGCTTATCCATTGCCTCCCAAATGAAAATGAATCCTTTATCAACAAAAGACAAACCAAAAAAGAATCTAAAGTTTTGAAAGCATAGAAATTTTTAAAAAAAAAGTACCAGCAAATTAGGAGAAAGGATAAAGAGTATATGATCCCCTAAACAAAGAATAAACACATATTAAAAGTTTAATCCCACAAATCGCTTTGTTGGTCATACAAAAGCAATAAAGATTGGTTCATGAAGTGAATCATTGTACATGTTCAAAAGAAAATATAAAACCATCATTTTGGGCCTTGGCTCTTGTACTCTCAGGTACTGAGAGAGCTAAAGCTCTAGTCTATTGATCCACTGTTACTTTATCTATCTATTGGTACCAACAATCACCATAACGCATAGCTGACACTTTTGGAGTCTGACAAAAACAAAAATCAATCACCATAATACTTTCGCAGATTCATGATATAATATATATTGAGGGGGAAAAAATACAAAATCAATATTCTAACAATTGTAAACCATTTTATCAGTAGTAATCAAGCTGTACTGATACTATACTATTATAAACAGAGTCATACAATTAGAGGGGAAAAAGTGAAAAAAGAAAAAAGAAGAAAGAAACTCTGATGAGAGCTTTCAAATGAATTAGCAATTTTCTTTTCATTTTCTAATTTCTCTCGATTCTGTTATGCTCTACACAAAGAAAACTCCCCCCAAAAATATCATCTTTATTATTTCATCTCCAAGCTTCTGTAATCCAAAACACCAGATTTTAAGCCCAAGAAATCATAACCAACACTGCTGCTTGCGCTATTGCTATCCATACTTGCAATTCCACAGCTGCAATCTTTACTGTTCTGCAATCCCAAACTGCACGAAAAGCATAGAACTCTCCCTCCACTCTTCAATTGGTCCGGTTGGCGTTGCTGCTGGTAAGGGGGACTAATTCTGAGCTCAAGGTTCAAGTCAGGACACTTTTCTTGAACTGGGTTTATCATCATCATGTCGTTGCTCACAAACCCACTTGTCGTTTTATCTTCTTCTTTAGCGGTCGAAGCGGCAAACGATATTGTGGTTGTGGTGGTGGTGGTGGTTGTCGTAGTCGTTTCCTGAGCCGACTCGTTGAGCGGCCGGTGAGTTGCCGGGTCAATCCCTCTGTTCAAAAGCTTTCTTCTTATGTGGGTGTTCCAGTAGTTCTTTATCTCATTGTCAGTTCTTCCTGGTAATCTTCCAGCTATCAAAGACCATCTGTGCAAAAATTCAAGCAAAACCCATCATAAGTAATGAACTGAAAAACAAGTATATGACTCCAAAAACATGTCTTTTTTCACTTTTTCCAATCTGGGTGAGGCTTAATTTTGTCAAAAATAAACAAAAACTTACTTGTTTCCAAGGAGGCTATGGAGCTTGATGATAAGCTCGTCTTCTTCTTCAGTGAAGTTGCCACGTTTAAGGTCAGGTCTGAGGTAGTTAATCCAACGCAGCCGGCAACTCTTGCCACACCGGAGGAGACCAGCTGCTTTAGGGAGTGACCGCCAGCAGCCCTCGCCATGAGCCCTGATGTATGCAATGAGCCGATCATCTTCTTCTTTAGTCCATGCTCCTTTGTTTGTGTGAGCTTTCTCACAACAAGGAGACCTTCCCATTGAGTAGGAGAGTTGCAACCAAAACAACTAGTTGTTTTGAAAAGAGAAGTGTTTTTATTTTTTATTTTTTTTTATAAATTTTTCCTTATTTTCTATTTTGCTTCTAGCAGGAGCGGTGGGGAAACCGGTGGCCTTGTTTTTTGTGTTGCTGGAACATTAAGGCCGGCCCTTGTGAGGACTTGGGGTATGATTATATAGGCTTTTGACTAAACCAGAGAGAGAGAGAAGAAAAGAGAGAGGAGAGAGAAAAAAAAAGAGGAGGAGTGACCCTAATTGCTTCTAGATGCGAGTTGGTGAGACAGGTTAGAGGGAGTGGCTGGTGGCCTCTCTCACTTGATGATATTAGCTTCAATCATATAATAAGTTAAAGAGACATTAACTACGGGTAACCTCCAGGTAGGTGTAAAGTAAGGTATATTAAAGTACAGGCAAGACAAGGGGTGATTTTTCCCTTTTTTTTCCTTTTTTTCTTACTTTTTTCTTTCTTTCTGTCTAATCTCTAGGCAAGTTTTAGATTAATAATTGCAAATCTCTCAAAATCACTCCCAACTCTCCATATATGTGTACCGGATTACACGTAGCAAGCAATTATCAACCATGTCAATCCAACTAATATGCTAATTAGGTTTTTTGAGAAAGGTCTACCTCAAAAAAAAATTTCATAGGATATCTTTTGAAGAGATTTTACTCATAAGTGGTAAAGACCTAATTAGATAATAGTAACGCGTTTGATTCTTTTTAATACCCGTTTAACTGCATACTGATTATGTTGATTAGGCTAAAGTAATGTTGATTGGGGGAGATTGAGAGTGTTGAAAATCAAAATTTAAGCATGGATAAACTCAAGCCAACATGTGTTTTAAATTGGAATATGAAATCTTTCTTTGCTTTGCTTGTATGGAAATACAAAACTTTGTTATTTTAGTAAGTTAGTTGTAGTGGACATTTGGGAAAAGAAATGTTACAAGTGGTTTGGCTATTCTTTTGCATAAGAATAGTGATGGTATTTCTGTTTCTTTATTGATTGGTATACTATCAAGCAAGAGAGAGAGAGAGAGAGAGAGAGAGAGAGAGAGAGAGTGGAAAAAGGAGTTTCTAGAAGGTTTGGAAGTTGGGTTCAAGGCAGGATGATGATGAAAGAAAAAGGAGAAAGTAGGGGAAGTAAATTTAAAAAAAGAAATAAAGATAATGAGTAGTGTGGTTGTGGTTGTATTGTGGGCTTTGGTTCACCTTCCACTTTTTCCCTCTTTTTTCCTCTTTTTTTCCCCGGCCTTGTGGTGCAAGTTTAGGCAACAGAAGTAGGGTTAGAGATTGGGAAGTTGATTCACCTTTTTGTTGTTATCTCCGTCCAATTTGCATATTATTTGTTACCCACCACCACCACATATGCCCTTCTCTCTCTCTCTCTCTCTCTGCCATTCTCTCTCTCATCACAAAAATCAAGTGGATGGTAGGAGTTAAAAGGATCATGGGCAGAGGTTGTTGTCAAAGGGGGGCTGCAAGAGAGGTCCACTTGTGTAATTATGTGCATGAATTTCACCTACCTTTTCACCCCCTTTCGCACTGTCCTTGCACCACTCCTCCTCTCCCCCCTCATGCTGCTTTTCAACCATGCCAAGATTTACTAATTATATTTAATCCCGTCAAAAGTACTGTAGCTTTATTTCAACCTTTTCTCCAAAAAAAAATTAATAATAATAATAATAAAAGTTTTCATTCAAATATTAGGAGGAGAGGAAATAAAATAATTAGCCAGAAAAGAAGGTATTAATGGATCGAACATGTTGAAATTAAGTGCATTTATTACTTACTGCTCTCCAATTTCAAATTTCATATCAGTTAGGTTGGTTTGCACTTGAGATTAGCACAATGGTCTCTGTCGTGTTACCAAGCCCCTTCTAGGTAAATAATGCATACACAAAATCACATGGGGGTTCAAAAGATGCAACAAAAAAGGGAATCAAATTTGTTTACGTAAATATGTTTAAGGGACATGAGGTCATGGCTTTAATTGGCAATTATCTGAACCAATAGTGACGCCCAGCCCAGCAACACGTGTATGTCATGTGCTTAGGTATTGAGGAAGAGTCGTGGGGGCAGTGTTTGGTATTACAAAAAGACTACTCCTACCTACCTCTTTGCCTGTCCTCCATGTGTGGTCCTCCGAACCTTTTGGCTTTACCCCAAACTCTGATTTTGTTGAACCCTTGGCAGATAACGCTTCAACCTTTTTATTCAATTCTATATCGTTTGGTGTCATTTATTGGCATCTACACCATGTCTTAATACTTTCTTCAGGCCGCCTTGTTTAGGACTTTTATTTCGTTATGACTAAATTAGCGCACGAATTACATAAAAGTGCTTTTATTGTAATGGCATTCTTAATAAACTCTCGTAATAGCGTGTCGGTCGGAAAGAGAAGAATCAATCAACTTTTTAGTAAAGGGGGGTTTGTGATAGGGAGTAGGGACTAAGGGTACCTTCCATTAGGATATTTTTCTAGCCCCCCTTTAGCCAAGACACACTCGTATTTACACACCAAAGGTAGACCATAAATACTAGGTGAGTACGTACGTAAGAGAACAAATATTTGCTTTGCTTGCTTGAGCGACACCAAGCAAATTTAGGTCCGTGCATTATAACATTTTTACTTAAAAAGTCGTAGAAATGTCCACTAAGTATCCTCGTAACAATTGTTAGTCCTAGAAGAGACAAAGTATATAGCTCTTGGCTCGCATAAGAATTGGACCATACAATACATGATTAAGAATATTAATAAAAAGTCTATTTCATTCTTTTGCGAACTTCATAGAAGTAGCTCAGGACCACCACAGCTGCAGCAACAGCTACCCCCACTGCGCTTTGTGCCAGTACTACGCTAGCCTTCACATTTACTTTGCTCGAGGAAATTCCATTAAAACCGAGCTCGGAAAGTTTCTTGTGTGATTCAGCATAGTCTTTGAAAAATGCGTCCTCGTCCTAATAATACAAGTAAAATTTTGGGAAAACAAGAAAAAAGAAAACAGGTCAAGACGAAGACGATTGAGATGAGATGAAACTACAAATTATTTCAAATAAAAATCTCTTAAAGTCCTAGGTAATTGGGAGTTCGGTAAAGTATAATCCCTTGTTCCAATCCAATAAAAGAAGGGAATGCAACGTTGACCGATATAGCAGCTAAAAATATAATGACCCATGTTTGACCTTAAGTAGGAGATATCACAAGGTTCATATCTTAACTGCATACCAAAATCGACCACCAATCCCAACCCGAAATCAACATGCAGATCTTATTCATAATGTCTAAAATTTGAGTAGACCTTGTTAGTGGGAAACAAAAACTATTAGAAAAACGAGAATAAAAAAATAAAATTACAAAAAGATTTGAGAACTCTATTAGAAAATAAACTTTTAGGTGTGCTTGGCTTGAAGTTGACCTAATAAAAGGGGCTCAGTCTCGAACGCACATGTTAGTATTATGTTCTGTACAAAGGATTACAATATTGGACTTATTTAATTTAATAAACAATGGAACCCAAATTCCGTTCCTAGTGGTTAGCAAGTCCAGGTTGGTCACATTTGCCAACTCTAGCACCTGGGTGTCTTAACTCCTCAATAAAAAATGAGTTCTAACTCTAAAATGTCAAAATAATTAGGGAAGAAATGAACTCATCAAATTACCGGGCAGGAAGATGAAAGAGAAACAAGTCCATATTTACCTTAGCATACAGCTCAACGAACAGACGGAACTTAGGATCATCAACTAGAGCCTTGTCAGTTGGGAGTTTCAACAGTCCCTCTGAGTTCCCTTTCAAAAGTTCCCTGGTATCAAAAAGTTCAAATAAATTGTCAAGCCTCAACGTCTATGTATATAAACTAGTTTTATCACAATATCATAATATGCAAGCCGAACTTAGATCTTACACAAAGTATGAGTTATCAAACTTCAGAGGCTCGTTTGTCCAAGGACCATCAAAACCAGATCTCTCTGGATGTGCTCTTCCCTGTAAAACCGGAAGAAACGAAAAATAGAGTGAAGGAATATCAAATACAACAAATGAAGCCCATATATAGTGAAAAGTCGAAAAGAGAAGTACCAGTGTATGGCCTCCTGACAGGGCAACAATATCCTTATCAGACAGGCCCATTCGGTAAAAGATGTCCTTAAGATGTTGTGCCCCTGCCACCAAAATTGCCCACCAAAAAGGGAAAACAATTTCAGACTAAAGTCATGCGTAAATCATGGACATTCAACAATGTTAAGAAGCTTTCTGCAAAGAAATGCAGTAGTAAACAATGATGGTACAATGCTTAAGCCAACACCAAAACATGCGTGTTTGCACATGCTGTGAAAACTTTCTGTAGTTTTAAGCAGAAGAAATGCAATTATAAATAGAAACCAAGACAGCATCTATATTTCTATCATTCCAAGTGAATACACCCAAAAAACAACCTTGTAAGTTTAAGGAGTTCTGGAAATGGGGAAAAAAAAAAAAGTTAAGGAGTTCTGGAAAGGGGGAAAAAAAATCTATCTTCATTTATTTTTCTTTTGCTTGCGAAGTACACTTTAAATAGTAGACATACCTTTTTTAGCATCTGGAAGCCGCCCTTCCTTGGGAGAAACTTTTGAATCCTAAAGAAAGAACATACATTAAATAAAAAGTAATGATATGCTTTTCTTTTTTTTTTAAGGGAAGAACTACTTATGCTCTTGAAAAGCAGCATACCTTTCTGCCCGGCACAAAATCAATGGTGGGACCTCCAGTGACCTCAACTGCAACAACACCAGCAAGCTGAACAACAGAATGATCATTCAAAAACGTTGAAAGGAAGTTTTTTTCATAAATTTCTAGATGTTCGCATAAACATAAAGTGCCCAATTTGGTTTTGCAACACCATTTCTTCCTTACTTTTTAGTGCGATGTAAGTTCCTTCTCTTTTTTAGTTAACTAACCACGGGTGATATGGAATATAACTTTTCTCCCTCTTATGTCTTAATATTTCACCAGCCATAACGGAGTGGGAGAACAAAAACGGTACGAGGCTTTTATCTGTTAAGTGTAAACTCGTCACCCAGAAGCAGAAAGTCATTTACCAGTTGGAGGTGCTCAGGCCTCTTACAAGGTGGGATTTGTTTAAGCTCTGAACTTGCTCATTACTATTGTTACTACGAGTTTCCAGAGTTTGTAGAATACAGAATTCAATACATTCTTTAAAGACTTTTTGGGGGGGAAATTCCCAGATTTTGTCAGTTCAAAATCAAATGATGTTCGGGTTCCAGTAAGAAATAGCCGTAAAGTTGGTCGAGATCTGATATGAAAAACACCTTCTAATTAACACTGCCAATTATTCCTATTGTATGCCTCATTCTAAGATTTAAAGTAGTAAGTCTTCGAAGAAATCACCTGGTACAGGTCTGCATATGTAATTTTTGGAAGTTTAGACTTAACTTCCTCTGACATCAGAAATAAAAGAACTTGTCAGGTAACTAAGTGAAGAAAGCCCAATTTAAAAGGAAAAACATACATTAAAACAAATAAATAAGGCAAAGCATAGATTAGAAAACGGTTCGAGTAAATGTCAAATTATCAAAGTCAAAGAATTCCGAAATTCATAGTTAAGGGAAACCCCAATAATGCAAATGTCTAAACGTGAACATAAAACGCAAATCATGCTCCTAACTCTAAATATAACTAAAGGTGCTGTCCATGCAATATACCTGATTACAACATTTCTTTAAGCTTAGTTTTAGTATGAAACAATTACTGGTAATACCGTACAATACAATACATTAGAGTTAATCTGTTGACTAAGTCATTCATCTTCTATTCTAACTCCAGCTGCTTTTCTTAAGAACCAAAGACATGAACAGTACACCACATCCTTCACAAGAATCACAACCCAGAAAAGAAAAGACTTGAATACCCCAAAATCACTCAAGTAACAGTCATTTAAGCCATTATGGAAGACACCCAGAAAGCTAGAAGTACATTGCAGAAGCTAATTTTACTAGTATTTTTGGCTATTAAAAACAGACAACTTGAAGTTGAAATTAGGTATACCGCAGAAATCGATGGCTTTCTTCAAGCCACTATTAGAGCCGTGATTGTACTCTTCCTCATTCCGAATCGAACCATTTGGTCCACCAGTTTTTGTGTTGGCATCGTACGTGCCAGCATCGTGCCACCTGCAAATTCATTCCCACATACTCGAATTAATAAAAATAACAATAATATATTTTTTAAAAAATTTTAATTTCCTTATTGGGGTCTTCTTCTTTTCTCGGGTTTTCCCGGGAAACAAACAGAGAGAGCGAGAGAGAGAGAGAGAGAGAGGTGTTACGCTAAGCGGAGCATGATGGGGGCGCAGCTTCTGGTGGCGATGAGGGCACGAAGATGGCGACGAGCCTTGTCGATCTGGTTGAGATAGTCGGAGTCAACCACCGGAAACGCCATCGGAATCCAAAGACTTACCGGCGATTGGTCACCGCCCTAACTCGAAGTACTAAGTCTCTCTCTACTGAGAGATGAGACGTGAGAGAGTTGTGAGGTTGATATTATATTTTTGTTTCGTAATACTGAAATGGTAATCACAAGGAATTCAATTGAATCAAACCTCATTGGACTTTGGACAGCCAAATTGTCTGAACTCTCCTACGTGTCCAAGCCATTCAACTTCAAGTCTTCAACCAAACCTTTTCTTTTTTTCCAAAAGTCTCTAATTTTTCTTAATTTTTGACTAAACACATTGAGATGTCTTTTGTATTAGAAGATAGAATGGTATTGTAGTGGTAGCATTATTCTTAATTTTTTTTCTTGTATGCAATTTAAATTTTAAATCGTAAGGCGATACACTTAAAATTTTAAGTACATTTTTTGTTGTTTTTATATTCTTTATTTATAACTTTCATATTTTGTAGAATGTAGCATTTATAACTGAATGTTTAAACTATTTTCCTATGAAAAAAAATATGATTTAGAAGCGATATAGACTAAAATATTTATTAATCAAGTTTGTCAAGCTCAAGGCTATTACCAATTACCCTAATTACATAAGCCGGTTTACTTCAGTTTTCTCAGTGTCATTTTTAAACCGCAAAATTTGCAAGTGCGTGTGAATTGACCACGGCAAGTACGCATAATTTCTCTTTATTTGTACGTTGTGACGTCGTGTTCCTTTTATTTGGAACAAAATAATTTCAACATTTCAAGGTCAGACAATAGACCTACAAGGACATTAAAATACAGAATTTTAATGTGTATTTATATCATAGTTGTGCAATATTAAAATTACCCAAAATCAGACATGGTTTCGCTTTTACTTTAGTCGACCGAGTTTTATAATAACAAAGATTAGAAATTTAATAGACGAGAATATAAACTTTCAAAATCATAATTGTATATACTCATAATTAAGGTTGTCAATTTGCCCCGTGTGATCGGGTCTCGTCGGGGTCCTGCCTCTAATGGGGCGGGTTCGGAGGGGCTTATTCAGGGACGGGGTCGGTGTCGAGTATGTTAACACATACCCTAGTCGAGGTCGGGGCGGGACCGGGGGCGGCATTCCCTACCCCGACGCTGCCACGATATACTTATTACATTATTTTCTAAAAAAAATTATATATATATATAAACATAACAAAAATGAAATTATATATATAAACATAGCACAAATTACATTACGGTATTTATGGACTCATGGTATTTTTATAATTTTTGGACTTTTTTTTATTATTATTGATATTTTGTGTGTTTTTTATTCTAATAAAGTTGGAATAGAGCTTTTATCTCTATGATATATACATATATACATATATTAACTCTATGATTTTTTTTTTAAATCACTCTATGATGATTCTATGATGATTAATGAAGGGATAAAATAAAATTTCAATCCTAAGAGTGAGATGTAACTAAAATATAATTTTTTATAATTATTATGTTTATTAGGCGGGGATTCCCCGCCCCGCCTTAAACCTGTCGGGGATTCCCCGCCCAAAACCCGCCGAGGATTCCTCAGGGGCGGGGACGGGGACGGGGATGGGGATGAAATATGGCGTTGGGGACGGGGGCAGGGAGGGCATTCCCCAGCCCCGCCCCACCCCGTTTACATCTCTACTCGTAATCATTTCAGAAAACACGTCCTTGAAAAATCTGGTCCTTTGTTACCAATGCTTTCCGATAAGGCATTCAAACTTTCTAGTTTTTCAATTCATTGCACACAAACATTTGGAGTCAAGCTGTAAAACCAGGAGTTGAACAAGTACGGTTGAAAAAAAAAAATTCAGTTGAAGGCTCGCAAGGCAGTTAAACTTTAATGTTTTGCTGGTGCAATTAGTATCAGCTATGAAAGTCATGTACACATTTATACTCATGTACACGAATAACAAATAAACTAATGTATAGTGAAGGGACTAATGCCAAAAAAAAAAAAAAAGGAAAAGGTGAACGAAAATTAATCATCATCTTAGACACAGCATGGACCGATTCAAATACGAAATTTTGAAAGAAACTAGTGACCTCATGACGAAGTTCTCCATTGCAGCTCAATTTGGATCCGCCCATTCTTTGAATCTATGAGATGATACTTCTCGTTGATTCGTTTGTTGGCAACTACATCTGAAAGATTGATATTGACATAACCCAGACATTCCTGATTCACAATAAAAAATATAAAGTTTTTAGTACATAAAAAGAAAAGAGCTAGCACATACAATTTACAAAAAACCCAAAGTGTAACTTAATTCCGAATTTTCGTTTCATGTGGAAAATGGAAACCAAGAATAGGATAGGTCAATTATCAATATGACAGTAGTCTTAAGGATTTAGGACCGATGATTCCCTTTCTTTGATGAAAAGATTACACTTCTATACAAACATAAAAGAAATAATACTATGTCATATGCACATTCGAAGTTTTAACTATTATTTTGATTCTCTCATAGAGGTTCGCCTTATGATGCAACTTACAAAATCCTTGATGAGACAAACTGCAGCCATAATTCTAGTGGAGAATACCATTAGATTCAACAGAAGAGGATAGAGGTGGTCCACCAGCATTCATGTGTGTTTAATTATGAAAGATGACACTCATGATCATCATCCGTTTTCCAATTCTTTCACTAATAAAAGGTCCGCACACTAACCTTTGGATGTAGCAGGCCCATTCTTGATGATGTACTGACGACTTCCACATGTAGTTTGTCATTGGTAGGAGGCTCATCAACCATAAACTGGAACTCCTCTTCCCATCTCGGATCTCTGTTTTTCTTCACAGCCTGTAAGATCATAGGAGAAGTAGGAAAATCATTATCACAGAAGCATCCCCATCATTTGTTTGCACCAATAACACAGGAAGATCAAAATACACAGAATTTGATACTATCTATTGACCATATGGCTTTGTTTTCTCTCTTTCAGTTTCTAAGTACTACCGTTTTCAAGCGTACTTGTCACGTCAAGGACAGACAGAGTACCTACCACTAGTTTATTCCAAGTGATTTACAGAGTAAATATATTAGAAGGCAAACAATGTAAATGGTAAATACGTTTGTACCTTGGTCCTTTTTTCCTCCCCTCTAAACAGAAGTCGGACATGTGGATTAGTATGGTGTTTTCCTTCAACATCTTGAGCTTCATGAACTACGACTACAAGCAGACCTCCACTAGCAGGTGTTCCATCGGGAGCCTTCTGTAGTGTCTGACCATCTTCAAAGCCTTTTGGCAAGTCCTCCTCCTTGAAAGGTTTATATGTTAATTCTACAAGAAGCTGCCCACGGGATTTCTCATTTTGAACATCATTCAAGTCCATGTTTTTCAAGAGGTCAAGAGTCAAAACTTTTGGCTCTTCAGGGGGAACTTCTTTCAAAGGAACTACATTCATACCCATTTTGTCATGTTTGCCAACCTCAAAAAACAGAAAAGAAGAGTTAGATGAAAAAAATAAAAACGAGGAAGACAAGTTTTTAAGGCTAAATCAGAATAAAGTACCTGCTCCCAATCATAAACATGTAACTCTAAAGCCTGGCTCTGTGGGTCTTTCACAACCAAATTAAATTCCTCATTCCATTCAGGGTTCAAGTTCTTGTGTTTGACGGTAGTCTTCTTTGATGGAAGCTTATCTTCAGTAAGCTTCAATTTAACATAAGGGTCTGATGCACCTAGTAAATCTTTCTTTCTTAGCTTCATTGCCCTTAGGACCTTCACATGCAGAATTCCTACAGGCCTCTTCGATGCTCTGCAACATCAATTAATTGCATCAGCCAAATCATTGTCACAACCAAATATCAGGAGAATTCAGAAACCTACTTTGCTGGGTCAATAATTGGCACTTCAAGGGTTTTGGGCCACAGGTACATGTTGGCAACCTGATCCTTAATGAGCTCCTGCAGAAAAATCAAATCATCCATGTGAAGCAGAACTCTTTAGGACATTTAAGAACCTGATTGAAGCAAAGCTAAATTTAAACCTATATCCAAACTACTCAACATCAGAAGGAAATGGGGGAGGATAAAGAACAGGGGAAGAAGCAGGCAGAAGAATGCATGCCTTATATTTAAGGACAAAACAAGTTAAAAACTGGTACCTGGACAAATCTGTAGAGGCCAGGTATTGACATCAGATCAGCCCCTACGAGCTTTAACCCAAAATCAATATGCGGCTGCAAAACGGAAGACAAAAATAATAAAAGACAGAAAAGTAGTTAGAAGAAGTTTCCTAACATCTAAATGAAGATCTATGAACCAACAACAAATCGATCCAACCAAGAAATTTCCCGATTAAAGGCATTGATGAAATAAGAATATGATCTTTTTAACTCTTAAATTAAATGTCTGGAGCCTATGCGTAACAAGAATCTGAATCTTCTGTCTTAAAATATCACCACAAGAAAAACCTGAATTTAGATCAGGTAAAATTAAAGCATCCAAAATTACAAACCTTCTCCATAAGAGAGACATAAATTTTTGCAAAGCATGGAAAGCTTGGGACCAAGGGCTTTAGAGTAATACGTGGAAAGGCAAAGACTTGCAAATCAACCACCTGAAATTAAAGAGCGCAAGGTTAACATGCAGCAACCCTCCCCCTCTGTCATGTACTATAAGGAAACTGATTGAAACATTATTACACAACAGTATGATAAACCAATAACCTGAACAGTTGCTTTAAACCCAAATGCCTTTACAGCAAGAGTGACATTAGGATTTCCAGCCCATTTTATGGAAGGTTCCATAATCAACTCCTTTTCATCAGTGACATACACTTTCATACCTGCAAAAATATTTTGTGGGGGGAAAAAAGTGATCAGCTTCAGAAATCCAAATGCATTTATCAAGCTTTATTTTCTCTAAACAAATCAAACTAATTACTAATAACTCATGAACGTTTCCAGGATGGAGACAAACTTTAAAAGACGCTTAACAGATCCCTAACCTTGAAAAGTTGGTGGTAAGGTCCCTAAAGTGAGTGTTTCAAATTCAACAGATTCAATCTTGTATTTTGGAATTTGCTCAGCAATTATGGGCTTTGCAATATTCATTGCAGTCCTGCATATGGCCTACGCAAGGACAAAACAAAAACCACAGAAACTCATCAAAAATTATGAGAAGCAATAATCTAGTAATAATCATTCAAATGGCCGGAAATATAGATTACCTTGTCAAGATAAGGCCACATATACTCAATAAACTTGTTTAGCCAATCAACCTTCACCAGGAAACAAAAGCAAAACAAGAAAGAAATAAGAATTAAAATGCCAGAAACTACAGCCGCCAAGACTCTGACAATGTGATGGAGAAAGGAAGTAGTAGCATACACGATCATAGTCAGGATTTTTCACCCAGAGTGGAATCTCAGGGAACATCCGCTGCAATGTCTCTGAGTCTTGCTCAACCAAAGGACGAATTACAGGATCCTGCCGAGTCAAAAGGAATTAGTTAAACTTCAAAAAAAATAAAATGCAGACAGAGATGTAATCCTCAGATATCAGCATAGTGCAGCTCATTTGATATTCCTCTACATGTCTCTTTCCTCTTTATTTCTTTTTTTTTTTTTTCTCTTACGACAGTAACATACAGTTGTTTTGTTTGTATGTGTTAACCTTCTTTCCTGAATTACCAAGTGATAGTTTACTAATTACATATATGTCCTACCATCCTGCTTTGATATCTCTCCACCTATTTGATCATCTTCATTCCTCTGGATAAGGGCTTAACTTCAATTATTATTGACAATAATTTTCTTTAAATTCCAATAATGCATCATGCTTAATCCAGTGGCATACGTTGTTCGTTTTTCATTTCCCGGGGCTTCTTTCCAGGTTCTTATTCGTTTGGTATCTAGATGCATAAATGTTCTTTTCACCAAATACTAAACTAAGAACTCAAAGACCAAAACAGGAAGTCTCTAATTTGCTCTCAGGCAACAAACCACATTCATGTAGAAAGCAACAACAATGAACAAACACACATACATACAACTACTAAAAATCATAAAATTCATTACCATTGAAAAAAATATATATTATGCAATAAACACACACAAACATAAATACTCAAAGAGGCTAACAAGGATAACAACAAGCTTATCCTTCTTCACCAACCATTATCAATTTGCCCAGATTATCTCAAACTTTCTTATACAAATATTTCTCTCGTCAATAACCAATCGGTTTTCACAATTACACAATCACACAGTTTGGTTCTTATATGAAAGCAACAAATCAAACAACACTTCCATGTTTTCCTTTTCTTTTCATTTTTTCTTTTCCTTCTGTGTTACTTTCTCGGGAACCAAACAGGTTATTAATCCAAACTAAGATAAACAAATTAAGCCCATAAGGCAGGAGGAAGAAACGAGAACCTTAACATCGCTTGGCTGGAAATAGATGAAGAGAAAATACCCAGCAACGAGACCGATTGAAATCCCAACTCCGAATCCACAAAAACCCAATACAGTACTGAAAAAACCCATCTCGAATCCACCTTCCAATTTTCCCAGAAACCAAACAAAACTTCAAATCACGCTTCTTCTTCTTCTTCTTCTTCTTCTCGATCTTCTTCCCTTTTCAGAATCCCATTTTCGAATCCCTCGATCTCTCCAATCACCGGCAAGTTTAATTAAAAATAAGAAACTAAAGATAATATTAAATAAACAAAAATATCAGAAAAACTACAAATAAAAAAATAATAAAATAAATGTCTTTGTCGATCATTGGAAGCAACTATGTAGAGAGAGAAACGTAGAGATTTAGAGAGAGAAACGTAGATGGAAGGACGGAGAAACAACGCAAAGCATCGAATTAATTAAATAATTAATTAATGACACAAAAGAATTAAAACGGAAGAAAAAGCGTTTTTTTTTTTTGTTTTTTTTTTGGGTTCCAATTTTGTAAGCTTTGAGCTTTTGGCGCGCGTGCTTAGTTCTGTGTTTATGGACTAATACACGTTATTCTTTTTCTCTTCCTTAGGTTTTTAATTAATATTCTTAGATTAAACTCTAGATTAATCGATATTTTACTTTATGGTAAATTGTCATTTAGTCTGTATGTTGTTACCTAAAAAGAATCTATATGATATATCCGAATTTAAGTCCCTAACATCATAACTGATGCTGATTTCAGTAATTGTACGTAAAGTGTTTTTTTAGTGCTTCTAGTGTTATAAAAATGGCTCACCAGCAAAAAAAAAAAAGGCAAATATCGAGAAGCGAAAAAAGAAAGAAAGGGAAATTACGAAAAGCACCCAAAGAAAATAGCCTTTTAAGGAAAGCGTCAGTCTATCTATTGATGTTGACTTGTGATTTTGGTGCCACGAATCGGCTACAGCAACACGCCACTTGTCACCTTCCGGCAACTTCCTTGTCTGGTCTCTGACAAGTACTCTGCACTATACGTTTGATATGAACATTTTTTTCACGGAAAATAAACAAATTGTTTGCTATTAAAAAAAATAAAATAAAATAAAAACGAGTTATTTTCTAATCGGTAGGAGGAAGGGGAAGTAGGAAAAATGGCAAGGTTATGAATGAGGAAATATAAAGGGAGAGAAGTAAGTAGATTTCTTAACTTATTTGATACGAAGAATGGGAAATAGGAAAAATAGAGAGTACTTAATTATAAAAATACTATATTATCTATTTTTTTATTTTTTTAATAATTTTTTTAGACGTAAATTTGTGATTAAATATTTTTTTTTTCACTTTTTCACTCCAATATATCCAAAAAAGGAGATATTCATTTTGGTAGGCCCAAAGAGAGAGCTAGCCCTCCACCTCTCCTCTCCCTCATTATTTCTACCAAACACTAGATTTTGTCTCTCTCTCTCTCTCTTTATGTACCTCTATCCTTCCACTCTTTTTTCCTACCAAACAAAGCCTAATTGTAAGTATGGACGGCGATCTCATTTTTTTTATATAACCATCAAATAATAAGCTAATACGCTATGCTAATACCGTGAAGTATATAGTATTATTAATGCCACTAAAATAAAATAAAAAATGTGGTTCAAAAGGGAAAAAGATTTCACCAAAGGATAATGTTTGAGGTACCAATTATTATACCAAATTTTTAATACAAACACATGTGGCATATGATTTGCCACTATTTTATTAATGATAATATTTAATCTATTTGTGGTAAGTTTTAACATACCAATTGAATTGTGACAACTCACATGTCACATATATTGATACAAAAAATTTTGGTATAATAATTAGGACCTCTAGTACTATCCTTTCACCAACACATACTAACTCACTTCTAATTTTGATAATTATGAGATAATATAACATAATAGCTTTTTATTACACGTGTAGAACGCTGGTGGATTTTGATGCGGGCCCAGCTGGATTTAACTGTCAGTTCAAACTAACATGGCCATGTCGAAGACTGGGATATCAGACTACATTCTTTTTTTTCTTTTTTATCTAGTTGTGAGCTTAAAATTCCAAAATAATAAATCCAGTTTGAAAATGGCACTTTGAAAAGGGTACTTTTGTCTTTTCAAGTACCAATATTTGTTTCTTACGAACTTCTTTATTTAAGTTCACGTCTCGCACGCATCCCAGTTCATTGTCAAAAAATAGTAATAATGTTCTTGCCGACACCAAAAGGTCAAAGCGTATAATAAAATTTATTTTGTAACTAGTAAATTCTTTTCTTTTTAACATAAAAAGAATTTGATATTTTTCTCCCAATCAAAAAGATCTTCGCATCTACTTTAGAAAGAAAATTTTAAATTGTTTTTTTTTTCCCCTTAAACTCTCAAATGTCCGTTGGAATAACTTTTACTTTTTATTTTAGTTTTAAAAATTCCTAAATAAGCTAGTAGATCATACTTTTTAAAAAAAGACCTCCTAATTAAAATAAGGGCGCGTCTACAATAAGGGCGTCCCTACGTAAGGCCCTGTTTATACACCGTTTGATGGGAATCTGTGGGGAATCTGTTTATACACAGATTCCCATCAAACGGTGTATAAACAGGGACCTTACGTAGGAGCGTCCCTACTATAGCCGCCTCCTTAAAATAATACCTTTTAAGAATTTATCCAAAATACTCTCACAAAAATTTAAGTTACATTGAGTTGAAGATCTTTGAAAGTGCCAAACATATCTACTATAGCTATTGAACCCATTTCTGGTATTTCAACGACAACTCCACTCTTCGTATACTTATTGAATTTTCCAGTTTTGACTACATTCTTTTTTTTTTTTTTGAAAGGACTACATTCTATTTAGGGCAAGTGTATATATTAATTATTGAGCAGGAAAAGTAAAGGGTAAGAATGAATTGTTAAATTCCAAGTTCATAAGTCTACTTGTGCATGGATTGTGATTTTAAACTCCTGTAGGTCCTATTTCCATTTTAGTATACCGTATTGAAGACACATTACATGCTTTTTTTTTTTCTCCTTCGTCCACCGGCAAAGGGAAGTTTGTTTGGGAAGAGGCACCTCATGTAATGACAACGGAGTGGAAATATGATTGTCAATTCGTGTTATAGTTTCGTGTTCGGGTCCACACGATTATGACACGATACGATAACACCTAATCCGAATACGACACGATTAATAAACATGTCAAAAATTTAAACCCGAATATGACACGATTAATACATATGTAACACGACATGACACGTGTAACCCATTTAATAAACGTGTCATGTATCATATTATGACCCGTTTGACACGATTATTTAAAATTGATACGATTTTTCTAATTTAACACGATTATGTACTACTTAATTTAATTTTACTCTTATAAATATGCTTAGAATTAATCAAATTCACGTTTAATATATTAAAATATTAATAAATGTGTCGCATTAGTATCATGTTGACACGACATGTTTAATTAAACGGGTTACACCGGTCATTTTCGGGTTAAATAGGTTGACCCGAAATCCACCCATTTATTATATGTGTTACACATGTCAATCCGAAATTGACACGAAAATTAAATGGGTCACCCAAACCCGTTTATTTCGTGTCGTTTTCGAGTCGTATAGAAAATTGCCAGCCCTAAGTGGAAATTCATCGCTCTTAAGGCTCCGTTTGAAATCTAGATTTTGGATTAAAAAAATTTGCAGGAGAAAAGTCATGAAAAAATAAAAAAAAATATTTTTCATAAAAGTTTATAGAACTTTTTTTGACACATTTGGTCATACTGATTAATATGTCAAAGTTTTATATACTAAAAATTGACATCAAATCAAATTTTCGTTTTTCTTAGAAAAACTTTCTATCGTTTTTTGTTTTAATCTAAACAAGAAAAAATAGAATTTTTTTGAATTTTTTTTCATTTCCTTCCAAAATCCAAATTCTAAACCTAGCCAAAAGACCTTTCAAAAGCCCAAAAAGCCTTTATTTGACTTTGACCAAACGATGTCATATCAGATTTGGACGAGTATACCACTTTTATGTAGAAATTGGCTCTAAATAAGATGCGAATGCATGGCTTTTTTTAGCGATTTAGCCAAATTACATTGCAAAATGGGGTAAAAGTTTTTTTTTTTTATTTACTGCAAATTAGGCTTCTTCTAGAGGTTTATTCATAGTTTTCATGTTTTCTAAACTAGAGATTCATTTTATTCCTCATTAATTATATATTTTATTTTAGACAGCGCATATTTGAAATAAATATTTTGTTAAATAGTTTTCTCATTATTTCTTCTAATTCTTTGTATTCGTGTGAATCAATGAATGTTTGATCATGCGTTAATTCCATTTCACATATGTTCTCTACAACAACACCAAAGCCTTGACCTTCACTAATAATGTTAATCCCAAGATTCACTTGATAGACTTGATCTTCTTCATAGCAAATTACAATTTCAGATACAACCTCGGATTTTTGTGTATTATTTGTTGGACGATATGGAACAAACACGACTCTTTATTTCATGAATGTATGCACAAAGATGATGATATTAGCGTGTGTGTGTGGCTGAGTTACCTAACCGAGTATCACGACCACAATAAAAAAGGTTTTTAAAGTGATTCTCCACCACCCGCTATAGCCGTTCATGGCATGTTAACTATTTTAGTTTCACGTGCTTAGCTACTTGTCACACATAATTATAATGGTTATATGTAGGGACAAAGCCAGAAATTTTTATCAGCTGGGCTTCAATTCTAACAAATAAATAAATAAATAAATAAATAAAAGCTATTAGATACTATGATTGTCTCCAACAAATTTTGCGTGTTTTCAAAATATTGTATAAAAATTTTATTGTCAATACCAATAAAAATCTCTTTCTCAATATATATACAAGTAAATTATCATTTATAGATTGAGTACCACTCGAATTTGTTTTTAAGCAAATTCAAGACTTCAATTAAATTGGGCTAAATTTGAATATTGAGGTGATGGTGGTGGCCCATCAAAATTTGGACTTTTTTTCAGTTTTTTAATTTAACTTAGGAGGAAACTACACCACATGCTCATTTTCTAAACTATATGTTAATGAATATATATTTTTCATTTTATTGATTTTTATATTCATTTTCAAGTTTTAATAGTTATAGTTTACTAGATGTGGCAAAATGGAAGGGCCGGGTCCCAGCCTGCCCCGCCCCTCCCATCGCGGGCTTAGAAAAGCAGACGAGCCGGCCTACTCTGCAAAAAAAAAATAAATAGAGCCCGGCCCGACCCATTGGCCTGCCAAGCTGGGCCCGAAGCGGGCCAAGACATGTCGGCTCGTATTTGGCCCAGTTTTTTATTTTTTTTAAAATAATCTATTAAAGTTTAAAAAATATATATTAAAATATGTTTTTAATTAAATGTTTTTAAACAAATATAAAACATAAACGTGTTATTTTTTTCCTTTTGTTCAAAAATTAATAATAGTTAAATAAGATATATTATATAAGTTGAATAGTTAATTAAAAAAAAAGTTTAAAAATAAAAACATTAAGAGAATTTTTTAGAATTATAATGAAAATGTTTGAAAAAGAAAAAGAAACAAATAAATTTAAAATTTTGAATTTCATTTTACTAATTTAATCTTTGACTACCTCATTAAAAAATTTACTAAGAAAAACTCATTGGAGAAAACCTTAGTAAGGAAAAAAGAGTGTAGTATTAATGATCATAATTTAAATTATTACAAAAATAAAAATAAACTAGTATATCATCAATTATGACTCATCATCATTTATGTTACACGTACAAATTATTGAAATGTAAATTTGGTCTTCTTCTTCATTACTCATTAGCATTCATTTCCAACTATTTGAAATTAGTCTTCTTCTTCAACTATATGAATTTGATCTTCTTCTTCATTAGTATTCATTTCTAAATCAATATGAATATTTTTTGACATATTCATATCCTATATAAATATATTAATACGTTAATTAAATTGAATTAACCAGATAATAAACATATTACTACTTTAATTAACTTGAATTAGAATTATAGGAAACTTATTTGATATTACTATTTTAATTAATTTGAGTTAAAATGGTAACAAACATATTACTACATTAATAAATTTGAATTAGAATGATAACAAACATATTACTAAATTAATTAATTTGAACATATTATGATTACAAATATTTTACTAACTCAATTGTAATTTATAAATATTGAAATTAAACATACTACTAAACATAAGTCATAATTGTGAAAATATTAATATACTACTAAACATACTACAAAATAATTAAAATTAAAAAGATAAGTTTGATAAATTAAATTTTAGATACTTAAGAAATTGAAATCGTACCTTGAATTGATAATTAAGAGTTGAACAATGGAAGATTTTTGGATTATAGAAGAATTAGAAATGGAGATTAGAGAATATAAGTAAAAATTATAATTTAGTAATTAGAAAATATAATTAGAGAGAAAAGGATAAATTTGAGAATATAATTAGAGATAATGGGAGAATAAAAGAGTATAGTGTTGCATTGAAACTTGAAATTATGAAAAAATGAGTGAGAGAATGGGATATTTAATTATTTATAAGTATAGAAAACGGTTTTTCTTTTTTTTAAAAAAATTTATTTATTATTGTTTTAATGGGTTTTTAAATTTATTTAAAAACATTAAAAAAAAACCCAAAAAAAAAAAAAATAGGGGGAGCCCAATGCCCAAAGGCCCAATATAGTATTATTACCATCTGACCCAAAACTTGTGCATGAAAAAAAAAAAAAATACAGCCGGGCTGCGAAACATAAGCCCAGTCTGGGCCGCTACAGTACAAGCTATAGCATCAGATTGCGGGTCAGCCCGTTTAGCCTGGCCCATTTTGCCGGCTCTATAGTTTACCATTATACCCTCATGTAAATTAATTTGACATGTTCATGTATATAATTAATTTACCAACATACATAATTCATTTATCATATTATATAATTTATTTATCAGTGTATATAATCAATTTATCGGTATATATAATTTATTTACCAGTGTATATGAGTAATTTACCGATGTAGACAATTCATTTACCATAGTATATGATTAGTTTACTAATGTATATAATTTATTTACTGTATTATATAATTAATTTACTAGTGCACATAAATCACCATAGTATACAATTCATTTACTATAGTATGTGATTAATTTACTGATATATGGAATTCATTTATCATAGTACACAATTAATTTACTAGTGTAGATAAATCATTTCCCATAGTATATAATTATTTTACCAGCTTACATAATTAATTTATTGGTGTATAAAATTAATTTACTATAATATATAATTAATTTATTATATAGTTTTCGTATATAATATATGGCTCAATAATTCCACCATCAAGCCTCGAATGCAAGTGCAATGTTGACTCTATCAAGTTATAATAAAATATAACACAATGAAGCTTTAATCTCTAAAAAAAAAAAAAATATTTTGGACTATTATTAATAATCAATCATCTCAGAATCTCATTCATTTTCTCCATTTTCTCACCAATCTAACAAGAAATTCTCTCAACCGTATAACTCATAATAAATTATCTCATTCACTTTCCCACATTTTATCAGCACCCAAATAGGTCATCAAAAAAAAAAAAGACCATTAACTTTTCTAGATGTTGTAATTAGCGAGACTGCGACTATCTTCAAGCTATTTCTCTGTGAAGATCTGCCTCTGTTGGTCTGGAGGAATACCTAAGAATTTGCAATCAAATCAAACGCAATCATTAATGGAGTAAATACAATGTAAAAACTACCAAAAAAAAAATGATGAGTTCTCACCTCCTTTGTCATGGATCTTGGACTTAACATTGTTGATGGTATTACTGGATTTTGGACCTATATACCAATTCTTTATCATTTATTTCCTCTAGTAATTTACCAAACCTATAGATTTTGATAGGGTCAAAAATAGGTCAGTAACTCGGGAACTGTTCAAATCTAATACATATTTGTTGGATAGAGGTGATGACTAAGTAGAACTGGCAATTCGGGCCGGGCCGGCCTGTGGCCCGGTAGAGTGGCCTGCGGCCCGGCCCAGTATTTTTAGGGCCCGGGCCAAGCCTGGCCCGCCCTTTTTTTTTTTGGCCCAGATTCGTCTGGGCCCTTAAAATCTTAAAAAAAATTTGTAAAGGCCCAGACGAATATGGGCCCTTAAATCCGAAGCTTCCAACGGTAACAAATGTTACCGTTGGCCCAACGGTAATATATATTACCGTTGGGTATATATACCATTTTTTTTTAAGTTTAAACTATTTTTTTTAAATAAAAAAAATATTTTCTTACACTATAAATATCTTACACTCTCCATTCTTTTTTCACTCTTAACAATTTTCAAATGGGGATGGCTACGGTAGGGGCGTCCCTACGTAGGGTCATGCCTTAATTATCGTTGGATGGGAATCTGTGGGGAATAACGGGAATCTGTGGAGAATCTATTTATATACAGATTCCCATCCAACGGTGAATAGACAGGGCTCTACGTAGGGGCGCCCCTACTGTAGACACGCCCTTTTCAAATACTCTCTTATTCTCTCATTCTTTCTCTCTAAATCTCTAATTATATTCTCAATTTTATCTTTTTCTCTCTTATCTAATTACTATTTACTAATTATTAGTAATTATATTTTATAATCTCCAAAGTCCAAACTCTTCACAACTCATAAAGCTTAATTGAAGATACGATTTAATTTATTTATCACACTTATCTTTTTAATTTATTTAATTTGTAGTATATTTAGTTGTTTACTATTATTACTAGTATAATAGTTAGTAGTTTGTAGTTCCTAGTTACTAGTTAAGTAGTTAGTAACTTAGTAGTTCTATAAGACTTTGTTTTTAATTTCAATTCAATTGTAATTTTTTACAATTAAGATAGTAGTTCATTAATTAGTTTGTAGTTTGTAGAAAATTTATTAGAATATTATATTTTAAATATCAATTAATTTTTAATTTTTAGTAGTTTACAATTAAGTTTGTAGTAGAAAATTTATTAAATATGATTTCAATTAATTTGTAATTTATAGTTGTTTACAATAAAGTTAGTAGAAACTAGAAAGTTTATTACAATATTAAATTTTTAATTTCAATTAATTTGTAGTAGTTTATAATTAAGTTAGTAGAAGTTTATTAGAATATTATATTTTTAATTTCAATTTATTTGTAATTTGTAGTTATTTATAATTAAGTTTTACCGAATATCCATATTTGTAATTTCGATTTATTTATAGTTGTCTATAATTTTAATATCCATATTTTTAATATAGGATATGGATATGTCAAAAAATATCCCTATTGATTTGGAAATGGATGACGACCAAATTCGAATAGCTGAAGAGGGTGACCAAGTCCCCGAAATGCAAACTAATCCAAATGCTAGTGGAAGTTGTTCACAATTTCAAGATAGTTGTTCGCCGAGTGCAAGCACGACTTCCAAACGTGTAAGGACAACTTCTGATGTATGGGACCATTTCGATCCGGAATTCAAAGATGAGGCTGATGGTAAGAAGACAAAAATGGCAAGATGTAAATACTGTAAGAAATTATTAACTGCTAAACCATCTAGCGGGACCGCTCATTTGAAAAGACATAGTGATGCATGTGTCAAAAAACACAAAAAAGACAATGAGCCCACTCAATCAACACTTCAACTCAACAAGGATGGTTCGGTAAGTTCTTGGAACTATGATCCTATAGTAGCTAGGGAGTCTCTAGCACGTTTAATTGCTATAAAAGATTTACCATTAGGTTTTGGTGATTGTAATAGCTATGAAGATCATATTAGAATATCTTATTATCCAAACTTTAAAAGAGTTTCTAGAAATACCACTAGGAGTGATTTGATTAAAGTTTATGAAAATATGCGTAAAAATTTAATAACTGAATTAACTTCATTAAATTTTTGTATTGCATTGACATCTGATATTTGGGGTGCTAATTCTAAACAAGATTATTTAAGTATAGTTGCACATTATTTAGATTCAAGATGGATAATGCAAAAAAGAATAATTAGTTTTCGAGTCGTTGATAATAAACATACTGCTGAAATTATTAGAGATAGAATTTTAAATGTTGTTGAAGAATATGGCATAGCGAATCGTATTATTTCTATCACTTTAGATAATGCTACCGCAAACACAAAGGTCATAAAATTACTTAGCAATTTGGTAAGTTCATACACTGGAGGATTCTTACTGCATCAACGTTGTGCATGTCACATCATCAACCTTATCGTCAAATCAGGTATGGATGTTATAAGTGTATATATTGAAAATATTCGATCTGCTATTACTTATATTCATGCTTCTAATCCACGCATTGCTGAATTTAAAAGATATTGCATAGCTCAAAGATT
>JXTC01000088.1:587656-658655 GCA_002914845.1 Trema orientale | reverse complement strand
TAATGAAGAATTAGCCGAAAATTTCAATAACTTGTACATGAATGATGATGATGAGTCATAAACTCATAATTAATGATATACTAGTTTTTTCAAGTAATAATTTGAATTGTAATAAATGATCATCAATAAAATCAAATTTCAATATTTCAAATTTATTTGTTTTATTATTTTTCTTAATATCCTATTTAATTATTATTAATTTTTTAACAATAGAAAACATATGTAGTTTATGTTATCAATTTTTTTAAATGAAAATTCAATTAAAAAGTTTGAACTTAACATGTTTAAAAAAAGTTGTTAAAAAAAATCAAATAGTAGCAAAAAAAAAAAAGGCCGAGGACGGCCCGGCCCGAGCCCTATTTTATTTTTGACGGGCCGGTCCGGCCCGTATTTTTTGACGGCCCGACCCGGCCCGCTCACCCCCTTAAGCCCGTGATGGGCGGGGCGGGGCGGGCCGGCCCGCCCATTTTGCCACCTCTATGACTAAGATTGACTAAGGAATACTTTCGATTGAATGATCAAGCAAGCTAGTGAGGTCATGCTTTACTCTTATGCCATCAACAACAATGGCTGAGATTGAGGTCATCGGCTGAGAAATTAAAGGTGTGATATAGATGATATAAAGGGTAAAATTGGTATAAGGAAATATGTCAATAAAAAAAAAGGGCATTCATATACGCAAAAGAGAAATGAGATATATATTGAAACAGTAGGGCTAAAAATGGGACATTTCTGTTCATTCTCCTTTAGCTTAGATAAATTCAGTAAGTTAAGTTAATGGGGCATTTCTGTTCATGCCCAATCAGTAAATTATCATTCACTAATTGAGCAACTACTTAAATTTGTTTTTAAGCTAATTCAAGATTTAGCTAAATTTGAATCTTGAGGTGATGGTGGCCCATCAAACTTTGGATTTTTTTTTTTGCTTTTTTAATTTAATTTAACTAAATTGAACCTAATTTATTAAAAAATAAGAAAAAATATGTAACTTTTTTAAAAAAAAGATAAAAATCTACACTAATGTGTGTTAATTAGTTATATTTGTGGGAGTAATAAGATTTTGAGTGCGAGCTTATTTATAAATTATTTTTTCTTTTTTGAATGATTTTTTTAAAGAAAAAAGATATATTATATATATTTGTTTCCCAATTCAATAGATATTTTTTTTAACATATCCTTGAATATTTTTTATTTGGAACAATTCAATAGATAATTTTTTTTAACCTATCCTTGAATATTTTTTATTTTTAGCTGTTAGATCATATTATCTAACGGTTATAATAATTTGAGTAGTTGGAAAGACGTGTATATTATTTAATACTATTTCTCTCTCTACCTTTTCTCATGAAAGGATGTGCATGATAAATTTTAAATGGGCAAAAAAAAATCTATAGATGGGTAAAAAAAAATATTTATAGATGGATAAAAAAAAAATCTACTGGAGTGGTGCCCATATATATATTATATATATATAAATTCTTAGGCTGATTAGTTATTTGACCATTTTTTGGCTCAAAACTCAGTAGATAATCAAGTTTAAAAGTTTATAGCTAAATGTCTAACTCACTTAATGATAAAAATAGAAATACGACATATTCCACAATTGAAGCTTTAAAAAGAATGGATATTTAGTTATAACTTTTAAAACTTGGATATTTACTTAAACCAATTAAAAAAATCAGACATTCACATAATTTTGTGAAAATATAATTACGCGTTGTATGCATTTTTAGAAAAATAATTTGAAAAATACAGTGGGTTATTTATTAGAAAAATATCACTTTTAAAAAATAGTAACTAGTAACTGGTGTTTTCAGGAATCGGTAACTAGTTTCCAAAAGTATTTATAATTGATGTATAACTGGTAACCAGTAACTGATAAGCCGTTTTCAAAAACTAGTTACTATTTTTAAAATGGTATTTTTCTAAAAAAAAATTAAAAGTGATAATTTTCTAATAAATACAGTACAGAAATTGAAAAAAAAAAATTACCTTTGTATTTTTGTAATTCTTTAAGTTTTTATAGGTGAAAATGTTTGAAACCCCGTAACTTTCTCTAATTTTTTTTTTTTTTAAATTGTGTGGTCGTTTTAGTGGCTTCACGCCTGGTTATATGCTAGGTAAGGGCCGTTGGGATGTCACACCGCCTAGGCTGGATCAATTGGCCCAACGTATATGCAAAGCTCCTCCATCGCATTCTGCACAGCCAGGCACCATTGGCCCAATAATCTACCCACTTCTCCACCTCGATTTTTGACTCTTTATTTTATTTATTTATTTATTTTACTTGCTCGATATTTGACTGTTGAAGAGCCTTTAAATTTTTTATTTTTTAAGAGAAAGAGCCTTTAAAGTTTTTTTTTTTTTTTTTTTTTCAGTGGAAAAGAGCCTTTAAAGTTGTATGGTTGTTATGGACCACAATTTGAGAAGCAAAAAATAAACAAATAAACCAAGTTTGATATTGGAAAGTGTAACAACGCATATTTACCTATTACTTTATATAAATTTGCGTTTGTGAGATTTCACGATTGGCTAGTTTATCTATTCAAACATTAAAAAAAAGGGAAAAAAAAAAAATCACTCACACACGCATTGTCTAATTCGTTTGTGAGGGGTGATGGGCTATCTAACATGCCAATAAAGAAAAAACAAAACACAAGAGTTAGTTTGCTTATATATACGTATGTTCGAAAAAAATTATATAAATATAAAGATAACAAATAATAAGTTTGCACCTGCGCGCATATATATAGGTTATTTATTTTTTTTACTTATCTATAAGTACTAGTTTTTTTTAGTCGGATCATAATCTAAGAACTACTATAATTTAAGTAGTTAGGAAAAAAAATAAAAATACATATCAATTATTTAATGTTTTTTTCTCTCCAATTTTTATCATAAAAAGACGTGCGTGATGAATTTTAATGGGCAAAATAATACCTATAGATGGGTAAAAAAAAAATACCCACTAGATTGGTGCCCATATATATATATGGTTGCCAATCCAGTATGTATTATATGTATTTTTTTTAGCCGTTAGATCATCATCTAATGGTGATCTAATGACTATAATGATGTGCATGAAAAGATGTGAATCATTAATGCCTTTTCTCTCTCTTACTTTTTAATAAAAAAAATATATATGATAAATTTTAATTGACTAAAATAATACCTATATATAGGTTAAAAAAATAACTACTCGATTTGTGTCGTATATATATATATATATCCAAAAGAAAATAGGGGCTTGTAGAAATATGACTAAATTTTGGGACCAATTTAAGTAAATATCTATTTGTCAAATATTATAGCAAAATATCAAGTATATATACTTATATACCAAGTGTAAAATTGTATATACCAAGTATAAAAAATTATATACCTAGTACATTTCAGTACAGTAATTAAAATTGGTAGATAAATATATCTACTAAGTGTAAAAATATATATATACACATGGACATTTAGGTATAAAATTTAAAAAATGGACATATACTTAAGCTAATTTAAAATATTGATCATCCACCTAAATTTCTCAAGAAAATATTAATAAATAGATACTAATATTATTTATTTGTAACTCATACTTATTTAGATTTTCACATGGCCAGGAGAGGAAGATTATAATCCTCTCTAATAAACTTTTCTTTTACTTTATTTCTATATTTCTATACTTAGTTTTTATATGTGAATGAATATGTTACCTTATATCCAAATTAATAGGAGTTGTGCGATCTCAAATCTTATGGAATTAGCGACTTCACATTTCATCAGTTTTGAGTCATAAATGAAAAGTTTAGCCACAAAGATCCATTTTGCATATTATTCATATATTGTGCGATCTGCAACAAGTGAAGCGTCTCGAAGATCTTCACCAAATCAAGTAAAACTATACTTTCGGAAAATTAATTTCGAGAAGCGTGACCATTAAGGAATATGAAACACAATATTCAACTCTTTGGACAATTATCATTATTGTACAATTATCCAAAATTGTAATTATCATTGTACAATTTTTCATTCATGAAATTAGAAAACCTGACTTGTTCTCATCTAGAGGTGGCAAAATGGATGGGTTGGGCTGGGCCGATCTGCCCAAAGTGAGCTTGGGAGGAAAAACAGGCCAGGCCGGCCGAAATTTTAAGAATGGAGCCCGGCTCGTAGGCTTGCCTGTGCCGGTCCGTTCTTGGCCTAAATTTAGAAAATTTTAAAAAATAAAATATTATTTGTATATTTAGTTAAAAATATTAGAAATTTAAAAATAAAGTTTATGAAAAAGTAAATAATATTGTTATGTTTTTTTTCCAATAGATAAAAATTTAAAAATAATTAAATAAGCTAAAAGTATATAAGTTGAATAATTGATAAAAAAAGTTTAAAACAAAAATCTTAAGAAAATTATTTAGAATTAGATTGAAATTTGAAAGTTAAAAAAAAAAAAAAGAGGAAATGTATATTTATAAGTATTGGAAAAAGTTTTATATTTAAATTTTTTTAATTTTTTTTAAATAAATAATAATTTTGGCGGGCTGGCCCAGCACGACCCACGCGAGCTAGATTGGCAGGCATAGATATATAGGCCCAGCTCGGCCCTACCCTTAAGGCCGGCCTATTTGGCCTGACCTGTTTTGCCACATCTATTCTCATCTATATAAGGGGGCTCAGTCATATAATTCTACAAGCACAATTTCATCATAAATACAATTATTACGCTAAAATTGTTCACCAAAGCTTTTCTCTGAAACTTTGAGCTCCTTTTATTATATATCTCAAGTGAAACCCATGTGACATTGGCTATCTTTATGGGGTTAAATTACGCTAAAATCTTATGTTCTTTATTACTTTAGTATTACGCATTATGTTTATAATTTTTGATCGAAATTATCTCGTTGACAAAACATCTGTCAACAAAAGGTATTTTGTCCCATCATATGTGTGTTGATTTTTTTTTTCCTATGGTTCTCTTCTAGATTTGGAACTTTTTCTAATTCATATATTGAAGATTTTATGCTACAAAAATTCCGTCACATTTTCAATGGGAAATAGCCAACTTTGATGGTGGATGGCGATTTCGAAGAATGAATAGATATCTCTGATAAAATTCTAGTTATATCTCTCATTTATGCTATGTTTTTCTTATAATATTTAGTCGAATTTAATAGGGCCTTATAGAAATATGACCAAATTTTGAGCCTAATTTAAGTAAATATCCTTTTGTCAAATGTTATAGCAAAATGTCCGGTATATATGTTTATATACCAAGTATAAAAAATTATATACCCATTATATTTCAGTACAGTAATTGAAATTGGTAGATAAACATATCTATCAATTGTAAAAATATATATAATTGGATATTTAGCTATAAAATTTAGAAAGTGGACATCTACTTAATCCAATTTAAAATATTGATCATCTACCTAAATTTCTCAATTTGATACTTTGAACCGGTTATTTGTTTATTTTTTATTTGTAAATTGATTTCTCAATCGAAATGGTTATTATATTGAAATTAATTAATAAATGCCATTTTTGTTTGATTTGGGGAAAAAAAAAAAAAACAGATTTCAGTGTTTTTCTTTTATTTTTCCTCTATTTAAGGAAGAGGGAGAGAAAAATGTGAGTGTTGAGAATAGTATATTTTCTTGGATACATGCATGGAAAATATTTTGTAGTCAAGATGACTAATGATTTAATTTTTGGATTAAAAATAGGGATTATAGTTAACTGGATCCCAACAGGCAATAATAATCTATTATTTTAATTTTCTACCCATTTATTGAATTATCTGCCTAAAGATTGATCACAAATATAAATTCATTAAACCGTTTTTTAATAATTGAATAAAACATATGTCATCACATTTTGGTAGATGAATTTTATAATATTGTTTTAGGTCAATCAGACACTGAAGCTATTGCACTTGGAAAAAAACAAAAATAAAAACTAAAGATATTAGATGGTGACATGGTGAACGCGACAATAAACAATTAATTTAATGTGAGGGTACAATAAACAATTAATTCAACCAAACATTGTTAAATTTAAAAGATAAAAAAAAAAAATCAAATGACATTTTTAGGTGAAATGCTTTTCTATTTTAAAATTTTAATCAAGATCTACAAATCGTTTGTGATAACAAATACTCGCTGACCACATCATCATTAAATAATATGCAAATTCAACAAATACGAGGAACAACAAAATTTTCATCACCATTTGATCATTCGATAGTTACTTTTTCATTTTATATAAAAAGTTGAATTAAAATATTTTGCTAGAAAATAAAATATTTATACGGAAAAATACTTAATTGGCGGAGAAATACTACAAATATTCTACGGAGTTTTGGAAATATGCACTTCACTCATATGTCATTAAAATTGCAAAAAGTATCTCATGAGTTTTGCAAACAAATTTTTATTTACAAATTCAGTAATTTTTCATGTGACTAGTATATATTTAAAAAAATCTTAAAATTAAAATAGAATATTTGTGGAGAAAATAAATTAAATAATAAAAAAAACTTTTCAAAAAAAATTATTGTTTATGTGCAAATTTTGTGATATTTGGTTATAATTTAGTAAGAGTGTTTATGACATTTCGAATAATTTGGACAAAAAAAAATGGTGAAATAGATACTTTTTTTTTTTTTTGTGGGGAGTGAAATAGATACTTTTGATAATACTTTTCAAAACTCATAAAATGTAGAGTGAGTATTTTGTTAGAACTAAATTATATCATTCCTGCATTTTCCTATTTCATTTGAAAAAAAAAAAAAAAGACAGGTAAACAGCGCTATTAATTCCAGCCTTTTACCCACTTTGTAAATTGGTCCTTCTTTTCTTTTCTTTTTTTTTTAAAGCATTGAGGTAATAAAGGTATCTTTTCTTTATTTTTTTGGTAATCCTTTTATCTTTTCAATTCAAAAGCCATGTCAAGGAAAATTTGAATTTGATCCCAAATATTTCACATGTTTGGGACTTTAGTCCCACCTTTTTTTTTTTTTTAATTTGAGAAATTATGCTAACACTCCGTGATTCTTGTTAAAATCACAATGACATCTTTAGAGAAAAATGATTATACTAACACCTTCAGTGCTGAAAAAAGACCCAATAATCTGTAAAATTTTCACCATTTAGCTATATTATTTTTTCAATGAAAAGATAATTATAATTTTAGTATAAAAATATATAATTAAAAAAGGTAATAGACGAAAAGAAAAATTTGTAGGAAAAACATGACTATTATTTTTTTAATTTAAAAAAATGGAGTGCTGGCATATTTAATTTTGGTCTAAGGGTGTTATTATAGATTTGACATAAATGAGAGTGTGTCAATGTATTTTTTTCTTTTTAACATTCGATTCTCCAAAAACTATTTCGTCCACACTTACTAATTTTTTGAAAATTTTGGTAAAATATAATTGTTTAGACAACAATATCGGGAGAAATATACAACTTTCAAAATATATGCCAATTACCTTAGCCACTACTATCGTGAATTCGTGATGGATCGTCTAAGAAAAATCATCGATGTTTATTTAGGAAAAGTCTAATGTAAGCACCTTTTATTTTCTCTCATTATGAGAGACTAAATGGTGCATTGTTAATGGTCCAAAATCCATCTCGGACCCACCCATAAAAAGATTTATGTAGTTTGGGGTGCATTGGATTGAAATCCTTTTTCTTTTACATTAAAAAAAAATGAATAAAAACCAAATTCGTCTGCAACCTCTAACCAAACCCAAAAACCTAGTTTGCCACCTCAAGCATATTGATGTGATAAAATGATGGGCATAAACATATGATAAAAGGGGAAGTTGAATCTGCAAATCCTTCATACCCATGAGTGATTCTTTTTTTTTTTTTTTTTTAAATTATAGAAAAACAAACTAAAGAGAGAATTTGGGACTTTAAAAACATATTGATTGGACTTTGGATCTTGTTTTCCTATAGTATAAGACACTAGATTTCGACCAAACCAATACCGATTCTTGCCAGAACACCACCCCATTCGGCTTTGACGTCTCTCTCAAATCCTCCGGCGAGACCCTTTTTGAAACTTTGCCGAAGAGATCGAACCTAGAAACCTTCGATCTTTAAGGACTAGTACGTACAGATCTCGTTGTCTCTACCAAAGTGTTGGTCCCACTGATGGGTCTTGGTGTCCAACTCAGGTGCACCCTCCGGCAAAGCCACCGAGATCGACCGGCTCCTCCTCTAGTAGAAATCCTCCTCCATCGGGCGGGGAATGAGCATCTTCTTAATGGTTGATAAATACTTGCAGGATGCTAGGCTGGCTAGAGGTCAGGTGGTAGTGGGTGGTCGGAGTTCAAGGAGTGGTGGCGGCCCTACGGGTCTCTTAAGGGGCTGGTTCGAACTGAGAGTTAGAAAAAGTAGAATAAGCGAGGGAAAAGGTTGATGCAATTTTGTGGCACGTATTCTAGTTTGTTTCTTTTTCTTTTTTTTTTTTTTTAATCAAACATAGAATATGGATAGTTTAATCAAGTGTGGCATGTCCTATTATTATTTGGACCCATCTACTCAAATATGGACCGTCAAATTTTGATCCAAAAAATCCAATTTACTCTCCCATTCCATGAGAGAAAAAGCAGCCTCTTATGTTAGACTTCTCCATTTATTTAAGGGGCACCACTCTAGCGGGTATTTATTTATTTTTTTTTTAGTTTTGCCCAATTAAAATTCATCGCGAGAGAAAAAGAGCATTAAGTAAAATGTAATTTTTGTTATTTTTTTTTATAACTACTCAAATTATTATAGCCATTAGATTATGATCCAATAGTTAAAAGGAAAAAAAAAACCTATAAATAGGTAAAAAAAAAAAAATTACGATCCTTATTTAAAATATTGTTATTTCTCCTCCTTATATTATCTAATCTCACATTGTTTCTAAATAGTTTTTTTTGTTTTCAAAAATAGTTGTTTTTTTGCTCTTTTTTTTTTTTAAAAAATAATAGCTGCTACATAATTCTTTGTTGGTTCTTCTGTTGTGAAAAAAAAAAAACATTTTATGAACCAAAATTGTCAAACAAGTGAAATGCTAAGGAGTGATCGCAAATTCCCTCCTCATGCACTATGTGGCCGTAAATGGGTATTTTTTGGATGAAAAAGGTAGAAGACCCAATGACGAGAGTAAGAGGAAATGTTAGAATAACTCGATGTCAAAAATAATAGATTTAGATATGAGGTGTATATAGTGTGGTTTTGTCCTGAAAATGTGAAATATTTTCATCAATAAAGATTGGGGTGAGCTTTCACTGTTATAAATAGTGCGGAGTACGGGACGAGATTCTCCGTTTAATATTTTGCAAGAGAGGATGTGCTTGGGATTAAATGCCCCTACTAACCCCTCCCCAATTATATTTAAGTTAATTTCTATTTTTTATATAATAATAATTCAATGAGATTTTTTTTTAAATTCTAATAACATATAATCATATACTAATATTGTCTGAGTTATTTGGGATTATGTTAGCTTTTTGAATGAATGATATACTATATAATTTTGGTATTAAATGTTTACATTTGACAAGTCTAACATATTAAAGCTTTATTTAAATATGTTTTTAGTTATTTAAGTATGAAATTGAAATTTTCAATGAAGTTAATTTTAATTTTGATTTTTATTTTGATGTATTTAGACTTTTAAAAAATTTCAACTAATATAGAATTGTTTAATTAATTCAAGACGACGATTCCAAATAGAGACCTCGATATACTAATGGGGAAACTGATCCTCGATGGGAATTCCCAAAAATTGTCCCATACTAAATTAAATAGTGAATTATGTGGGGATGATATACTAAAATAATAACGAGGACAGGAATGATAAACACAAAACTGATCTCGCCCAACCTCATCATCGACATCCATATTCACCGATCCACATATGTGGTTAATTGAATTTATTTCTTTGGCGACACGACTAGGAATAATGAGATTAGCAGTTATGTGGTTAATTTTTATGTAAAATATAACACTTATACATCATAAAATGAAATATACATTGTCGTAAATATAAAAACTCCATAGCAAAAATCAGGATAGCATAAAAATCTAATAAAGTATTACAACGTTATTAAGCAATTCAAATATTAAAACTATATTTCTTTGTGGGTTTCAAGATAAACCGCAAACCATACCACATGGTCAAATATTAAAAATAAATTTCTTTGTAAAATTGTAAACTACAAAGAAAATTGGACCCTCAACTGCACCGCGAAGAAAATTCTGTATCGCACCACACAGTGTGTTGAGAGGTAGGCGGCTTTGTATACCCTTAGATTTCGAGACTAATATATAAAATGAGTAAAACATTAGTTAGGTACCAATGATGCTACTTGCCCTTTGTTTAAAAACGAATTGGACAAAACTCAAATAATGAAAAAAAAAAAAAATGAGGATTGTCAATGCCAGTTACCATTGAACCGTCTATTTATGTGATCTCTATTATAGACCCATAAAAGATGGTAGCCTAGATATGTTATTAGATGCTAATTTGAGCTCAAAAATTTAGAGGAATACTAAATGCATTCTTTTTCATACTCTTTATTTTTATTTTTTTATTCTTTTTGTCTCACTACTTAACATCATATTTTAATATATATATATATTAAGTTTGAAGTAGAAAAAATATGATAGCTTATTTGATTAGTATTCTATTTTTAAAATTTATAGAAAATTTACAATTTAATTTTTATTTTTTCATACTATGATTAGTCCTATTATTATTTTTCTATGCTATGATTAGTCATAATTTATACATGTATAATATAAATTATATCTAATTTAGTATTAACTTATATTAATTTAGCTCATCAAACAAATAATGGTACTACATTCGTCTCATCAAAATAAATTGATTATTATCCTTATCTTAATACATTTGTTTTCGAATGTAAAGATAAATATATTTTTTAATATCGTAATACATTTAACCAAACTATAAATTAGAGTTAATGTATTATTTACTTTTAAACAAATAAGTACCACTCCCCATTCTAATTTATTATCGTTAATATCAATTAGTACTATATATATACACGAACCTTCGTAAACTAATTGTCAGCATTTAAAATTTTAAGACATGTATGATTATAAGATTTTATTATTTTTGTTTTTTTTTTGTCATTAACAATGTCTAGATTATATGTTAATATTGTATTTTATTTTTCATATAGGTAAATATGTCATATATCTCAAGTTTTCTTTATTATTTTTTCTTTCTCAGGTATAGAGAGTAAAAGCATATATGTCATGGTTGACGATGTTTATCTATTGCATATAAGCTTTAAGGACGTAGTGACATAATTATCGAGGCAAAGTATGGACCTAGAAGATTGAATAGAAAAATACACGGACAAGTAAATCTTTTATGAATTCTAAGGAACTTATTTACTTTAATTATCAAAGTAGCCAATTTAAGAATTTGACATTAATTTCATTTATTTTATGCAGTAATTACTAATGGAATAAAAAACAGAATTCAAAAAATCTATTAAAAAAAATAAAAAGAAGAGAATAATGAATCAATGAAATTGGATATTGTCTAAGAACTTGAGTAAGGAAATCCTTCATGAGTTTTAGCAAAAAATCCCATTTTTTAAATCTTTATTTGGGGTATCTGTTGAGTCGAATGAAAAGAAATAATAATATTACAATAATCAACACAGTCTCAAATTACAATTGCAATATTAATACTAAATCGCATGAAATACGATATGATGACTAATTTAGTAAATTATAGTAGAATATGAGCATATTTGGCATGACTTTTAAAGCCTACTTAGAATCCAAAGTTACTTTTAAATGTATTCAGCTGAAATCTCAAGAGATCTTTTTGTATTTAAAAGTGGAGAATTTAGTACATTTATCATTCACAAAGCCAAATTGGGTTGAAATTTGATACGGAGGTGAGGCAGAGTTTTAGATACTTAGGTGGGAAGGTAGGCGTCTAGTCTACTTGGCAATCCCCTAGTTGCGTTACACTTGCACCCCGATAGGGACGGAACCAAGCGGAGAAGTATTCACCGCCACGGACCTTCAAACCTCCCCCCATCTTTTTTATTTTTTATTTATTACACCACTTTTTTTTTTTTTTTTTTCCCAAAATTTAATTAGCAATAACAAAACACAATTATATTATTAGTATTAAAAAATAGAGAAGGAATATTTATATAAAGGTATCATCTTCCACCTTTATTCTGTCGCCAGTTTTTAGGGTTTTCATTCAACCCGTCCCTGTCTTCTTCCTCCTCATTCTTCTCTCTGTTATAATCGAGATTGTAATCCCAAATTTCGACTCAGTAGAGTGGGTATAGCTTCTGGTTTCTCTTCGATTTGTAATTTGGTTTACGTCAATTCTTTTTCCTAGGGTTTCATTTGTGGCCGCGGAGTGAAAATTAGGGTTTCGAATTTGGGGGGTTTTCACGAAGATTGTGTCTTTTTCCCCCTTTTTTTTTTTTTTTTTTTTTTGGGTCTCTTGAGTTTTCGTGATTGGGAATTTGGAGATGCGAAGGATAATCGGATCAGGGAAGGTTTGATCGCCGCTCTTGGCGAGCGAGTAAGCGAATTGAGGGGGTTGGGGTTCTTGTATGGAAACTCGGAGCCGGAAGCGGGCGGAGGCCTCCTCAGCTGCCCCTTCATCTTCTTCGTCCGGTCCCACTACCCGTTCCAGCAAGCGTGCCCGTCTCTCTGCCTCTTCGACGTCGAATTCGAACGCCGCCCCTGCCGCTGTTGCCCCTCCCGCCGTTTCGACCCGCTCTCGCACCCCTAGGATTCTCAACGAGCTCTTGCCCTCTTCCGCCGCTCCCATGGATTCCACCAATGAATCGTCTGGGTCGCGTGGACGCGATCGCCGCTCCAAAAATTCCGACAAGGATGGCTCGGACAAAGGGAAAGAGAAGGAGCATGAGGTTAGGGTTAGGGATAGAGAGAGAGATAGGGAAGCGGAACGAAACTTAGGGTTGAATATGGAGAGTGGAGGTAATGGCGACGACGATGATAATGATAGCGAAGGCGCTGCTAATATTTTGCATCAGAATTTGACATTTTCAGCTAGTAGTGCACTTCAAGGGCTTCTTCGGAAGATCGGGGCTGGACTCGATGATCTACTCCCGTCATCGGCCATGGGGTCAGCATCTTCATCTCACCAGAGTGGGCGCCTTAAAAAGATTCTATCTGGTTTGCGAGCTGATGGGGAAGAAGGGAGGCAGGTTGAGGCTTTAACTCAGCTTTGTGAGATGCTTTCGATTGGGACCGAGGAATCGCTCAGCACATTTTCTGTAGACTCGTTTGTTCCAGTGCTCGTGGGGCTGCTTAATCACGAGAGCAATCCTGATATAATGCTTCTTGCTGCCAGGGCGCTCACTCATCTATGTGACGTATTGCCCTCATCTTGTGCGGCGGTGGTCCATTATGGTGCAGTGTCGTGCTTTTGTGCAAGATTACTAACGATAGAGTATATGGATTTGGCTGAGCAGGTTCGAATCTATTAGTCCATTTATTTCTCAGATGGTTTGGTGTTATAATGTTATAGTAAAACTGGGAACTTCATGTTTAAATGCGTTGCACCCGTATAATTTAGGTAGTAGCTTCTGGTTGTCTGTCTTTGTAAGATATGTAATTTATATATTACAGAATGGGAATTGACTACCTTGTCTCTTCCATTTGAACTGGTGGGGCTTATGCAGCATTTCTCAAGCTCTGCATTCTGATGTTATCGTTGTTTTGCTTTGAACAGTCTCTGCAAGCCCTGAAGAAAATATCTCAGGAGCACCCAACTGCCTGTCTGCGTGCTGGTGCACTCATGGCAGTGCTCTCATATCTCGATTTCTTCTCTACAGGAGTTCAGGTAATCCCATTTTTGGAATTTCTTACTTTTAAGGATACAATGTTTTGTAACGAGAGTACCCTATTATATTCTCGGAGCCTAAGTGAATGCTGCTGAAATTCAGCGTGTAGCACTATCTACTGCTGCAAATATGTGCAAGAAACTTCCCTCCGATGCTGCTGATTTTGTGATGGAAGCTGTGCCGCTGTTGACAAACCTACTTCAATATCATGATGCGAAGGTAATTTCTTCTATTTTTTTGTTCTTCAAGTCAGTGTGCTTACTTTTTTACTCAATATGTGTGTCTTTGTTTTTAGGTGTTGGAGCATGCTTCTGTTTGTTTGACTCGGATTGCTGAAGCATTTGCATCCTCTCCTGATAAACTAGACGAGCTATGTAATCATGGACTTGTTACACAAGCTGCATCGCTCATATCGACCAGCAATTCTGGGGGCGGACAATCATCTCTTAGCACACCTACTTATACGGTAATTTTTAATTCATGCTTCCAAGTCTTGTTTGTTGCCCATGTTTTTTTGCGGTTCAACTTTTTTGACTCGAATGGAATGCAGGGTTTAATCCGACTTCTTTCCACTTGTGCAAGTGGGTCCCCGTTGGGAACCAAAACTTTACTTCTTCTGGGGATCAGTGGTATTCTTAAAGATATACTATCCGGTTCTGGCATTTCTGCCAACTCATCAGTTTCACCTGCTTTAAGTAGGCCGCCGGAGCAGGTATTCCCCCCCTCCTTTTTTTTCCGATTAACTTGATGGGGCTTTCATTGTAGATTGTTTGTGCATAGAGAGGATGAAGTTCTTCTCTCTGTCTGCAGCACTTTCCAATTTAATGAATATTGGAATATACTTTTCCATGATTGTCTGGTTGATTTTACTTTTTCATAATTCTTGTTATTACTTATTTATGCTGAAATTTCTTTTTCTCTGACATTCGTTGCTCTGGAAGATTTTTGAGATAGTTAACTTGGCAAATGAGCTTCTTCCCCCACTGCCACAAGGAACAATTTCCTTCCCGGCTAGCTTTAATTTATTCATGAAGGGTCCTGTTGTGAAGAAATCATCTGCTAGCAGTTCCGGGAAACAAGAAGATTCAAATGGAAATAGTGAGGTTTCAGCTCGTGAGAAATTATTGAATGATCAACCTGAGCTTCTTCAGCAATTTGGAATTGATCTCCTTCCTGTTCTAGTGCAGGTTAGTTTTTAGTTTTGAGTTTTATTTTTTCTTCTTGTCTATTTGTTTATTTTTAGTTTCTACATGTTAGTACTTCTTCATTTCCAGTTTCTGTTTTTGTTTACTTGGTTATCTTAATTCTGCTCACTTGTCAAGCAGATTTATGGTTCTAGTGTAAATGGTCCTGTCCGCCACAAATGTCTCTCTGTTATTGGGAAATTGATGTACTTCAGTAATGCTGAGATGATCCAGTCTCTGTTAAGTGTGACAAACATATCAAGGTATTCTAGTTTAGTCTAGTTGTTATTACTTGATTTGACTCCTGGATAGGTATGTTGATGTTTCATGTACTTACATGTATTTACTAATGATCCTGTAGCTTCTTAGCTGGTGTCTTGGCATGGAAAGATCCACATGTATTGGTTCCTGCTCTACAAATTACTGAGATTCTTATGGAGAAACTTCCTGGAACTTTCTCAAAGATGTTTGTCAGGGAAGGTGTGGTTCATGCTGTGGATCAACTTATTTTAGCTGGTAACCCTAATAGCCAAGCGTCTTCTGCAGAGAAGGATAATGATTCTGTGACTGGAACATCGCGCTCTAGGCGTTATAGGCGACGTGGTGGTAACTCTAATCCTGACGGGAATTCAGCAGAAGAATCAAAGAATTCTTCTTCAGTAGTTGGTTCGCCTCCGAGTTCAGTGGAGATACCAACTGTTAATACTAATCTTCGCATGGCAGTTAGTGCTTGTGCTAAAGCTTTTAAAGACAAATATTTCCTGTCAGATCCTGGTGCTGTTGAGGTTGGAGTGACTGATGATCTCTTGCTTTTAAAGAATCTTTGCTTGAAATTGAATGCTGGTGTTGATGACCAAAAGACCAAAGCAAAGGGAAAATCCAAAGCTTCTGGGTCTCGCTTGGCAGATTGTTCAGCAAATAAGGAAGAGTACTTGATTGGGGTAATTACTGAGATGCTAGCAGAACTAAGCAAAGGGGATGGTGTGTCTACTTTTGAGTTTATCGGTAGTGGTGTTGTTGCAGCTTTGCTCAACTATTTTTCTTGTGGATACTTCTCCAAGGAGAGGACTTCAGAAGCTAACCTGCTCAAGCTTCGCCAACAAGCACTGAGAAGATTCAAGGCATTTGTTGCTGTTGCTCTTCCTTTCAGTGTCGAAGGGGGTAATGCTCCTATGACTGTTTTAATTCAGAAGCTTCAGAATGCTTTGTCATCCTTAGAACGTTTCCCGGTTGTGCTGAGCCATTCATCCAGGTCATCCACTGGAAGTGCACGACTATCCTCTGGACTTAGTGCATTATCTCAGCCATTTAAGTTGCGCCTTTGTCGAGCCCAAGGAGACAAATCCCTCCGTGATTATTCATCGAATGTTGTATTGATTGATCCATTGGCTAGCTTAGCTGCTGTAGAAGAGTTTCTGTGGCCTAGAGTTCAGCGAGGTGAATCTGGTCAGAAGCCTTCAGCATCTGGTGGGAACTCGGAATCCGGCACTACACCTTTGGGAGCTGGCGCTTCCTCTCCATCTACTTCCACTCCCGCTTCCACCACTCGTCGTAGTACTCGCTCTAGAACATCTGTCAATATAGGAGATGGGTCGAGAAAGGAGCCATCACAGGAGAAGAGTGCAAGCTCATCAAAAGGAAAGGGTAAAGCCGTTCTGAAGCCTTCTCAAGAGGAGGCAAGAGGACCACAAACAAGAAATGCTTCACGTAGAAGAGCAGCTGTAGATAAAGATACTCAACTGAAACATACAAATGGGGACACAACTTCAGAGGTTTGTTTACATATTGATTATGGTGTTTGTACTGTGAGGACTGGCAATTGAGTGTTGCAAATGCATGCTTGATAACTCCAGTTCAGGACTAATTATTTAAGATGCATTCACTTTCTTTTATGCACCGAATTACATAACCTGAGAAAAATATATCTTTATTAATTTTTTTTCCGTGCTTTTTGAGGGTTAATGTATGAAGATGAAATGTGTGTTGAGTATCTATGTCCAGAACTAGTTATAGAACTTCCTAGAATATATAAAATTTTCTGTTTTCCTGTAATTGAACCTTGTGTTTTGGATGAAAGTAAACCAAACTATGTTTATAGGGTTTTAAAATGATGAATATAGATATTTCTTTGTAAATGTGATGGTGGCCAGTTGTCAGTTAATCAGTTTGTCAAAGAACAAAAGATTTTGGCTACTGGGCACCTTTGTATCTGAAGCATTTTTTTGGGCTATATTTTCGAAGGTGTCTTTAAATGAAAAAGAAATTTATTGAAGAGGGTGTTAACGGCTTTATTTGTTGACTTCTAGTTTTCATTATATTACGCTCTGTCTTATTCTCTTCTTTTCTGTTAGATTTATTTATTTATTTTTTTGGCAGGATGAGGATTTGGATATATCGCCTGTTGAGATTGATGAGGCTCTGGTGATTGAAGATGATGACATCTCAGATGATGAAGATGATGACCATGATGATGTATGTGCTTATGTTTGTGTAATGATGCATTATTTTGTCTGATTATTTTGCTGGATCTTGATCTTTATTTATGTCACTAATTTTTCCCTAGGTGCTTAGAGATGATTCTCTACCTGTTTGCATGCCCATCCCGGATAAAGTACACGATGTTAAATTGGGTGACTCAGCTGAGGATAGCAGTACAGCTCAAGCGACAAGTGATAGCCATTCTAACCCTGCTTCTGGCTCTAGTAGCAGAGCTGCTGCACTTAGGGGATCGGATTCCACTGATCACAGGAGTGGTAGTTCTTATGGTTCAAGGGGTGCAATGTCATTCGCTGCTGCTGCCATGGCTGGTCTTGGATCTGCCAATGGTAGAGGTATTAGAGGAGGTCGAGATCGACATGGGCGCCCTCTTTTTGGTAGTTCTACTGATCCACCCAAATTGATCTTTACTGCTGGTGGGAAGCAGCTTAATAGGCATCTGACCATCTATCAGGCCATACAACGGCAACTTGTGCTGGATGAGGATGATGATGAGAGGTTTACCGGCAGTGATTTCATATCCAGTGATGGAAGCAGGCTGTGGAGTGATATTTATACCATCACATACCAGAAGGCCGACGGTCAAGCTGACAGGGTTTCTGCCGGAGGATCAAGTTCTACTACTGCATCCAAATCTACCAAATCAGCATCTGCTTCCAATAATTCTGATCGAATGTCACTGCTGGATAGTATTCTTCAGGGTGAGCTTCCTTGTGATTTGGAAAAGTCTAATCCTACTTATAATATATTGGCACTACTACGAGTGTTGGAGGGCTTAAACCAGCTTGCATCTCGTTTGAGAGCCCAGATAGTTTCTGACAATTTTGCTGAGGGGAGTGTTTCAAGCCTGGACGACTTGATTTCAACTGGTTCTCGGGTTTCTACTGAGGAGTTTGTTAACAGCAAGCTCACTCCCAAACTAGCCCGACAAATTCAAGATGCCCTTGCATTGTGCAGTGGAAGTCTTCCTTCATGGTGCTATCAGTTGACAAAGGCATGTCCATTCTTATTTCCTTTTGAGACTCGGAGACAGTACTTCTACTCAACTGCATTTGGATTATCTCGTGCGTTGTATCGTCTTCAGCAGCAACAGGGAGCCGATGGTCATGGATCAGCAAATGAAAGAGAGGTGAGGGTTGGGAGATTGCAGCGCCAAAAGGTTCGGGTCTCTCGAAACCGCATTTTGGATTCTGCGGCTAAAGTAATGGAAATGTATTCTAGCCAAAAGGCTGTGCTGGAAGTTGAATACTTTGGTGAAGTGGGCACTGGGCTGGGTCCTACACTTGAGTTCTATACTCTTTTGAGTCATGACTTACAAAAAGTTGGACTCAACATGTGGAGGTCTAGTTTTTCAGCGGAGAGACCTTCAATGGAAATTGATGTAGATGAACAGAAACGTGGAAAAAACAATAATGATTCTGGACTCGGTCTTGCTGCTGGCAGTGGTGACCTTGTCCTAGCTCCCCTTGGTTTGTTCCCTCGTCCATGGCCTACAAATGCCGATGCCTCTGATGGTAGCCAATTTGCTAAAGTCATCGAGTATTTCAGGCTGATTGGGCGTGTTATGGCCAAGGCTCTTCAAGATGGGCGGCTATTGGACCTTCCTCTGTCCACAGCATTTTACAGACTTGTGCTTGGCCAAGTAAGCTATATGTAGCATTTTCTTTATTTTGGATCTAAGGGTGTTATTGCAATCTAGAGATTATTAAATGTTGACTCTGAATTTTTATAACATATTCCAGGAGCTTGATTTACATGATATTATTTCCTTTGATGCCGAGTTGGGGAAGACATTGCAAGAACTGCATGTCCTTGTCTGCCGCAAACAATATCTAGAATCTAATGGTGACAGTGGCAGTACCATTGCTGACTTACGTTTTCGTGGGGCTCCAATTGAAGATCTTTGCTTAGATTTCACACTCCCTGGTTTTCCAGATTATGTGCTGAAAGCTGGAGATGAAAATGTATGAAAACACTTTCTAAATTCTAATGTCTTTGTATTCTGGAAGCTTTGATTTATTGTGAAAGATGGTTCAAACAATTCTAATATTTTCAGGTTGATATTAACAACTTGGAAGAGTACATATCATTAGTTGTTGATGCGACAGTCAAGACTGGAATAATGCGGCAAATGGAAGCATTTAGGGCAGGTTTCAATCAGGTAAATACCTTCACTGATTTATATCTCTTGGTGGTAAAAATTAAGAGTCTTTATTGCAAAGAGGTTAAAAAAGTAGTGTTTGTTCATGATTCAGTTTTAATTAGTTTTGATTAGTTCTCTGATCTTTATATCATATGCATCTTCATCATTTTATCTAGTGATTTTTTTTTTTTGAGTGAAAGTCTGTCATTCATTAGATTGAATCAGATAAAATTACAGACTCTAGTGTGTTTTAATATGCTTGGCTTTTTAGTTAATCATATTCTACAAATACTAAGTCAGTGCAATCGATAGTCAAAGATGCATCCATGCAAAATGTGGTTGCTTCTTACAGTTTATTCTCATAGCTTCTGTAACCTTGCGGATATTCTGCATCTCTATTTGTATTTGTTGCACTTGAAAATGCTGTGTACACACCTTGTATGTGGTGTTGCCCTTATGTTTCTCTTACCTTGCGTAAGATTGTCTTGTAGACGTATCATTTGAAAAAGAGAATTTTGTGTACGTTAATGTCATTGTAAACATGGCCAACTGTTGACTCTGTTATACTGAATTTTTTTGTTAAACCTATATGGAAATGACCCTATATTTATTTTTAGATATCTACTGTAGGTTCTCTTTATTTGATGATTGCTAGGTGCTGCTTGTGTTTTTGTTTTCTTTCCTGGTTTTGATTGAAGGTTATTATTAGTATTATCAGTAAAATAGGACGTGAGACTGGTTATTTTTGAATATGAGTTTATGGGGAAAAGAGAGAGAGAGAGAGAGAGAGAGAGAATGCATTTAAAAAGTTTCCTGAGAACAGAGAATGAGTAGAAATTAATGTATAGATGGGTTATTTTGAAGATGAGTGGATGAAGGGAAAAAAAGAAAGAGGAAAAGTGCAATGGGACGGTTTCCTGAGAAAAGAGAATGAGTAGGTAGCTTTTTAAATGGCCCATTAAGGTATGGATGGGCCCTTTATGTTTCTCTAGCGTCGAAGAGGATTCTGATCTTCCTAAAGTGATCGGTAGCTGTCCCAGACATGTGGCTAGTTCATTTTATTATCTGTCTTTCTCTGTCATTTGCTTGTGTTTGCCGTCTGGTATGTTTCTGTATGCTCCTTTTTTTTTTCCTCCCCTTCTGTCTTAATCTTATACTTCTTGACAATCAGGTCTTTGACATCTCATCTTTACAAATATTCACACCATACGAGTTGGACCATCTACTTTGTGGCCGTAGAGAGATGTGGGAGGTAAATGCCTTTGTTATTAGTAATTTCTTTACTTTCACATTATAAGAGTATGTATTGTTAAAAGTTCTCTTATATCATGCATTTATGCAGGCGGAAACACTTGCTGATCACATAAAATTTGATCATGGTTACACTGCCAAGAGTCCTGCAATTGTGAATGTACGTTTCTTTGTCCCAGAAAGTTGCTTTGAATACATAAGTATCTAGCTTAACTTTTTGATGATACTGATGCCTAGTTTACTATGTTTCTAGTTGCTTGAGATTATGGGAGAGTTCACACCAGAACAGCAGCGGGCCTTCTGCCAGTTTGTCACTGGGGCACCTAGGCTTCCACCAGGTGGTCTAGCAGTGTTGAATCCAAAACTGACGATTGTCAGAAAGGTATATATTACAATCTTGAGCATCAAATGTCTTGTCAGTTGGTGTTTCTGATGCCTAGGTTATATTCGACTTAAATTGCACTTTTATGTATTGAGTTAGATGGTTATGTATATATCGTTTTTTGTAATAACTTGATTGCTTGAGCAGTGTGTTTTTGTTTTCATGTCATTCAGTTTCAGTTTGCATTTATGTTGTAATCTTTTTTATTTTATTTTTATTTATTTTTAACTGTTGGCCTATGTTTTCAAATTGATACTGATTGAACCCCTTGTTGCAGCATTCGTCCACTGCAACTAATGCAGTGTCTAATGGGACTGGGCCTTCAGAATCAGCAGATGATGACTTACCCAGTGTCATGACATGTGCTAATTACCTGAAGCTTCCTCCTTACTCCACAAAGGTACCATTGAATGCCAATTTACGATGATTGAAATTTTTGGTTCACTTGAAAAGTTTATCGCTCAATGTGCTTAATGTGTTTGAACAGGAAATCATGTACAAGAAACTACTCTATGCAATCAGTGAAGGGCAAGGATCCTTTGATTTGTCCTGATGAGATTTTGGACTAACTCATTTTACCTGTGTATATTACATCACAACAGTCTGGGTCATTTCCCTTGCCTTTGCATAATTTTGATGTTGAAGTAGCGTCCTACTTGCTAAGAGAAAAAAAATAATAAAGGCTTCTTTTGGTGCCCTCCTAAGATCTAGTGCCTTTGTCAAGGTCAGTATCTCCTGTTGTTCCTGCCTCTGATTTTTATTAGTCTTGTGTGTTTTTCCGGTTTTTATGTTAATGTTTTCAGGTTGGATGACCACATTTTTAAGAGGCTGTAAAGGAATCCGCAAGAACTTTTTTCCCGGCTATAGTGCTGCTTGTAAATAAAATAGGAATTCTCAATTTTATTTAATTATTATTTTTTTTCGTTTTTATGTTTTTGGTCAAATCATTGGCCGTTAGAATATACATGTATTTGCATAAAATGATAAAATGTGAAAGAGCAAACAATTGAAATATTTTGTTTATGCATTTAAGCTTTTATTCAAACCGTTCTTTGGTTTAGGTTTATTTCAATCTTTATTTATTATTTTTCTGATTTGTTTCTGAATTCTATTCGTTTTCGTCTTATTTGTGGTTCCTAAACTACTAAACCGGCCCGGTGCTGATTGCATAGAAGTTGAAATAAAAAGGTAAAGAGAAAGTAGGGAGGTTAATTCCGAAGAATTAGTGTTTTAACTCATCTGTTCATTTCAAAATAAATAAAATGGTTCGGATTCAAGTATACATGTATATATGATATTTTCAAAGACTCTTCTTTCCGGGCAAATATCAACTTTTCGAGTGTATTCTGTAAGACTTGCTCAAGAATTTTCCATACAAAGGATTGATCCGAGGAAGACACAACTTTGAGTCGTGATAAGGAAAGGGTAATTTTTCAGAAAAATACAAGTCCTTTGCATGTTCATTTTGTCTGCTTAAAAAAAAAGGTTGTTAGAAACCACGAAGATTCCCAGCTGAAAAAATAATATGAAACTGAGGAATAAAATTAAAAAAATAGAAAAAATCTCGCTTTAGTTCAGGAATTCATTTTGAAATACTAAATTGCGAATCCAAAAAACTCTTCCTTCAGCACAACACAAGTTCGTCGAACATATTAAGATTCTATCGTCATTATTTTTCACTTCATACTCTTTTTGAGTGTTACTTTTATGAAGATTTTTTGTGGTTGCAGGAATAGTTACATCACTTTCATGGTAATCATATTTCTTCTATGCCGTGTTTAGAGTTTGAATATATTTTTTTTTCCCCTTTCTTTTCTTGGAAAATCTTTCGAAGAAGAGTTGTTCAGGAAATGCATGGTTCTCTTGACACGAAATTAATTTCACTTTTCATTAACATTTTACGTTAAAAGTGGAAGATTTCTTACAATGGAGATAGTATTATTTACTCTCGAATTGATTTTGTAGCATATGGTTGCCTCATGCCTGTGAGTCACTAGCACCATGACTATTCTGAAAGTGTAATAAGATAGACAGAAGGATATGCTAAGAACAATGGAAGAAGTTTTCAGAGCAAATCAGCCTTTATATTTAGTGATTGGACAATCCAAACGAAAAAATGTAAAGAAAAGAAAAGAATAGGTGGGTTGTCTTGTCCCCAAATAAATCATGGTCTCTTTTGAGTACTAGTTTCCTCGACTCTAAAAAGTCTAATTCATTTTTTGTGATCACAATCCTACACCAAACTTCACTTTTCATTCCTTTACTCAATCCTTTGAAGGAGCACACTTTACTTGGATAGCAAGCGTCTTCTTTATATCAGGGCAAAGGTTGCCATTCTTGTCGAAAAGCTCCTTCTTAGCTGGAACTACACATTTTTGTTTCCCCAAGCAGTGCTGCTCAAAACGAATAAACAATCACATTGATGAAGACCATGTTACTATTTGATCGAAATCCAGAAAGGAAAATCCAAGAAAAATGAACTAAAAAAGAAGAACCAAGTTGTTTTAACCTGTTCTACTATTCCCTTGGTCGTAGCAGCGTTACATTTGCCCAAGACGAAGTTTCCACAGGCTCCTACAGGGTCTCCGAAGCTGGCGAACTCGACGGCGACGATCTTTTTGTGGTTCGGACACTTGAGGTGAGCCGCAGCCTGCAAACTATCAACGACGGCTCGGATTTTGCTTTCTTCCCTCGCCCATGATTTGACGTGGGGTGGAGCTGAATCTGTTATGTAACTACAGATTGTGTCTCTGTTAACTGTTAAGATCTCTATGTCTTTCGGGTTTGCTTTCTCTTCCTCCAAAACGACGAGAAGGTTTTGCGTTGGCTTGAGGAATGATCTTGGGATGTGGTATCTGATAAAACAAGAATCAAACAATTGAGAAACAATTCTCACTCGGGTTTTTCTTGGAATGTTTATTAGTCAGTAGTTTATAGTCATAAAGTGGTGGTTTTTTTTATGGCTTACTCTTCTTGAGAAGACTTTCCAAGAGGAGAGAGGTAGGACATCCAGTACCGTCCTACGTTTTGGCCATTAACCCAGATCATTCCTTTGCCCATTCCAGTCATTCGGATAGCAACGGGGTCTCTACCTTCAGGGGAATCGAATTGTGTCTGCAGAACAATAATATATATGTGTATATATGAGTGGTTGCTGTCAAGATGGCAGAGTTAAATCCCATTGTTATGAATGTTAGTTTTTACCTTGTACCATGTGAGAGCTTTTCCTTTTTCTTCTTTGATTTCACCCCATTCAACCTTCTTTGATCCATCCTCAGTGAACACAGGAGTCTTTTCTCCAGACAGACCAACCTGAAAAATGCCACCCTTTGTGATTAATAAACTTGTCCATTTGGGTTTTTTGGGCATATCAAAATAGTAAAAGTTAAAGTCAGGATATTGTTTTTTCACCTGATGCCCCCAACCATTTTGAGTCAGGTCGATCGTTCCAGTGTTCAAACCTAGGATTGTTACAGCTCGGGGGCCTGCAAATCTGTGCTCCATGTAGGCTCCGCTATCCTTAAATTAAAAAGAAAAGAAACTCGTTTTTTCGGTGACTGATATAAGATCCATTGGAGTGAGAGATTAATCAAGTTATGAGCTCCTTACTGGGAGTCCAACTGTCATGCCCAACACTGCTATATGGTTTGTCCCAGCCTTTAAGGTTATAGCTGTTTGGAAGACGAAGCCCTTCTCTTCATGACTCCCATGTCCCGATCCTAAAAGATGAAGCGTCTTGTCTTAGTTGTGAAATATCTTGTAAAATCTGATTCTCTCATTTTATTGTCAAGGAGTTAGGAAGAAACCTGCCGTTGACAGTTATGTGATACGTGAGTTATTGTGTGTGCTTACCCATATATTCGCCATTAACGAATGCGTGCAGTGCATGACCAAGACTTGAAATTCTTAAAACAGGTAGAATGTCGGGCCTCATTGGCAGATCATGCTGACTCAGTTCAATGCTGCATATAGAATGCAAAATCGTGTTAGATTTAATCTGCAGAAGCAATGCTGAGAGACCCCTTTTAGATTTTTTCTGACAGTTAAAACGAGCTTTATATGAATTATTTCTTGCTTACAGGTGGTTGACATGAAATTACCTAGTGGTGTACCATCCATAGTCTGTGGTATCTTTAAGCAGGCCATAGAGCTCATTTGGTATTTTGTTGCTGATTGGCACTTGATGGACGCTTGGAATAGGCTCTGGAGACATCTTCCATTTAAGATTTTCAGCAACTTTTGGTCTAACAAAGTTCCTTGCATTATGTTGTGACACAATCTGTTTTGATAGAAGTAAAGACATCCCTCATGAGACTTTTCTCAAAGTAGACTTGAGGCAGTTCAGAATCAGTAATACACGAGGCTCTTTCATATGGAATATGAACGAGTTTACTTTATCTTGTATTGTAATTAAGACGTAAGATACGAGTAGTTACAATTTGAGTGTTGAAGACCACATTCTTGCAATCAGGAAGAATGCTTATGGACCGAGGCGGCAGGTAAAAGATGTCACCCCTGAATTTTACAGTGTGTGCAACTTTGGAGTTGTTGTTGCTCAAGAAAGCAGCACAGATGTGTGTTCCTGGCTTCTCAAAGGTGCGAACCTACACAAACGAACAGCTTAATCCCCTTCTTTCATTTGATGGATACGATGACAAAGAAAGTTTGTCCTAATTCTATTTACTTTCACCTAGAAACTTACCTCTGTGTGCTTGCCCAACTTTTGACCTCCAGGAGTTCCCCAAAGTAAAGCTTTCTTGCATAGATTTAAAGCCTTGTGCAAGTCTCGTAAGTGACTCCACTTAGGTTCCCTCTGTAAACCTTCATAAAAGTGTAATAAAAATGGAGCAGATTAGATATATCAGCTACATCAACAACCCTTCTTCAATTCTTGGAGATGAAAATCATTACCATATTCATCAAGGGGAGCTTCATCATAGTATCGAGTTGTTGTGAAAACAGCACTTGTTCTACCAAAATTGGTTCCACCATGGTACTGCAAATTTTAATCAAAACCATCATTGTACTACAGTAAATAACCCGCCTAGAAGATTCAGTACAAGACATTCATCTTCATACCATATAATAGTTGGTTAGAGTTCCATTCTTTGAGAAAAAGCGAGCAACTGAGTATGCAATGTCTTCTGCTGCTCTTTGAGAAGGAGGGTCTCCGAAAACTCTGTATCTGTACTCACAAAAAAGGTTGGCCAGGACTGCATCAGATTCTATCTCCCCTACCCACAAAGCTTAATCTACTTTATGGTACTTAGTGGCCTCTCATGCTAAAAAAAATTGGCCATAGTTATGAAATATACTTACTGAGCAGTCCAGTTCTCAGTCCATATAGAAGGCTTGTTGGGTTTATTAGGACCAGTGAATGTATCTCCACAATGCCTTCCATTGCATGTATTGATCTGCAGGTCACACAAAAAATCTTCTATTTAGTCTTTCTCAAAACATCATGAAGAAAATCGACTCATAAATTGTCCGAAAGAACAGAAGAAGATTGACCCGGAAAGATTTGGAAACTTACAACTGGATCAGGAGCATCCTTTTGCTTGCACATGACCCATGGAACTCCAGTTTTCAACCCCACAGCCATATTTGCAGCCCACTGAACATATCTAGTTCCCAATTCTCTATATGCAAGTTGGATATGGTTGTACTCATTTTCAATCTGTATCATATGTAGAAGGTTCTCATAATAAAACAAAACAAATAAAAATAAATATTAGCCATGAAACCTTCACAAAGAAGAAAAAACCAAACCTGTGCCAAAATGATGGGACCTCCTTGTGGAGCAAATAGCTTCTCTTCTTTCATCTTGTTTATAATCATCTTAACGTACTTTTTCATGTGGTACTGCAAAAATGGCAAATTTTTACCAATCTTAGTTAGGTATGCATTGGTTTTCTCGGACATTAAATAATCAGTAAGGCTCTTATTTTTTTTTTATTTTTTTTATTTTTTTATTTTTTACCTTGAAGGGTGCGTTATCAGAGCGGAAAATGATGTCCGGGACTTCCCTCAACCAATATGGAAGACCACTGAAACATACGATATTTTCAACATAAGTAACATAAAATGGAACTAATAATGCAACAATAACAAGATGAAGAGAACAAGATTTCAAGTAGTTTACCCATGGTTCCATTCGGCTTGGATGAAAGGGCCGACCCGAAGTGTTACATACATTCCATGTTCTCCAATCAGTTTAATGAACTTCACCAAGTCATAGTTTCCTTCGAAATTGAACTGCAAAAAATTGGACAGTACCAAGATTCAATCCAAAATCACAGAAGCCCCTAATTGTACTTCTACGAAGAACTACTATATAAAAACTGTTGTATCACCTCGCCTTTAACAGGCTCATGAACATTCCAGAAAACATAAGTCTGAATCACATTCAAACCTCCATGTTTGGCCTTTTCGATAAGCTCTGGCCACATCTGAAAACAACCCAATTCCACAAATGATCATGAGTTAGTTATATCGAATCCATTTCTTAAAATTAAATAAAGCAGTGAATCAGTTGCTTGGATTCCAAGTAATCACATCAGGGGTGCTCCGCGGATAGTGGATTGAACCCGAGAAAAGAAGCTCCCTTTTCCCATTGATGATCAACGACCTTCCATCATAAACAACACCCTGAATCTGCCTCCCTCGGTGCGAAACAGCAGTCGACACAAGAACGGAAACAATGGCGAGTACTAAAAGCACCGGCCGGCGATCTAACACCATGTTTTTTTTCCCCTTTTCTTCTCTTGTTTCTATTTAGTTTCTTGACAGACAAGAAACCAGAAGTATAGTCCTATACTAGCTGTTTAATTGAGACACCTTTAGTTTTGTAAAAATGGTATATTTAGAAGGTGAAGGAAAAAAATTCCATCACAAAAAAAATGCTGATTTTGGGGAATGGTATGGTAGATATAAGGGCAGAGAAGAAAGCCCGGGTTACCAATTTTCTGTTTGGATCTCAAGGCAGTGATTGGTTTGCCTTGGTGTTACAATGTTACATGTTGTAACTATAATTAGAAAAGAGAGGACGAGTCTTCTGGCATGGTTTGAATATGGGGGACCGGACCCGCGGGAATTGGTTAGTTGTGTGACTTTTCCAACGGTTACTCCCTAACAATATTTCGAATTTGTTTTTTGTTCAGTTCAATAAGTTCCTGCTATATGCCCTGTCATGACAACCTTTTCGAACTTGTTGATGATTTTTATGCTCTTTCTCCTGTTTTTCAAATTATTTTTGAAAATAATTTCGATATATTTTTTCAAAGAATAGATAAATACTATACTATCGAAATGAAGTATTTTTTTTTTTTAAATAGAAAATATTAGATTTTTTTTTTTTGGAGGAGATAATTGTCTTAGATTTTAGTAATTTAATTGTTATTGTGTGATTATTTTTTAAAGGTGGGAGTAGAAGTATAATATGATAATGCTAATATTAAAAAATACTACAATATATCATTCCATAAAAGAAAAAAAAAATCAGTGTAATACTATGAAAATTGACAGGTATTTTACCCAAGACAACAACATTTAAAACGATATGTCGTTTTTATGGTAACAACAACGAAGCTCTGTCGTTTACATGATAAACGTCAACAAATTCGTGAAGTGAAAACGACATGTCGTAGTATTTGCGTTAAGCGGCAATTGAGATGTGGTTTTATGTATTCTAGCCATCAGTAGATAAAAACGACAGCAGAGCAGGAAATGATATGCTGCTTTGTAATGCACGACAACAAAATTTGACTCAACGTCATGTCATTATTGTCTTAACACTCAACAAAGTTTTGTTGTTGTTAAGCGAACAATTGACATGTCGTTTCACTCAACCGACAATAGATTATGAAAAAAGTTAATTTTATTTTTTGTCAATAAAACATAATCTAAATCTCATTTTGATAATTGATTTCAAAAATGTATTTTATTTGGTATGACTGAGTTAAATTATCTTTTAGGTCCTGAAAAACAACTAGAATTATAAATTGGCCCATAACATTTAAAATGTCATTGGTTTAGTCCATGAATTATGTTTTTTTAAGCAAAATTTCACATTTTATCATCCTAAACTATATATATATATATATTTTTTCCTGAATTTTGCTTTATAATGTCAAATTGAATAACCATGTTTTAAATCGATGATCTAATAAATAATAATAAAAGAGAAAAAGTGCAGTAACATAATATGACATTTGAAGGTTTATGAACCAAATGGAGAAAAAACACATTTCAATGATCAAGTTTGGGACATGTTAAAATTTAGGGCTCAAAAAATAAGATTTGAGCTTATTATGGATGGACTAAAAATATGATTAACCCATTATTATTATTTTTTCACTTTGATTATCTCAATTTTGATAAATGATCGAATATGAAAAGAAAAACATAAAACAAACTAAAATGTAACATCTGAAAGTTCAAAGACCAAACTAATATAAAGCATAATTTATTGGTCAAGTTTGGGACAATTTGAAAGTCATATGGACCAAAGTGATATTTGGGTTTATATTACAGAAACTAAAAACACAAGTAACGCCAAAACAAAAAAAAGTACGTTTTATTGACTTATTTGTCCAAAAAGACAACATGTAACAAATGACATATCACTTCATAGCATAACAATAGAGTTCTGAATACCTATCGGCACGCCATTTATTTGATTAATCGACACCGAACTTTATGTTACAACTGTGTGTCGCTTTTATCACGCCCTTATAAGCGTACAATGACAAATTCTGAAGTGATAACCCTATGTTTTTTCTACTTTCTAGTATTTGAAATATACGGCAAACAAGCATAACATTTTGTCTTGTTTTGTTGTTGTTGTTTTTTTTTTAATCGAAGCACAATATAAAATTAAGAATAGTATTAGGCGTCTCAACAAGTTTATCAAAAATTTTATATCGATACATGTGACAAATGAATTGTCACCATTTGATTGGTATATTAAAAGAAAGTTTGAATAACAAAAAAATGTCACTTTAATAACTAATTTATTTTCTACTGTACTTACATGTCATCACACTCATCGATTTGATGTCCTAACTACTAACACAAGTTGTCTGTTATGGACTCGAGGAAAAATAAAAGTTGTCTATTATGGACTCAGGAAATTTCTACGTAGAAAATTTCTGGAACATTATGGTGAAAAAGAAAGAAAAAGAAGTATGATTGATTAGAAAGTAAAATCAAATCGCTGGCACGACTAGTTTTTCATTTTTCCAATTTTAAAGATAAAAGACGGGAATTTTAATTCTACTAATATTTATTGATACTATAATTGTTTTTGCAGGATATTTGGCTTAATGTAAATATTTACATAATTATAAATTGGTTTATTCTTTTTTTTTTTTAAAAAAAAATACGTACTTACAAAAAAATGTTTCTTTTTATTTTTTTATAAAAAATTAATGAATAGATACAGACAAGATAAGTTATGTTCCAGAAAAAAAAAAAAAAAAGAAAACAAATTGGTTTCGACTTAGATTAAACGGTATCGTGAGCTTATACATACAATTTTCGTTCCCTCCAAAACAGTTCAAAAAAATTAAAAAAAAAGGTCTCCCTCGGTGCCTCCAAAATCCGGAGTTTGAGACTCAAAGTCTCTAGTAATTGGGATTTTTATTTTATTAGCAATTAAGAGTTGAGACCAAAAAGAAAATATTTGAATTCAACGTAATAGGAAAATGATATGTCGTGTCGTAGCAAGATACTGTCGTTTTCATGATAAACGACAACAAATTTCTGAAACGAAAACGACATGTCATACCTATAAGAAGTCGGCGTTAAGCGACAATAGAGACGTCGTTTGGATTAGATTGAACGACGTCGTAGGTCAGACAGTTTTCATTCCCGCCGAAAAAAAAGAGAGGAAAAAAAAATTGGTCTCCCTCCAAAAACTCCAGAGTTGAGACCCCAAAGCGGCAAAGTCCCAAATAGGATAGTGTAGACTATTGAGAATTGAGAGTTTGAGACCAGAAATCAAAACTCCGATTTGAGCCAGAGCAGCCATCACCATGTCTAATCGCCAGAATGACCTCGACCTTCTTCTATCTCTTCAAGACCGCGTTTTGGAGACTCCCCCAGCTTCTCCGTCTCGCCCCCATTCACCTGGTACGCCTTTTCTTTTCCTTTTTTTTTTTTTGGAAATTTTATTTAACGATTGGTCATTTTGGCCTTCTTTAATGGAAATTGATTTGGGTTTTCTTCAAAATTTTCTGGGTCTGTTTATGTGTACTTGGTTTTTCAGAGTACTGTTCGGATGAGGGTTCTCCGAGTCGAAAAGGGCAAGCGGACATGTCCGTGTTCAAGGAAGCTGTTATGGACTGCCTTGATTATGAACCCAACCCAGTAGAAAAGCCTTCCAAATCGAACCGGACTAAGGCCTCCAATGAGCCTGGGGTTGAGAGGTTTTCGGGCTTGCGAATTAGGTACATTTCGTTTTCTTAGCAACTCATGTTGTCCAAATGATAATAACTCTGGAACCCTTTTCAATTAAGCTTTTTTTGTCATGCTCAGGAATCAGTTGGTAACTCCTGCTGAGCTTAGGAACCATTTCTCAGACATTCGTTTCGTTCGATTATCAACTATAAAGTACGTTATACCTCTTAATATCCTTTGCTTATTCATTTTTGATATTAGTGCTCTCTTCAGCTACCTGAAAGAAAGGATTACCTCAAAAATCTTAAGAAAACTATGGGTTCTGACTTGAAAAATTGGGTCTTTGTAGGAATCTGTTAATTGGGGATACTCTTTCTGGGTGTTGGGCAACAGTTGGAGTACTGACTGAGAAGGGAAATCCAAGGACTAGCTCTACTGGGAAGAGCTATTCTATATGGAAAATTGGGTGTTTGGATGAAACTACGGTTTCTTTATTCTTGTTCGGTGATGCTTATACTAAACACTGTAAAGACCAAGCTGGAACAGTCTTTGCATTGTTTAATTGCACCGTGCGCAAGGATTCTAATTCTATGGTATCAGATTGTCATGCTGATATGTCCTTTTTGGTTTCTCTTGTTAAAGTTTCATAAAGGGACAGTATTCTTTTTCTGTGTTCATTTATGCAGGGTCCAGGTTTCTCTTTAAGTCTGTATTCGCCTAAACAAGTGTTGAAGATTGGTACTTCAGTTGATTATGGAGTTTGCAACGGGAAAAGGAATGATGGAATTGCTTGTACAGCAGTCATAAACAAGTATGTTACATCTCTTTAGGCTAAGTGTACATCTTATATGGGCTCATTACATCAGCTTGAAATAAGTTCGGAAATTTGGTGCACGTAATGTTCTCTTCTATAGGAAGAATATCCAAGAAGTCATACAAAAATAAGTCCAAAATGACAAAGCATGAACCGACATGTCGTGTTAAACTACATTGTGAAAAATCTTTCCTTCCTGCAATGTACTGATTTTGTTCATGCCTGTAGCCTTTAAGATTGAGTGTTTTTATTTTCTGCAGACGTCGCGGGATTTATTGTAAATATCATAAATCGGTAAGCATGACTCTTCAATGCCTCAATCTCGTTTGATCATTCTGTCTTCAAATGAACTTACCAACTGATATTTTCTATACGCCACATCTCAACAGAAAGAATCACAGAGATATACCACCATGCGAACTGAGCTCAAGGGAGGGTAAGTATGAATGTACAACATTAGATGATTGTATAATCTACCTCTTTACATTTTTAACTATATAAAAATCTCTGTTAGTCTAAGTTGTTTCTTCTTGCTTCATCCTATAGTTTTGATGAACTTTCAAATTTTGTTCACAGGAATATCAGAACAGCGTTTAGGGATCCTCTCAGGTCAGAAGGAATTTACATGGTTGATCCTTTGGCTGACAAAACAAAATTAAAGAAACCCACGCAACCAGTGAAACTATTGTCTGTTGAAGGACTCAAAAAGGCATTGAGGTTTGTCCTTGTTAACCCAAGATTTTTTTGCTTTCTAAAATTTCTTTACATTAGTTAAGAGTAGGATGTTCGCTATGTTATGGCAAATTGTTGGCTCATCGGTCTAAATGAACAGTAATGCAGGTAAAGTGACAACAAATTCATACTCACAAGGAATAAGATTTCTTGCAGAGATCACAGGTCAAAATAATAATCTTTTAAATTCTTGCCGGAGTACCTTCTTTTGTGGGCTTTTCTTTTTTCTCCTGGGATAAGGATTATGAGGCATCTTTTAAATGCAGGGAAAGCAGGAGCCAAAAATATAAAGAAGGAATCAACAATGCAACACCAAGAAAGCAATAATAGCTTCCAGAAGAGGTGATTCAAATATGATATCTTTCTTTTTAATTTCATTTGTACATGCGTGTCAGCTGTTGGTCCTCTTCTCTGATGACCCAATTATCATTCCTCAGGAAATCATCTAGTTTGAACACAGATTCATCTGAAGTTATCAGAAATCAACAACCAACCGCAAAAAGAAATAAAACTGATCAAAAGGAGCAAACTTTGACAGACAAAACCAAGCAGGGAACAGGAAAAATGATTGAACTAGATCTTGTTAGCTCAGATGAGGAAATATGAGCCTTAAAAGCATTGGTCCTACTTGTGTTGCAATAGGGAACTTCCAGGCCAAGGAAGTAATACAGCAAGGCTGTAGAGATTTGTATTTTATGGTTCTCTACATGATATAACCTTCGGTGACATCTTTCCTACTTAAAGTTTCAAGGAACCAGGGGAGCCAGTATTTTCTTCTCAAATTGGAGTCAGGTATTTTGCCAACCTTTCTCCCACAATAAGGTGCTTATTTTTCAAGATAAACCAATTGTAGTGGAAGTCTAGAGCTATCTGATTCAGTCACTACATAAACAAAAAATTGCAAGGTCTACACCATACTAAATTATTGTCTTGAGAAAGTCATCTGCTATAGTGTTGGACGAATATAATGTTTTAGTTTAATCAAATGTCCAAGGCATAACATTACTGAAATCGACATCGTTTGTTTTGTGCTCTGCTACTGCTTACTGTTTGTTTATTTCTTATCAATTTATTTTGCTTTGACTATTGTCTTATTTCTGTATATTAGTAAGTTTTAATAACTAATTTTGAGCAAACGGACAATTGTAAAGGTCTTATNAAGAAAAAACCAGTAATCAAAACATAATAACGGAGGCTTGTAGTTGGTGATTAGTCACTTGCTATTATATTTTATTCCACATCTAAGTTGACTATTAAGGTTTATGGGTACGAAATGGTGGTATTAGTCACCTAAACTATAGTCCAGGTGGTGTAGGTTGGAGCTTCTCAAGGCATATTTTAACATTAGAAATGTTGTACCTCTAACCCCAATTCAACGTAAAATAATCGAGTACGTGCCTTGTGGTTGAGGTGCATTTGATTTTATTTTTTCTGCCTAAGGAACTACATATATGTTGATTATTTTATTGATATGAAGTTGACTGTAATTGAAATATAAAGAACTAGGTATCTAAAGAAAGCGCCACATATAATTGAGATTGTAGTAGGAAGGTTGGTCATCCATGCACTGATGCACATGGGAGTTGGTATTGATCTTATGTTTTATATGTATGTAATGGAATAATATATAGAGAATTAGGGTCATAAAAAATTGTTGAAATTTACTTTTTCCTATAAAATTTTCTATTAAAAACGCAGAACACTGGAATCTTTCTTATGTATTAAGACAGCAAGTCCTGAAGCTACATCGATAGGGACTGCGGACCCATAGGTTTTGGCACCAAAAACATTAGCAGGTTTGTAATTTTCATTGTCGTATTAGGCGGGTAACACATACATGTGTGTAAATATATATTTTTTTCCATTGTGGACAAATTGTTAGGTCATTGCTTTCATGAAAGCAACACACACAATAACCTACTGACAGCCACAGGTACAATTTTAAGCGAAAATAATACTCGAACATATTAGTCCTAATAAAAGGCGTTACAAACGGCCATTTTAAAAAAAAGAAAAAAGCGTTACAAAAGGAAACTTCTATTATAGGAATTATATTTTATCAAAATTTGAAGCCGTATACAGTTATAACGGAATCTAATCAAATTATAATGGTTCATAAATATTCACTACTAGACCTCAAAAAAGAGAAGGAAAATCGCTGTTAGCTACTTTGTTGCATGATCCCAAAGGGCCTGAAATGCTTCTCTTTGGAAAGCGGTAAATAGTAAACATATGATAAAACGACACTTTAAATAACTTGACGACTTATTCTGTAGGAGAATCCTAGCAAACGACATTCTTTTGTTTTTTTCTTATTTATTTTTTATCTTTTATTTTGGTGGGATTCCACACTATTAACTAAATCTGATGTAATCTTAATCTTTCAATGACTATGATGGGTAGTTGGACATGGCACTAACAACTCAACCACCACCATTTTCACTTAAAGATTGGGTCAATAAACTCAACTCATAGCTAAGGGTCACCAGGGTAACCATTAACCAAACCAAGTTGTTCATTCATTTCATGCATATACTTATTCTTTCGCTTTTATTGGCACACAAATTTTTCTTTTCCTTCAAAGCCAAGGCTCACTCTCTCTCCATCCCCACATGTGGATAACAAACATAATCAATGTCAAGTATGGACCATATATTTCCTTCTTGAAGAAGGCAATCTCATCTTTTAAAGCTACTTAGTTTAAAAATTTCTTTTACTCAAACCATGATTTTCTAGGCATGTAGACTTACAACCATGTAATTTAATTTGTTTATTCAACCCACGTGAGAAAAAATGGGATTGCATCATCACTTCATGCTCGATAGAAGCAGGGTAGTAACTAACTTCGACTTCTGGCATAATATGAGTTTGGGGAGTTGAGGACTTTGGAATAATAATGATTTTTTTGGAGAGGGGGGGGGGGGGGGGTAAAGAAAAGAAAAACAAAAAAACAAGAGGTTGTCTTTTCTGTATTTTGGCCAAGAAACTTGGTTGGTCATGAATAAAATTTTCTATATCTGAAGTAGTTAAATTTATTCCTGTTATCTCTTCCTATATCTTCATTTATATTAGAAATTTTACGCCAATTTAAGTGTTGTCCTAATACAACATAACATTCTCTAATCGAAGCTTTATTAAGAATGATACACCTCTCTTTTTTTTTTTTTGTGATGGAGAATGATACACTTCTTACTCTTTTATTCATTATTCCCCTTTCCATTTGCAAGAAAACTTCACAACTATTCCTTTTCTAACCTCCCATTTAGGGTTGGGACTTTTTTTCACAAGTGAGAGAACCGGGACCCGAAAATTAACGCCATTTTAAAACTCCAACGAGCAAAGCTTTTATTGTCACATGCATCTTATTTTATTTTTAATTTTTTTTTCTCTCTCTCTCCCTCCTTTATTTATTTATTTATTTATTCTTTGCGAAGGATTGTCTCTTTTTTCTTTTGGGGGAAAATTCATTCTGTTTTACTTAATACAGTGACACTTATAACTGAGCACCAAGACTTGCTTATTTTATCCCACTTAGGTCACGTTTGGTTCATGGAATAGTAATGGGAATAGTAATAGAATAGAATTGGAATAGTAATAAGAATGGTATACATTGTTTGGTTAAAATTGGAATCAACAATAGAATGAAATGAAATATATTGTATATTGACAAAATTACCCTTACTTTTAAATATTTTAATAGGACAAATAGGAAAAAATTAGTTTTACTAAAATTTGAAAGAGATTGGAACTTTTATTCCATTAATAGAGAAGTGGAATAGCAATTCCATCATTTAATAGAATTATAATTCTCAATTCTTTGCCAAAAAAATGAAACAAATATTGGAATGTACTATTTAGTGGAATAAGTTTTCCATTCCAAACTTTATTCCTTCGAACCAAATATACCCTTAGAGTTGTGGTTCCACTATGCCAATTATTTTCACATAAAAAAGTGCTTATAATATCATAAGACTATTGACTTTTCACCTTGCTGTCCTTGCACACTAATAACACCAAATAAGTGTTTTTTTTTTTCCCCAAATAACCAGTAAAACCAAATAACTTGGTGTTTAACATATTTCCTCCAAAAAAAAAAAAAAAGGAGAGCTGTAATTATTGGAAATAGAGAAAAAAAAGGAAAATTAACATAAAGCAAATTATTGATGTCACCAATGACCATGTCTGATGAAATCATGAAAAATCACATCGGTGAGTGTGTGATACATGACAAAAAATCCTTATTGCACAAATCATGTTGGCTTGTTTGGTTATAAATTGCAATCTCTACTTTTTTTTTTTTTTTGATACATTGCAATCTCTACCTTAAATAGCATTAAAAACGCAAAATAAAATTAATTATTAATCATCCAATATTTCAAAGAAAATATTGTTAATAAAAGGAGAGATTGTAATAACCTAATAAATAGGTGACTTTAGTGGGGTAAAGGGGCTTGTAAATCACTAAATTGTAATGGGGTTTCAGAGATTTCAGCTTGAGTTGCAGTATTACTAGTACCAGTACATATATACACATATATCCATCTATATCATATATTATATGATTGTAGCTGGCAAGAGCTGGCTCTCATAAACTAAAAACCCAATCGTTTCCATTTCTTTCTGTCTGTCTTTGGTGTCTCCCTGTCACTGTCCTAGTTACCAGGTTTTAATTTTCTTCTCTCTCTTTGTCCCAATGCGCCTGGTTTTGAACAACAAGTGGTTCAATCCGAATTAGGGTTTTGTAGTATCAGAAGTGAGAAAGACCCAGAAAAGAAAGAGGAGTAGAAATGAGTGCTTCCAGGTTCATTAAGTGCGTCACGGTTGGTGACGGTGCCGTCGGCAAGACTTGCATGCTTATCTCCTACACCAGCAACACTTTCCCTACGGTAAATGGGTTTTCTTTATTTCTTACTTTCTTTTTCTGGTTTCTGTTTGTTTGCCGAGAAAAAGTGGAAGGGAGAGAGATATAGAAAGAAAGAAATGTTGGGTTTTGTTTCTTTGAGGTTTGGGTTGGTCAGTTTGGATTGATTGGTTAATGTGGTTTAGTTTTTTGTGCTGGTCCTCTTTTGTTTGGTTGCCGAGAAAGAAGTTCAGGATTTTCTTTGAATTTTTCTTTTTTGCTTTCTTCCTTTTTATCCTCAAGTGGGTTGCTAAACTTTCTGTGTATAAATGCATCAATGTATTTTGCTGGACCATTCATGAAGGAAAATTTGTGTTTTGTTGAGATTTTACTGGTGTACTACTGAAGAATCTTTGACGCAATTTTGTTTTCGAGATAAAGTCGGGAACAAAACTTCTTTGTCAAATCTAAACCATCGAGTTTGAATTGAGCATTTCAATGTCTTCTTTTTCCATTTGTACCCAATCTTGCAAGGTATTTATGTACTTTGCAGAGCGTAAATAGGATTCACCCTTCATTATCTTGCTTAACCCCTGTATTTGCTGTTGAGAAATATTATAAATGTTTATATGTATGTGTGTGTCTGTGTGATATGTATTGGTTAAGACCGGATTGTGTAGATTCTGTGTCATTAGTGGCTTCTGATCATTTATTCTGAAAGACGAAATATTCTATTAGATGGTTAGTAGAATGTATTTTGTGTATAATTCCTTCAACTCATTCTTTGCCTTCTAATGGACCATATAATAGGCTTCATTTTAAACTAATTTAAGAAATTTAGTTTACTTTTTGATGAAGTAGGAGATCCTATACTGTTAGCTCTCTTTGTTTCATATTTATGTTTAGTTAATTTTTCTCTTTAAAAAGGGGTTTGCAAGTTAATTTTCTGTATTTGTCTTGTGATACTTTTGGAAACAGGATTATGTGCCAACCGTATTCGATAATTTCAGTGCAAATGTGGTTGTGGATGGGAGCACTGTTAATTTGGGTTTGTGGGACACTGCTGGTAAGTTGAGAACAGTTATTCCTTATGTAGAGTTTTTCATTGTGTGGGCTCTGACGTTTTAGATTTATGAGCAGGGCAGGAAGATTATAACAGATTAAGACCATTGAGCTACCGAGGTGCAGATGTTTTCCTACTTGCTTTCTCTCTCATAAGCAAGGCCAGCTATGAAAACGTCGCCAAGAAAGTGAGACAAGCAATATCTATATGGAAATTTCTTTCTTTTTCTCTATCTTTTTGGGAGATGATTTTTATGGATATGCTGATAATGTTTTCCTCTGTTTCATTATATAGTGGATTCCTGAATTGAGGCATTATGCACCTGGTGTTCCAATAATCCTTGTTGGGACTAAGCTTGGTTAGACTCTCCTACTCCCTAATTTTCTCTTCTTTGTTGGATATACCAGTTGACGTTTTCGTTTGTTTGTATGTGCTTTAAATGGTTTCATACTGTCATAGTTCTCATTTGTGAAACGATTTTTTTTTTTTTTTTTAATAGCTTGCCTCCCTATGGTTGGCAATGTCCTGTAGTCCCTTCCAATTTTCGAGCATTGTTTAGGTTTTGATTGATGGATACTTCAAAAATCTAATATCAGGTTTCAAAAATCTAATCAGGTTAGTCTACCCATTTGTATCCACATGTGGGGTTTATGTTCCTCTTTAGTCTTTAATCATAGGGAATACCTTTTCTCGAAACTCTAGCGTTTGCAATATTCCCCCTCCTTCCCTCCCCTAGTAAAAATGATATGGAGCTGATGTCTTTGCAATCCTTGACTTGGGCGTAATTAATATCACAGTATAAGGCCATGCTTTGCGTTGGTGTTTGATGTTTCCTAGTTCATTATCTCCCTTTACTTGCCATGATATTGAATCCATATGAGTTACTTCTTATGTTAGTTTGTCACCTTTATCATGATTCTTTTATGCAAGGACAAAGTCAATTATTTTTGATGAGATAATTTTACTTCTTGTAGATCTTCGGGATGATAAGCAATTCTTTGTAGATCACCCTGGGGCGGTGCCCATTACCACAGCCCAGGTAACATCCAGCGCACTCCCTGCTCATTACTATAACCTCTTTAGTTCTTTAACTTTCTATGATTTTTACTGTTTAATGGTTGTGATCAAGGTTTCAGTCCACTTACTAGGAGTTGTAGAAGTAATCTGATCTTTTTCCTGTTTGTTTTCCTTCTATAAAGGGGGAGGAACTGAGGAAGCTAATAGGTGCCCCGGTTTACATTGAGTGTAGTTCAAAAACACAGCAGGTACATAAGTCCCATTCACATTATGGAAAAAATATATTGCCATAGTTCATCTTTAAAAGGCTTTGTGTCATTTATGTTCTGTGAATGCAGAATGTAAAAGCAGTATTCGATGCGGCTATCAAAGTGGTTCTCCAGCCACCCAAACAGAAGAAGAAGAAGAAGAGAAAGGCACAGAAGGCCTGCTCCATATTGTGATTTATGAATAGACCATAAGTGGGAGAAAGTGTGATCAGTTAACCTTTAGACCCTTTATAGTCTTCTTGGTCAGTTATGCATCTCTTATGTTTTCTCACTTGGCAGAAGCAGCGATCTATGGTTCACATTTTTCAGCAGGCAGAACTAGGAAGCTCTCTTCAATGCACCAATGTTCACTTCCTCTGATTTGTATATGAATGATTCAAAGTTGTGTTGGTTTGCGTTTCTGCGGGGTTAGATATTCTCTATCTATCCCCCTACGAAATACCAAACTCTTTCCTAGTGGAGGCAAGCTTATAGTCATGTTTTGTAACCCCATTTAGTACACTTACTACTCTTTAAGAAACCCGTTTCTCTCTTGTTTTTTTCCTTTTTTCCTTTTTTTTTTTTTGAACTTATATTTCGATTTTGCATCGTCTCTCATGTAAAGTGTGAACCAATCGTAACAATACCAGTTAAAAAACTTAAAGCGAAGCTGAAAAGTGAACAAAAATGCATATTTATGGTCAAAAAGTGACTTTGGAAATGGGAGGGAAACAACTGAAATAGAAAGTCATGGAAAATGAAAGAGAATGTATGGAGAAGGTATCTACATTTTTCATAGTGGAAGGAATAATGCGTTTGTGGGCTTTCAGCTTTGTTTGATGGAATTACGGAATTTGTAATGTCCCTGGTTCTTTTATGAACCCATCAACTTCAAAATCGTTCTAGATTCTTTGTAAGCCAACTGTTTTCGGCTGGGCACGAATATCTTTTTTTCTTTTGGTGCATGGCCTATATTTCCCACTGGCTAGCATTATGAGAAGTTTGTAAGGAGCTGATATTGATGGATCTTTTCCTACTTTTATTTTAGCCATGGGAATGAAAATGGTCAATTGCCTTATAGTAAATAAGAATCATAATAAAGACACCAGTTTTTTTTTTTCGTCTTACTTCCAAAAATAACCACTTATATTAGGATCTTTTTCTTTGTGGAATGAGGGGTTAAATTTGCCATGATTTTATAGGAGTTGAAGAAAATGCAAGTGTCAATTGAAAAAGAATGCACTGTCCCAATAAGAGATATCTTCTAAAAATTTCAGCATTAAAAACTCATTGATACTTTGATTTCAGCCTTTTTAGAATTTATTCTGTTCCCACTTTCACCAGTCCAAAAAAATTCACGGATCATTGCTTTCCACCTCTCGTTGGCAACACCTCCAATTCCTCTATTACATATAAATACACCATATTATCTTGCCATTTTTTTTTTATCAGGGTGCCCCATAGATTGGTTTCTTTCATACTTCTTTTTTTGCAACACCATATCCTTCTTTTTATCTGTCTCTCCTTTGTTTCAACTTGAGAAAACTCAATTCCGAAACGTGATCTTTCCAAATGGCGTCTAAGAGAATAGTGAAGGAGCTAAAGGACTTGCAGAGAGATCCACCTACTTCATGCAGTGCAGGCAATAGTTTTACTATTATTTTAAAAAGCAGAAAAAGAAAAGAAAAACAGAAAAAAGAATACTTGAGCAGCTTCTTCAAAAGAAAGTTTATATTGATAGTTTCATTATTCGATGTCGTTTTAACATCTGTGAGACATGAATTTTTCAGGTCCTGTGGCTGAGGATATGTTCCATTGGCAAGCGACCATTATTGGTCCAAACGACAGTCCCTACGCAGGCGGTGTATTCCTTGTGACCATCCATTTTCCTCCTGATTACCCCTTCAAACCCCCAAAGGTACTTGAACCCATCTTCATCAATTTATATATTACTCAAAAAAATCATCAACATATATCTAAGGATTTTTTAAAAAAAAGTATACAAATTTTTCTAGGTTGCCTTCAGGACAAAGGTGTTCCATCCAAACATAAATAGCAATGGCAATATTTGCTTGGATATACTCAAGGAGCAATGGAGTCCGGCACTCACCATATCCAAGGTACCCAAAACCTCAAAACACTCCATACATATCACAAGAATTTAGTTTGATTTGATTACCAATGTAAATATTTACCAATTAATTGTTGAACTTTCCAAACATAATGATTACATCGAACACTGACCTAATGACCACTCTATCGAAAAAGGTGTGAAATTGGATATAACTCTGCTAACATTAAGTAATGTTATGGACACCTTAAGGTGCCAAACACCACATCAAGTGTTAAGTGTTTTTTTTAACTGAAAAGTTAAATTAATATACTAGATCTTATACAAGATTCTATCTTTAAAGTGACACATGTAGCATTGGATAGCTTAAAATTTCCTATGAATTAGACGAAATTGACACATAGCTTTTTATTTAGGTGAGAACTATAGGGTACTACAATGAGCGGACTCGCGCAACTCTCTAGAAATTTTGCATCTTAAACAAAACTTAGTCTTAATATAACGATGGGATAATATTACATTTTGTTTATTTATTCTTCTAATGGATACATATGCATGCAGGTTTTGCTGTCCATATGTTCTCTGCTTACGGACCCAAACCCAGATGACCCACTTGTTCCTGAGATTGCTCATATGTGCAAGACTGACAAAGTCAAATATGAATCAACAGCTCGAAGCTGGACCCAAAAGTATGCCATGGGCTAGTTAGGCCCCGGCCCCAATTTATTCAACTCTTGTTTTTCCTTCTCTATTTATTATTGTCACGTTTCATTTTGACGTTTATACAAACTATGTAGTCTAAGCATTTCTTTCCTGAAAAATAAGTGCAACTTTTGAACTTGGTTGTCAACCTTGGTTATGTTTTCTTAATTGCGTGGTCTCTGTATTCTATAAGGCATTTATGGTGCAATCTGATTAATAAAGGTAAGAATCATACTTGGGTTGTACCCATTTCTATATACTAAGTTACCTTCTAGTACTGATTACATGCAACACTCGGACTTTTAAAATTATCAGAGATAAAGAAGAGGTTTTATGTGTCATAATATTTGTAAAACGGAAAAAGTTTTAAGACTTATCAAAAGGATAATGCTAGGGGTCCCAACTAATATACCAAATTTTTTGTATCACATGTGTGGGTATGTGAGTTGTCATATTTCAATTAATGTATTAAAACTTACCACAAATAGATTTAAAATTTTTGATTCTGATTAAAAAATTAAAAATTTGTAATTTTAGTATGAGCACTCATTATTTTCCATTAAGCTAGTTCAGTGGATTGGGTGGGATGGGGATTGAGTACTAAGTCGGGAATTCGACTTTTATTGTGTGTGAGTTATTTTTTTATTTATTTATAGTATGTGCAGCCCATTTTTTATTTATTTATCTATTTTGGCATCCAACTTTGAGTTAAAGGTATGTATATATATGCTTATCTTCAAATAAAATTACTGGAATTGGGGGAATTAGAGAATTGAGCTCCAGTGTTTCATCTGTTGATATGGACTAAATTTTTTAATCATAAAATTGGATCTTCGAACAATGCATCCTTAATATGGGCTCCAGTATGCCTCGAGGAGCTGCTCATTGAAATTTTGCGTCTTCTTTTTCTTTTCTTTGTGGGCTTGCAAGAAACCCAAGAGTTGTTCTATCGTCATGGCTCCTAAATCTTTGGTTTCTTCAATGACAGTAACAATATTCTCGAATTTTGGATCTAACGATCGAAGAATCTCTTCCATAATCGTAACATATTTTAGTTTCTTACCATTTCATTTCATTTGATTGGAAATGATTAAAACTCTAGAAAAGTAGTCAGAAACTGACTCAGTCTCTGTCATATGCAGAGAATCAAATTTTCCTCTTAGAAGTTGAAGGCGAATCTTTTTAACTTTATCTTCTCTCTTGTAAGAAATTTTAAGTTTCTCCCATGCTTCCTTGATGAAGGTTGCATTTGAGATTTTTTCAAACTCGTCATCATCTAAGGCTTGGTAGATGAGGAAGAGAGCTTTTTTGTCTCTCTTTCTTAAATCTTTTAAACTATCCTTTTGTGTTGAAGATAGTGCCGTCTCATCTCTTAGCTCTTCGTAACCTTTCTCCATTACATCCCAAACATCATGTGCTCTAAGGAGTACCTTTATTTTAATAGTCCAATTATTAAAGCTACTTCCTTTGAGTGGTGGAACTTGAAGGGATGCTAAACCACTGGTAGCTATAGCTTTTAATAGAGTGCGATTTTGACAATTTTGACTACACGGATGGATCCGGAACATCGAAAATCCTAAGAATAACTGTCAGTTGACTTGGTCAAAGTCAACCACTTGGTCAACGGTCACCATTGGTCAACAATCTAACCAACGGTGCGGTCAATGGTTTATGTGGCTTAGTCAATACGATCAAATGGCTCTAACAGCTCGGCTCGGTTTAACTCGGTGAGTTGACTCAGTTTCAGCAGCAAACTTCCGGCAGCCCATTTAGGTTCGTTTGGACTTCAATCGGACTGATTTTTACGATAGTGTATTTGTCTCGTCGAGCTCTTCAATTTGATATGGTAGTATATTTGGAACAAATTTCTAATACTCTTAATCTCAAGAATTCTTTTCTGATATAGAAGATCAGTCAAAGCTGTATCCACAGAGCATATTTATAATTTCAAGAAAACTCATTACCTTACTCTGATATCACTTTGTTAGAAATGAGAGATTTTTAAGGTTAGAAAGGCTAAAAGAGAAACTAGAGATAATTTTAGTGGAAGAAGAGAACTTGTATTACTACTTGAATTAGTTATTTTTGGCTTGATACAAAATGGATGGAGGAACACTTTATTTATACTACTCCAATGATGGTACTAGATAGTGTACTAATGCATCATCCAACCACTAACTAACCACTTAATTTCTCTAACAAATATGAGAATACTCTAAAAACTTGGATATTAGACTATGAGCTGTATTATACACACACAAAATAAGTCCAACTAATAACACAAGCCTAATTAAATAAACTAATAAACTATGACCCAATGGGTCATAAATGAGTTTAGTTTCCAACATCTCCCTCTCTCGTCCCTTATTATGATAGAGGTAGAGCTAATTTAATTACTTTCTAATAGTCTTCTCATACATACCTGCTCTTTCAGCAATCAATTTTCCACTTTTCTGCTTTCTATTTTCTATTTTGTGTGTGTTATTTTCTCTAATGAATATTGTAACGTCCCAAGTCCCACATCGGGTATGCTCTGGGAAGATCATGGGTATTTAAGTGATGGTCTATGAGCCCAAAAGTACCTTCAAGCTAGCACTTTTGGGTGAGGCCCAGTGGTGTTACCCAAAAGTACTAGCTTGAAGGTACTTTTGGGCTCATAGACTGGGCCTCACCCAAAAGTGCTAGCTTGAAGGTACTTTTAGGCTCATAGACCATCACTTAAATACCCATGATCTTCCCAGAGCATACCCGATATGGGACTTGGGGCATTACAATCTCCCCCATTAAGGGCCTAGCGTCCTCGCTAGGGGGTCCACATTCAATAGTCCACATATAACCCCTATGAGCGGAGTCCACATTTACCACGATTCTAGCTCGTGGCAGCCTTCCAAGGCCCACATAGGTATGGACTGGGTCGGCTCTGAATACCAAATGTAACACCACTGGGCCTCACTCAAAAGTGCTAGCTTGAAGGTACTTTTGGGCTCATAAACCATTACTTAAATACCCATGATCTTCCCAGAGCATACCCGATGTGAGATTTGGGGTGTTACAAATATATACGTGATTATAAAAAAGATAAACATGCAGGAAACGAAATGGATATATAATGAATACATATGTGACTATGAAAAAGATACAACAAAATGGATATATATATATATACCCATAATTTAATTTGTATGATTGTGTGTATATGTGTTAGGACTTAGGAGAAATGTTTATTATTATTATTATAACAGTTCTTAACATAGATATACAAATTAGCCATTTAGGAGGTAACAATGAGATTATACTTAGCTATAGATTTCAAGGAAAAAAAATAGCAGAAGGATAAATTGTTTTCTGAACATTATTCAGAATAGTAGTATAAAAATCCCTTAATTAAATTAGACTGATTAATTTGTTTTTATTGGTTGATATTTGATGATGAAGTCACTGATGAAAAATCAGCACAGAAAGTTAAAGAAAAGTATATTCCAAGTTTAACTCGAGAAGGTAAAATTTCTAAAAGCAAGAGTAAAATCATCTACATCATTTTGTTCTATATTATAGACTTTGAAACATAGAGGAGTTATCAGTACATCATTCACATTCCAATGTTTCTCTAGTCTATAAGCTCTTATTTGAAGTGCTACTGCTGTATTTTTCAAAATGAATGGTATGGTCTATATCTGTATATCAGTACATCATTCACATTCCAATGTTTCTCTAGTCTATAAGCTCTTATTTGAAGTGCTACTGCTGTATTTTTCAAAATGAATGGTATGGTCTATATCTGTATATGATATGAAACTATAGAATACACAAAAGTGAAATAGTAGTATCAAAAAAGGAAATAAAAGTTAATGAAGAGCAGAATATGACACTGGTTTTCATGTCGAATCGCTAGAGGAAGCATAAGATATAGTCTGCTGACCATTATGGTCATTGCAGATGCGGTAGACTTTTGACAGTGGAGTCCTCAGCAATGCTAAAGACCACAAGGTGACCATTATGGTCATTGCGGATGCGGTAGACTTTTTAGAGTGGAGTCCTCAGCAACGCTAAAGACCACGAGGCCTATGTTTGATATTTCTGTGACCTTTTGAGAGTGGAATCCTCAGAAACGCTAAAGATCACAAGGCCTATGTTTGATATTTCTATTCCTCCTCAAAGATACAAGACCATTATGTTTCACTAACGTTGCTGACCACTTCACACACTTCACTAATAAAAGGGGTAAAACTAAAATTATGGAGGGAATAAAGATCCTTACCTATAGAAATTAATTTTTAGGATGATTAGTAGCCAACTGTAGACCCAAATAACCATACACAAGTGATATAGGACAAAGTGCAAAACAAATACGAAGGTTAACGAGCCAAATTCTATCATGAAAAAAGGGCACAAACTGCGTGTAGCTTAATATATCCTTAAAAATCAATGAAATACTTATTAAGGTACCAAAGAGTCATTCTTCTGTCATAACTAGAAGATGCTTTGATCATGCATTATAGGATCTCATCTCCAACCCAAATCACCTTCTCTCTGCAAACAATTGAACAAAGTTAGGATCATGAGGGAGATTTATGAATTTTCCATGTTCATTCAGTAGAAAAGAACATATAAGGAGGCAGATGATTCATGTCACGTATCTGAATGAAAAAGCATTGTACAGGTTATTGACTGACTGTGAAAGAATGATCTAACGACATATTAAAATGATGACAGGGGAAGGCATACTCGTGATAATACAAAGCACACAATCGCTTTCTTAGAATCCACATATCGAATATAGCAGCATTAGTTTTGTGAGAAGATCTAATAGCCAGAGTCCATTCAATGAATGGAATTAAAGAAAGTCTTTTCACCTGGTATCATCCAAAAGACTTTTCACCTGGTATCATCCAGAGGGCAAAAGAAAGAAAAAATGGTGAGAGAGATGTTGACATAAATTTGAATCTCTATACAAGTAAAGAGAAACATTATGACCATAAGAAGCCATATAGTGTCACATAAAAGTATTGCAATATCCGGACTATACATATAACATATACAGAGAGCGAGAGAGATAAAAGCATTCCTTTAACATGTAAAAAGAATTATGGTATATAACTTCATCGATCTTACTTTTCCAACTGACCCGATATATATATATATCCACACTTCTAAATGCTTTTGTCACAAGCACATTTATGGATCAGAGAAAGCTAACCATTTATAACACATCGATGTACAAGTACCTTTATACTAGTTAATAATCCGATCAAATTGAACGAGAATTAATGAATTTTTATGTGTTTTAGGTAGGTATTAAATCACAATTATCACTAAGTCACAAATCACCACAAACTTCACTGTAACAATTGGAGATGAAAGGTTCCAACAGAAATTATGCTAACTAATTTTAAAACTTTCCAACGAGTGAATTAATAGTACTAATTCAACAGCTAGAGATCTACCTTGCTTTTGTCAAAACCATGTGTTTGAAATTCTGAATTCAGGTACAACTTATTTGAAGAGGCGGCAACAGGGGAAGAATCAACATGAGAGTCAAGGAAATGAGAAGTTTTAAGGACATTTTAATGTAACGCTACAAATTTCACATCAGGTATACTCTGGGAATATTATGAATATTTAAGTGGTGGTCAGCCCAAAAGTACCTTCAAACTAGCATTTTTGAGTGAGGCCAAGTGGTGTTACATTTGGTATTCAGAACCGACTCAGTCCATATCTGTGTGGGTCTTAGAAGGCTGCCACAGGCCGAAATCGTGGTGAATTTGGACCCTTAGTGAGGACGCTAGTGTGGGTCTGGGAAGGCTACCACGGGTCAGAATCGTGATGAATGTGGACCCCTAGTGAGGACACTAGTGTGGGTCTGGGAAGGCTACCACGGGCTGGAATCGTGGTGAATGTGGACCCCGCACATAGGAGTTATATGTGGGCTATTGAATGTGGACTCCGCCCATTAGAGTTATATATGTGCTATTAATACTCTTTTTTTTTTTAACAATAAAAAAAAGTCTTAAGTCATTTTGTTGTTAGATACCACAGATAACTTAATAAGATATCTTTGTAGCTTAAAAAAAAAAAAAGCATTTCTCCAAATACCATAGTAACATGACAAGCTATCATTTTTTTTCCCCTCTTTGGGACAATATCACTTTTATACCTTATATTTTGACACATTGTTCATTTTATATCTTGTGTTTTGGTTATTATCAATATTGATCTTTAGATTTAAACTCTGTTACAAATTTATATACTGACACCAATTTAGAGTAATTAATTTCCCAAGATGATTTAATAAACTTAACAATTTAATAAACGACATCTTAGTAAAGTAATTGCTCTAAATTAGTGTCAGGGAATAAATTTGTAACAAATTTTAAATTTAAAGGTCAATTTTGATAATAACCAAAATACAAAGTATAATTTAAATAAAATATCAAAATGCGAGATATAAAAATGATAATATTCCATTTAAAATGTACCGAAGTAGTAGTAGTACAGGCCATTTACATACTTCACCAGTTCTATATTCTCTTGAGTCTTGACAAATATTAAATCCTATACACAACACAGCTGAGCAGTGCGTGGTTAGTTGTAGCTTTTGCCAGAACCAGAATGTACTTTTGAGTGGAAACCCATATAGATCATTTAATTTAATCTATTCTAGCTCAAAAAAAGGGGGAAAAAAAAAAGGAGGAAAAAGGTAGCTTTTTGCCCACTTGCTTCGTCTTTTATCAGCTTAGAATAGATGCTAGCTCTAATCCTTTTCTAGGCCTTTAATTATATCTAGAGTAAGCCTGCAAAGTTTTGCATACCATACATATAATATGTTGCACATGGCAACATTGATGTCTAGTTTTACTATAAGTCTATAAATATATCATGTTACAATTAATATGAACAAAACATGGAATAAAGTGAACATGGTTTTTTTTTTTTAGCGATAATAATGTGAATATTATACAGGCTGCATATATTAAAATTTAAAATCCATGATTTTGTATATGCGCTAAGGCCGATTTCTCAACACAAACGAGCACCGATGAAAGAAAGATATTGGTGAGTCAAATTTTAGTAAAAAAGTGAGGGTATAGGTAGGAAGAGTGGAAGACAGTTTCTATTAAATTTTCCCACTGTCTTCCCTAGATGTGAGTGGTCATGATATTTGATATAAATTATCTTCGGATTTTGTATTTATTGCTTTGACCCAAAAGTGAATTTTCCATTATTGGTAATAAATATCTCATCCTCAAATTTTAGTTTTTGGCACCATACCCATTACCCACGCCCAAAGGTTATTTATTTATTTAATTATTTTTTTAAATGAGCTACAGTGTTACTTTGCGAATAACTCTCACAGTCTCAAGTCCCCGGTATTCAAAATTTCGAACAAAATTTCGAAGGGTTAAATACTTTAGCACTCCCAAAGAACTAGAGTGCCATTTTTTTTTCCTTGGTGCAATTTATTAATCATCTTTAATATCCACGGGGATCATGTACAAGTATGCACCGTCCCAATTCTTACACGTGTCCCACTAGCTTTGTTTTGTCGGTAGATTCGCGGATGTCCTTACACACGTGTACTGATAGAGACAGCAGACCAATATTGAAGTGGCATAAATAAATTCTTCTGAGAAAAATACTAGAAATTGCAAATGTGAGTTTATTAAACTTTTTCCTCGAGTACCCAAATTTGGTAGTTTGACATGCTATTTCGAAAAATAGAAAGAAAAGAAATACTATATGACAACACGAATTTTAAGATCTTGTGGTCTGTGAAAATAATTCGTCAATGTGATCTGTTTTCCTCCATTAATTCAGAGTTTTCTTTTAATAATTTCTCAACAATTGATAAATTTACAAGACTTATAGCAAAATGACCGATTTTTAACTACATTTTAAGTGAAATGTCCGTTTTATGAATGTCATAACAAAATGATCAGAATATTAGTAGATATAAAAGAACTAAAATTAGTATAAATAAGTGGATATACTAAGTGTAAAGCTATAAAAAAGAAAAAAAATATAAATTTATTAAAATAAAGTGTGAAAAAAAAACATACTCACTCTAATTTCCCAGAATTAAATTTATCTATGATATCATAGAAGTCTTTAGTCCGATAACAAAATAAAAAATGAAAATACTCATTGGGCTTGTTTGGGATAACTTTTATTTTCCGAAGTAAAAGCTCTAGAAGATCTTCCTGTAAAAGCTAATGGACTCATGCTTCATTAAAAATATTTTCTAATTAAAAAAAGATCTTCTGACAATTCATCCAAACACCTCCAAAAATAATTTTTGAGCTCCAAAAGATCTTTGGAAGCTATGCCAAACAGGCCCATTATAAAAGAAAATAGAAAGAGCTACCCGTGAGTTGAAGACCAGTCATTTTCATTAAGCCGCAAGTTTTAGGTAATGTACTTAGCAATTAATTGATCGCTATGTTGTGAATAATAATCATGATGCCATAATCTTATGAAGGACCAAAAATATAATTGGTATTTTAATTTTGGGTTCTAATTCATGTTTATTCAATAAATCAATGACATCACATATAAAACAAAAATAAAAATGATAAAGTTAAAAAAATTTAAAAACTTAGTTTAAAAAATGTGATATCAATTCATTGATTGTAGTTGATATAAAATTATATATTGAAAAACCAATACTACATAGAGAATAAAAGAGATCTGAGTCGGACTAAATAATATAGAACAAAACAAACTGAAAGGTCATGAATAAAATCTCTTAAGTAATGTTCGTCTTTGATTTGGATAACTTCCTTCTATGATCAATGCTTAAATGCGAAAAATGAACAAAAGTGAAAGAAAGGGAAAGATAGAAATGCCTAAAATGATGACTCATGACTTCTAAAACTCAAAAGTTTACAAGTTAACATCAGTCAGCAAGAACGGGGAAATTTTGTAATTATGGAATCGGAGTATCGGACGACGGATTACCCACGTAAGGAATAAACATACTTTTTGAAAAAAAAAATAAAAATCAAAAGGGCCTTGGATTAGATGGTTATTGTCGTCAAAAGCTACTAACTTTTACTTACATACTTTTGATTATTTACATACACCTAAGATCATTATCAACATTCGATGCATATTATGTAATTATCTGAATCACAAAGTTATAGCTTTCGGCTAGTCAAAATAGAATCAACGCAATATCACAATGACAAATTTCTAGCGGAAAAGTCACCTTCCACTGGGGAAAAACACACTTGAATTGTATGAAAGATGTGCATAAAACTTTTTGTCGACTTAAGGAATAGTATCTATGAGAAAGAGACAGAATTTAGGCACGGTAGATCTCAATACGTCGGTACACAACTGACCAAGGATTACGTGCAAAAAAGTATTGGCTATTATTATACAATGATTACTGTAATTATGATTTTCCTCATTTATACACGTGAATTATGAATTACAATTACTCTGTGAGATATGAAAACATAGATGCATTTTTTTTAAGTCTCTTTATATTTCGTAGTTTAATTAATAGCTAAATATATGACCAAATATCGAATTTCTCGTAGTCGCCTTATTAAAGGGGGAAAAATAAAAGATAATTCCTAGCTAGTAAGTATATATATGGTGCGAATAAATCTTTCTCTATTTATATATATCCTACATAATTTTCATGCCATTATATCAATATCACAATTCAATAGAGATATTACGATCTTATCACTTCTCAATGTTCTCATTAGGTTAAGTATAAGTATTCATATAATGGTATTATTTCCAATTTTTGATTATTAATTTTATTATCTCTCACCATCAACAAGATTATGATATATGCTTGTATCGCCTTCCTTTCAAATTTCGTGGGGAAGCATGTTTCTAAAATTAGGATGTCCAATACTATTGATGTGCCTATAAACTAAAAGTTTTGTGACATGCATATTGATATAGTCATGCTTCTTATATTTAGTTTTGTTGCAATATATCAAATATTTTTAAGTAAGTATTATCTCAAAATGTTTATGTGTTGAGAATAAATAATTTCTTGTTTGTACTTTTAGCTAACAAAACAAGAGGAAAATATGTATATTAAAGTTATTTTCATCATAGCTTTCAACGACTTCGGCGTTTAATTTAAATATATATTTGTTTAATTAAGATTTAATTTCGTTTCCTTTTTTTGGGGGGTCTGATCGACAAGAACTAATGATATCACACATCAACTACTACTATAATTTTTATCACCTAATTCTAATTTGTTATTAAATGTATCCAAAACTTGGGAAAGTCTTAATTCCGATAATGGACCATCATATGAATTTTAATTGCAATACATACATCAGCACCAAAATTATCAAGTTATCTGATTATTCTACAATATTGCAAACCACGGAATAAAATCTGCATATGATAATATATACGAAAATAACATCTTAACTAATTCAAGATTTTTGTCTCATGAAAAAAAAAACCTATTTCATGATCTTACAATCTAACTAATTAAGTTATGCATACCTAGTGAATTTGCAAAGTTTAACCGGTTTTAAAATTCACTTCTCTCTTTTCTAACATACAATTGAGAAGAGATAGAATTTACCAATGGTCCTATTCGGCCAAATTTAGATTCTTTAATATTTTTTTCTCAATAAAATATGTAATTAAATTTACAAAATATCAGTCCCAAACTCTGGTAATTATAACATGCATATAAATTCATTATGAGACAAAGTAATTTTTTTATTGAAAAGAATAAATAAATAAACATTACCATCAATTTTTTCTTTTTTGCTTAAATGTGTCTGTTTAGTAATCTCAAACAACTTCTATAAAGTTGACATGATAATTGGTTTTCATGAAACGTGTATCCTATATGTTGTGAGTATTAGCTCATTTTAATAATGACCATAGAAAATATTTTTTTTCGTTTTTTTGTTTTTTTGGGGTTTTTTTTTTTTTTTTTTCGTTTTTTTCGGTTAAGGAAGACCTTAGAGAGTAACTAGTTATTCTAACGTTCATAATTTTAGTTCCAAGTGAACTTGTCATTCTCCTGTTGTTTTACCCGTAATAGCCGGTGGAAAGTCCTTTATCCTGTTAAGTCGGTCCACCTAGAGTGACCGAGTATCGGGGGTTTCCCGCAAAAACTGCCGGTGCTAATTTTAACGGACTCAAAATTAATACAACTAAACTACTACCTTTTTGTACAGTGAACAACACATAAAAACAAATCAAGAGGGAGAGGAGTTCTTTCTTACCCCCATCAAGAATACAACATTAAAAAAAAAAAAAATAAGGAAAAAAAAAAGAAAAGAAAAAAAAAAAGAAGAGAAAGATTGTCGTTTCATTTGGGGAATTCGATCTTCTGCCGACACTTTCTTCTCCAAAATTTCCAATCCAAACCTCTATTCTTCATTGTGGAAATTTTTTTGAACCTTTCTTGGGAAAAAAAACATGAAGTTTAATATTGCTACTAAACTTCCATAATACCCACCATTTTCCTAATCCTTTAAATAAATCTCAATCCTTTTTTTTATTAAGTTATATATATATATATATATATATATATATTTCTGAGTTTTGAATTCAGTTAGCAGTAGGTAGAGGGTGATTGTTATTGGCGGTATTTTCCTTTTTAAAAAACATGGTGGGTTTCAACAACAAATGGATACAAGTTTTAGGTACAATTTCATTTGTCGTGTCACATTTATCTTTTGCTATTCAACGTCTTCTAATTTTTATTTTAATCCATTAATTTAATACGTTACAGGTGCGTCTTACACTTCCGTCCAACGTGGGCAACTGAATTTTCTTTTTCTAATATATTTTATTTTTTTCCATTTTTTCTTAATGAGGAAGTGTTTTTTTTTATGGGCACAATTTTATAGTCACTGAGTGGCAACTTCATTTGTGTACGATATTGAAATGCATTGAATTTCTTATTCTACCTTTCATCACACCATGTTGAATATTTTGTTACAGGGATGGTTTTAATGAGTAGTACTAGTCAAGAAGCTCATCAAACTCAGAGAAGAACAGAGTTTTATTTGTACGTACTTTTCAAACTGTAGTAGACATAAAGAGAATAAACCAGAAGGATTGTCTTTGCGCCAATGACTGTATTTGAGGAGTTTTTGACCGTCGCGAACGCGAAAAGCAGGAAGAAAATCGTGTTAGTCGGTATTCGAATCGATGGCCGTAGCAGAGAAATTCTCAGCTGGGCTCTAGTTAAAGTTGCTGAGCATGGAGATTCTGTTGTTGCAATCCATATCTGCAGAAGTTCTGGTAACGCTTTCATAATATTATGTCTTACTTTTTATGTGTAACTAAGTTGTTTTAATGTTTTATTGAATACATTTTAAGCATTGCAGATGAAGCTGAGAAAAAGAAACCCTTTTTAGATGATTATCTAGAAGTGTACCAAGGCTTATGTAGCATTAAAAAGGTGCTTTCTTTGTTACCAATATTCAATTTTGTCAAATGGGGTTTTGTTTTTCTTAGTTAATAATTAGCTTTTGACTTATTTAAATCAAAATTTTCAGGTTGAGCTAAGTGGCCAGATACTAACAGGAAGTTCGGCCAGAAGGCTTTTGGTCAGAGAGGCAAAGAACTATGGTGCTGTAGCTCTGGTTTTGGGCATAAGTAAGCAAAGCAATCTTGGGTATGTCCAGAACTCGAAATCCTAAATATGAGAAGTTCTAAGCTTCTTTGGGTTCATTTCTGATTTGTCTAAACTGATATTTTCTGCAGAAGTAGGATTTCCATGGCCAAATACTGTGCCAAGAGATTGTCTTCAACCACTGAAGTTCTGGCTATCCATAATGGGAAAATCGTTTTCAGAAGGTGCGCCAGCAATGAACTATCAGGTTTGGTATTTGTATATCCTAAGGGAAAAAGAAAATTTTTCATTAAAAAACAAAAAAAAAAAAAGAACCCATATGGCATTTCATTCTAGAAAATAAGAGAATTGGTTTTGATTATGTTATAGGCCCCCAAGCAGATCCAAAACCAAGTCTTTCCACTACTAAAGAAACCCCATCTGAATTTGCTGACTCTGAAGCTGAAACAGAGACTGTGATTTCCATTTGTGAAACTAATCGGAGTAATGACTTTGTGAGCCTGGTTCATCAAGAAAGGAGAGCCCTTTCAAGATCAGACTCTCTTCTTTCAACAGATTCTATTTCTATGGACCAAAAGCTTGGTTGGCCTTTACTTAGAAGAGCAAATTCAGGGGTCCCACCAACCCCAAAGGCAAGGAACATCTCAGTGGTTCAATGGGTAATGAGCTTACCAGATCGTTCTCCACTGCAATATCTACATTGTTCAACAATAGTGGAGAATCCCAGTTTGGAAATAGAGCTCAATGACTTTGATAATCACGGTATTAAGATAAGATTATCTGATTTTAGTGAAATACCAGGAGGGTTGGAAAGTCTTTTCCACACAAACTCCTTTGGTTGCAAATGGTTCGGTCTTGGTGATCTGAAGACTTCAACTTCACAATTCTCTTCAGGTTTTTCTCCTCTGTTGCAAGGTTACATGAATAAATTTAGACTTTTATTCAAGCATTGCTCTGCTCAAAACTAGTTTTTCTTTTCATTGACAGAAAATCTGATTGGAATAGGAGGATGTAACCATGTGTACAAGGGAACTCTTCTAGATGGAAAACCAGTGGCAATAAAGATTCTCGAGTCATCGAATCAAGGCTGGAAAGATTTCGCTCTCGAATTCGACATTGTATCTTCTTTGAAGCACAAACACATCACTCCTCTGCTCGGAATCTGCGTAGAAGATAATGCTCTGATCTCTGTATATGATTTTCTTCCAAGGGGAAGCTTGGAGGAAAATCTACATGGTAAAACAGCTTCACTTGGGCTAATCTTATTTTATTTATTTTTTAAATAACTTGGTGAATTAAAGATTAGGTAAAAAACCCATCTTGATATAAATAGTGAAATCTTTTAGGCAAGAACAAGGACAAGTTTGCTTTGTCATGGGAAGTAAGATATGCAGTTGCTATTGGAATCGCCGAAGCCCTTTATTACCTTCACAAAGAATGTCCTCAACCTGTGATTCATAGAGATATCAAGTCTTCAAACATTCTTCTCTCCGATGAGTTTGAACCACAGGTGATTCATCTTACTAAATTCTAGAAAAAAATTTGATTGAAAAGTATTGACGATTTTTATCTTATAGTAATAGATTAATGTGTGCTAATTAATTTATCATGATATGTGACAGTTATCTGATTTTGGACTGGCCATACGGGCCCCAAAGACTTCATCTTTTTTAACCGAAGGAGATGTAGTTGGTACATTTGGTTATCTGGCTCCTGAATATTTCATGTATGGAAAAGTCAGTGACAAGATTGATGTCTACGCTTTTGGAGTTGTTCTTCTTGAACTCTTATCAGGAAGAAGACCTATTGGTTCTGATTCTCCTAAAGGACAAGAGAGCTTGATCATGTGGGTAAGAGTCAAAACTGATCAACCAAATTAGTATCTTTATATGAATATATGATGACATTATGTTATCATTTTGTTTAGGCGAAGCCAAGGCTAGAGAGGAGAGATGTAAAAGGTTTACTAGACCCGGATTTGGATGGCAAAGTTGATGAGGTTCAGATGAAGAGAATGGCTCTAGCAGCTAAACTTTGCCTCACTCGTTCGGCTAGGCTTCGTCCGAGTATCAGCGAGGTAAGTATACAACATTTGGCACCATGTCACTTTCCCGGGAAAATGTCAATTTGGTTTGAGGGAAAATCTAATATGTTCACACTTTTTTTTTCCCACCAGATACTGAAGATATTAAAAGGAGAAGAAGATATTGAAAAGTGGGCAAACTCTAAGAATGATCATCAACTGGATTTAGAGAACCAGGATGATGAAGTTTATCCAAATTCAAGTGCAGAGTTGCATCTGGGTCTTGCACTGCTTGATGTTGATGATGCCTTGGCGACGTCGTTTAGCAGTACGGATAGGAGCCACAGCCTCTTTATGGATGAGTACTTTAAAGGAAGATGGAGTAGATCATCAAGTTTTGATTAGGCCTTTTTTTTTTTTGGGAAGAGAGGCAAATATGCTTAAATTTGTACATGGATCATGTAATTTATGTTTGTTTAGTACAGAAAAAGAGAGCGAAAAAAAAGACAAAAAAGCACCCAATGTTTGAGGTGGACTGGTTTGTGAATGTTTTAAAAAAAAAAAAACAAAACAATATACAGTACTAGTATGAAGAGTAAAAGGGTTTTACTTATCAAAATTGATAAAAACAATTATAGATTATTCTTATGTTACGGGATTCTAAAATCTAGATCAACCCAAAAAGAATTAACCATTTCCAAGAATAAAATGGTTAATTAAATAGAATTTTGGTCAATGTTGGCTTGTACCTTCTGTCTCTTCATTTTAATTTATTTTTATTTTGACATAGAAGACATATGCTAATGGATAATGTTGGTGTGCATCAGCTGCCAAAATATCCCGAACCAATCAAAAAAGAGACTAGAGTCAAACAAGGGGAGAACTCGTAAAATATTGTTTGAAGTTTCAACATGAAGAGTCATCTTTCTTCACACTCAAGGAAAACGAAATTCATAAACACGTTTAGCATTAATGTATAGAGTGACAATCAATTAAAACGCCAAACCTTAGGATTGAACAAATGCAATGCACATGAAATATTCTTTTCTCTTTATATTTTTTTTCCTTGTTGGTAGGTATAATAATAAAGATGCGTGTATTGATATTTATTCAACCCAAGTGGCATTTACTTAAAAAGTGTTGAGTTATACTGGACAATATGAGGTCATTGAAAATGAGTAATGGTCCATGCTTAATTTCTTATATTTATCATACATAGAGAGAATAACCAATTTGTCAAACCCAGTGTCACTATCTTATCTCCAAACTAATCAATATTCTTTTGAGGTTCCAACCTAATCAACATTCATCTTTTATCTCTAATAATAAGATTTGAAGATGTCAGTTAATTATTCAAAAAAAAAAAAAAATGATGCCAATATAGACCTGGTCCATTACCATGCCATTTCCCTTTGAAGAAATCTTTGCTGAATTGGGGGCCTGAACTAAGTCCCAACCCGTGAACTTGCTAAAATAATTGGGCTGGGTTTAGCCCCTTCCGAAAAAAAAAAAAAAATTTCTTCGAATTAGCATCTCCATTTTATGTGACTTTTGCCACATTTTTCAGTAGAAAAGAATTATTATTATTTTTTGAATGCTGATTGAGTAAGAAATTTACTACCCAATTTAAAAGATTAACTGACTTTTACAGGTATAGAAGTAGTAGAAAATGCCTTTTATTTAATTCTTAAAAATGTTCTAGTGGTGTTTAAAGAAAGAAAAATGTAATTGCTTCATCTATTGATTGCAGAATTTTCTACACGAATTGTCCCACTTTAGTCGCTGAACTTTTATTTTAGAGTGAACCATCTTGAATTATGTAATTGTTATAACAATAATTTTTTTGGCACAAACTGTTAATTTTTTTAATAGAAAACAGTAGTGTGCAAAAGCATATGATTGATCATTGTTTAGTTCAAGGAGTCAGAACCTCATTCTCGATAGAGTAATCAAAATTCTGTGCTTCTCACATGACTCGTTTTGGTTAAGAATTTTAATAGTTTTTGATAAAAGTGTTATTGCTGCAATAATTGCATAATTTTTGGTAATCTACTATATAAGTTGAAGATTTAAAATCTCGTTCTCAGCCATAATTATCAAATTATGTTCTTTATAAATAATTAATTTATATTATTTACGACAAAAAAACCATTGTTACAATAATTGCATGTTTTAAAATAATCCACTACGAAGTTTAAAATTGTATGATTCACGAGCTATTTTAAAGCTCAAAATTAAAATAATGCTATGAGCACTAATGGTGCCTAATGCCCAGCATCACATGATATATCAGTCTGTTATTAGCTAATCATAATTATAATTAAAGTGGGATAATGTGAGACCTAATTTATTAATTAAAATATCCAATAATAGACAAATATGTCGTAGCTACTGGACACTACTAGAATTCTAATAATAATAATAATAATAATGGCAATTGGCAAAGTAACGAGAGCACCAATTATATACCCCGAGGCCTGTACCCTGTTGCACCCTATACTTCCGTTTAAATATTATTTTTACGCTGAAGCCCCCCAAATACCTATAAATTGAAAGCGGTGACACATAGAATCGTTTTCTGATTTTTCTAGACAGAGAGAGAGAGAGTGTGTTTCGTGGAATCTCTCATTGAGAGCCAGTCGTCTAGCCCTGGTACGTTCATTTTTGGTGTTTCGCTGTCAAAGACATCGCCATGTTAGTCTAACACCTAGGGTTCTCGCACTATCTACTTTCCTCTCTTTTTCGCTAAAGTCCTCCAAAACCGAATGTGTTCTTCTTCTCTCTCTCTTTGGGTTCGAATCTCAAATCCACAGGTTCCTTCCCCAATTTATTATTAGTCCTTTCTAATTTTTAATTACAGAACCTTAATCGCATCTAATCATTTCTCTGGTCCCCCCCGCATTTGAATCTTTTGTACAGTTTTATTCGTTTTGCGATTTTAGTGGTAACCCTTTGCCTGGTATTGGAGAAATCTTTGATTTTATGCTTAATTAGTTGCTTATATGACTTGGGGGCTATAGTATTTCATCTGGTTATCCGCTGATTTCCTAGAATTCTATCTCTTTCGTTGTTGGTTTCTAGGGTTTGGCTGATTTGGGGGTCTTAATTTGGATGGGAAGCACAGCCCGTCGTTGACACTATTGTTGACTGCGTGACTTTGAATTTGTTGGGTACTTCAATTTTCCATCTGGGTATTGTTTATTTCTTCCTGGAACAAGGGTAGTACTCGAAACTGGGGGGAGACTACTAAATTTTGTGTTTTTATTGCTTTTTGGCTGAGGTTCTGTGATTTCATTCTCATAATGGACGACGGTGAGGTTGATTTTTCGAACCACGAAGTGTTTTCAAGTCCGAATATGGCCGGTGAGCTTCCGAGCAGTTGTTCAATGGACAGCTTCTTTGATGAGCTTCTTAAAGACACTCATGCTTGCACTCACACCCACACTTGCAACCCACCGGGTCCTGACTACTCGCATACCCACACTTGTTTCCATGTCCATACCAAAATTGTGCCTGCTTCAACTGAAGGCAAGGATGGGACAGATGATACTGCGGAGTCTGCAGAAAAGAAATCGAAGAAACGTCCTTTGGGAAACCGGGAAGCAGTACGTAAATATCGCGAGAAGAAGAAAGCGCGTGCGGCATCCTTGGAGGATGAAGTTGTGAGATTGAGAACTTTGAATCAGCAATTGCTGAAAAGGTTGCAAGGTCAGGCTGCTCTTGAGGCTGAGATTGCTAGGCTCAAGTGTTTACTTGTGGATATTCGTGGAAGAATTGAAGGAGAAATTGGATCTTTTCCGTATCAGAAATCTGTCAATCCGAACCTTCCGAATCCAAGCATGCCTGGTTCATATGTGGTGAACCCATGTAATGTGCAATGTGACGATCAGGTCTATTGCCTTCATCCAGGGGTGGATGGCAAATGTGATGGTGCCACCTTGAATGCCCAAGGTATTAATGGTTGTGAATTTGAGAGTCTTCAATGTTTGGCAAATCAGAACTCGGGTTCCATGGAGCTTCCTGGTTGTGGAGTTGGCAATGTGGAACCTCATGTTAATTCTTCTGCCTCAAATAGGAGGAAAGGTGAAACATAGAATCGCCTTTCTGTATTATATTCTGTGGATATATTTGTTGGTTGATTTGAAAGTTTTGTGTGATATGTGATATACATTTCATCCTATGTTTATTGCTGATCCTCTTAGTTTGGTTGGGTTTTAACTAAGATGTGGACTTTTACTTGGCAAAATAATAAAATGAAATCAATAAAGACCTGATGCACACTAGACTGCAAATTATTAAATTTTAAAAGCTTATTGGTCTAGCAATGTATAGATGGTTCTTTCCACACCATCATATTTAGGTAGGCAGATTATATATCTTTCATTGTTAAGTGAGAATTTTGTCAGAGGCTTGTGGCTTATGCGTATATTGTTCTTCATTTTGTTATTCTCTACCATGATGAGGGGTGTATTTGGTAGGAACAATTTATCTGCAAATATGGTGCAATTTTGTTGGCTCCTGACATCATTGTTTATGCCACCGTGGATACCATGTATAAATTATTCTAGGGATCAGCTTATGGTTAAGGATTCATCATACATATTGTGTTGTCCCTTCAGTTCAACCCAAGGGTTCAAGATTAACATGTTAACCTAACCAGAATACATTGTTCGGTCCTTGCTCCTTTGTTGTATTTAACTCGAAAGGCATTAGTTTGTTCACTGTTTTGTGTTCTGAATTTTCTTTCCCTTTTCTTGCTAATTATCTTTCTTGTTGATGATGAGCACCTTTCACATTTTATTTCTTGTCAGCCTTTTGTTGTGACTACTTATTTTGGATTTATTTTACTAGGAGGGGCACGCACAGCAACAGCAAGTTGAAAGCCTGATAAGGTTGCGCTGTTTCAATCGTCAAGATACATATTCTATTCCAATAAGTAGTTGGCAAGCTGCAGCATCAGCCTTTGCTCAGGTCCTTCCGTGTTTTTTGTTTTTCCTATTTCTATTTTGGTTCTAGTTTTAATACCAAGCTGAAGTTTCAAGGGATTTTGCTGTCACTTGGTGGTTGGTTCAGCTTTTGATTTCAAATTTGCATGTTTTGTAGAGCTAAATAGTGAATGTGTAGTCAGTGGAACCCGTGGCAGAGACCAATTTTATGGTTTTATTATATAAAGCTCAAATCATTTTGAGTCTCAGCCTTTATATTCTCTTGAACTACATTCAATCTGCCATTCTTTGATTTTGATTTTTATTATTACTTGCTCATCTTGTTTTAAATTTGAAATGTATGCGAGTATTCTTGAAATTTTTTTCCTTTTCTCCATCTAAGCCTTTACACTCTTCCTTGCTGAATCACAGAACATAGGAAGATGCATGGGATGTCTTTCATGTTTCAATACTATGAGCTGTGAACAGGTGAGTCACAAATCTCACTTCATGAGATTCAAATTTGTGATTTTGTGAAAGGATCAGATTAACTTGGGTTAATTAACAAAGGAATATTTTGCTTCTGCTTCTACCGTTTTGCATAAGAAATGCCAGCATTTTTTCCCCCTCCCTTTTAACTGAAGAATTTGCTTTCGATTCATGTCAATGTCAGTGCCTGGCCATTGAGACCTCTTAGCCGCTATAAGGTGAACAACAAAGATGGTAGGAACAGAGTGTTTTGTAGGCTTGGTGGCTTTCGATGGTCATTTAAGTCTGAAAGATGTGTCTCTTATGGATGAACTTGTTAAAGCTGACAGGATTTCACTTCTACTATATGATCTATTAAACAAAAAATGATACTGTTATCATTTTCCCCGGTACTGATTTTTTTGGCCCAATTAAGTTCATACTCACTATTATTACGACTACTATTTCTGAAATCCAAATAGTTAGAGAAAGGTTATCTATCACACCCCATTTAATTTACTCTCTATGAAAATAAAACGGTCTTAAAGGAAGTTGGCTCTCGCAAAGTAAAATCCTCTTCGTTATTTTGTTCTATCGTACGCTTAAGCAATGAGGAGTTTGTATTACAACATTCCTTTCCCTCGCCTAGGCCAGTGAATGTGCTCCCATTGTGCTTTGTAATTTTCATTTCAGAGAAAAGAGCAAAAAATATCTGTGTTGTGTGTAGAATGGACCTGGAATTTATCCAACACAAAAGGTGTATTATAAAAAAGAACGAAAAAGGTGAAGAAAAATCTGTGAGAATGAATTCTTCGGTGGGGACAATGCTCTCTGGCTCATGTATAATAATGAATCACTAGCAGCAACGAAAAGCGTCAGATTGGCAGCGATGAGAAGCGTCAGACTCTTGGATAAGTTAGTCATCAATGGCATCGTTACCATCGTCTTCGCCGTGTATACTCTCAGAGAGTTTCCAGACTTGAAGAGTGTGATCCCTGGCAACACTAGAAATGACCCATGGCTCAAGATCGCACCACGAGAAATCGGTGACCTTGTCTTTATGACCCTCATGAGAAAACAGGAGCTCCGGAGGACGCTTAGCCTTGCTTTCTCGTCTTGATATCTCATCCCCAATCCTGATTAAGGCATCATTGTAAACCCTTTATTTGTTACTAAATAATTAAGGAGAAAGACAATGAGTTCAAAAACAAAACAAACAAATGAAGGCACCAAGTCAAATACCTGTTTATGTCCCAAATAATCACCCTTCTGTCATGACCGGAAGACGCCAAAACCGATTCTTCATTAATGTTCCATTCAACCTTACATACCTTCTTTCTGCAAACAAAACGAACCTTAGTAACAGTACTACACAAAAATGGAAAGCACTGTATCAGGAATTGAGCTAATATATAATTTCCCGAAAATATGACTGTTCTATGCACTTGTGAGTTCCAGATTTCAATTTAGTGGTTCTAAGACACTTCAATCCTGCAGATTACTTCAGAAATCTCTATAATAAGGAAGGAGCACAATAATTTGAAAGAGAAAGAAAGGAGAAAAGCATGATTCAAGTGGCGTCAATTAATGCAAGAGTTACAAAATGTTTAAACTGATATATAGGAGAAAAGCATTACTAAAGTGACTCAGTACAGAAGACTTCTAAAGACTATGCTAAAGGGTAGAAACCATACGTGTGACCCTCTAAGGTATGAATTCTGTTCTTTAGCTTCCGCATATCAAATAGACCAATGGTGGCGTCTGAAGATGCTGTAGCCAAAAGCCATTCTTTGTATGGATGAAAAGAAAGATAGTTCACCTGAGATCATTCAAAATATAGAAGGAAATATCACATTGCAAATCATAAATGGAGAGAAAACGCATGGTAAAACTAGTGTTCCTTTTTTTTTTTTTTTTGGTTGAATGGTGAATTCCTACAAACATAACGGATAACAACAATAATGGCTACAGTAGTTATAACTGTTAATGACTCCATAAACGAACCTCATGAGAGTCGTGAGCTTTCACGAAATGTTGGATCTCGTTTGTGCGAATGTCCCATATCACCAACTCACCTTCACTGTCAACAGCCCCAAGTAAATTCTCATTCTTCCTATTCCACTGGACATCTCGAATCAGCTTTTCGAATTCCTGAAGTAAAAAATTTACAAGTCCTATCAACAACCAAGTATCTGTCTAATGCATCCCACAAATTGAATCTCCAAGAAACGATGATTTTAAGTCCGAAAATTACCAGGTGATAATAGTAGACATGCGTGGGAACAATCTCTTTTCTGTATGTTGTATCCATCGCAAGTATATCCCACCAAGCTATTGTATGACCATTTGAGCTCACAATGTAACCTTCCCTCTTGGGGTGCCAAGCTAAGCCAGCCCCTCCATGACCACGCACATCGTCATCGAAACCCGTCAATGTCAAATCCGGTTCAAACTCATCCCCTTGGGGTTTATCACAACTGAACACAAAGACATTATTACTAGACGTCCTCGCACAAACAATGTTCGGATTCTGGGGCATAAAACGCGCCATTTCAAGCTCCGAGTCCAAAACTAAATTTTGAGTTACCTCAACCTGAAACAATAATTCAGGTTTTTCACATTTCAACGAGCACATAATATAAAGATTTGTTCTTGAATATATAGTACTAGTGGGTTCTTGGGAATTACATAAATATACCAACCTTAGGGATAATGGAGATTGTGGGGTCATCATCCAGGGCGGGGATGGGAACATCGGCGATGGAGAGAAAGCTCGATGAGGGGTCTGTCGAGTAGTAATTGGTGCCGAAAAGGAGTCTATGGAGGGCGAGAGAGGGCTCTTGGGGGTGAGGTCGGGGGAACATGGTGGAGCAGTGAAGGGTGAGAGATGTATGAGGGAGGGGGTGAGATATGATGAAGTCGTAGGAGAAGGGGGAGTTTTTCTTCCACGCATTGTACTCAGTTTGGATCCGAGTATCCTCCGACGATTTCGACATGGCTGCAACTCTTTCAAGCTCTTTCTTTCTTTCTTTCCTTCCTTCCTTTTCTTTCTCTGCTTCTTGCTCTGTTTCTTCCCGCCAATTCTTGATTGAGAGACAGTTATAGTTCGTTAATGTCAAGTAATATCCCAAGTCCAAGCTCAATTTATATAGAAGCAAAGTGTCACTCGGCACGCACGTGCTGTTTACATGATCCCATTTAAAGGAGTATGCGGTGGTAATTAAAGAAAAAAGAGATCATAATCACACACATATACTATATGAATATATATATATATACACATATATAGATTGCTAATCCGGAAGGTATTTTTTTTTTAAACCTATGTGTAAGTATTTTTTTTTTAGCCAACGGTTATAACGAAGTGTATGAAAAGACGTAAATTATTAATGTTATTTCTCTCTCTTACTTTTTACAATAAAAAATGTGCAAGATAAATTTTCATTAGCCAAATTGATACTTATACATAGGTAAAAAAAAAAAAAAATACCTACTGGATTGCTGTATATATATATATGGGCACCAATCCAGTAGTTATTTTTTTTTTAACCTATGCATATGTATTAATTTGATTTTTTTTACCTATGCATAGGTATCAATTTGGTTAATGAAAATTTATCTTGCACATTTTTTTATTGTAAAAAGTAAAAGAGAGAAATAACATTAATGACACACGTCTTTTAACTTCATTATAACCGTTGGATCACCATTAAATGATGATCCAATGGCTAAAAAATTATCTACACATAGGTAAAAAAAAAAAAAAGTACCTACTGAATTGGCAACCTATATATTAAAGATAATAGTTAACTATTATGATGTTTATCTATTTTTAAAGAAATAATTTTTAAGAAAAGCAATAGATAAATCGTTTTCTGAAAATTGTTCATTATAACTGTTAGAAAATTTTAATTAAAACATATATTTCTTTTGAATGATCATGCGTATGGCCAATGGTCGGTTATGCATGTATCTGAAAGATGTGTCTCTTGCGGATAAACTTGTTTATAAGCTCTTACGCATTTGTCATTTTCCGGTTAATTAGTAGCTAAATTTATTTTGCTTTTTATTGATTGATAATTGAGTCACTAGTTAAATATAAAAAAATATAAAATACATAAATTTTTTTTTTTTTGAAAAAAGGCTTAAACCAACCTATCTAATTTAATTTACTCTTTAGGTAGGTAAAAAATTAAAAAGAAAGTAGGCTAATGCAAAGTAAAATCCTCTTCATTATTTTGTTCAATTACACACTTAATTTTAAGCGATGAGGAATTGGTCTATATTACAAGAACATTCCCTTTCAGTCGTTAGCCATCTAGGCTATTATATATTGAGAGTGATCCTAATACTCACCTTCAAAAAAAAAAAAAGTGAAATCTATACTATGTCCTCAAAAATACAAGGTGAAAAGTGGGGTTGTATCAAAAAGAATATAAAAGATGATGAAGCTGCGATCTTCGTTGTTGTACATGGCTTATATGTAATGAATCATCATCAATTAACTACTGCAACTAGAAGAAGCATTAGATGTAGTCTCATTATGGTCCTCCCTTAGTACATTCTCAGCAACTTTCCAGACTCGAAGAGTTTTGTCACTTGCAACACTAGAGAGATTAACCATGGTTCATTTTTGTTCCATTAGATGTCTGTTATCCAGTGTCTATGATCCCCGTGACTAAATAGTAGCTCCGGAGGCACATTTTTATTATTATCTCATTCCAAGTACTTAGACTCCACAGACCCAATCCTGAAAGCCATGCATGCACCGATATGTCACTATAAAACTTCTATACATAACTATGTGAAATTTAACAACCAATTATAATGTGCATGTGTATTGTTACTATAGTTACTATTATTGTTGTTATCATTATATAGCATCATTTAAGTACGTACCTGCTAAGGTCCCAAAGAATCACCTTTCCGTCATCACTAGCAGACGCCAAAATAATTTCATGATTAGGATCCCATTCAACTTGAATCACGTCGCGTCTGCAAATTAACAGATTAATCAAATAATTGAGGATTATGATGAGGGAGCTAGTTAGGTTTATGTATCCATATAGAATAATTTTCAATACTCGTTAGAGATGAACATATATAAACTGATCATATAGGAAAAAGGCAGAAAGGCATACTCATGATTACTCGAAGTAAACAATTTCCGCAACTTCATCCGCATCTCAAATATATCAACTATCTTCTGTACATCCTGTAGCCACCATCCATTCATTGTATGGATTGAAAGATAGATTTCTCAGCTGAGACCATCCAAAAAAAAAAACAAAAAAATAAAAAAAATTAGGAGAAAGAGAGGATAAGATAAAAAAAAATTATGAGAAAGAGAGGATAAGATAAATTTTATGTCAATAAAAATTTCAGTCACAGAGAAACATTACGGCCATATATATCGTAATAAGACTGACTTCATGCATCTATCGATCTTATATATAGACTCTTTGCACGTGTATATGACTCAGTCATGTAATACATTTTTTTAAAAAAAAATCAGTAAGCAAAATTAGTCACTCCTAACTTCAGAGCAAAAACAACAACAACAACAATAACAATAATAACAATAATAATTCCTGACATCGACATACAAAAAGATTTTTGTAACGGCCATGCAGATCATGTAAAAGTATAACCTCATAATTGGTCAACTTGGAAAGAAAGTTTGGTCTTTCGGGAGCGAGAGTCAATTATGAACAATCCACAATCAGGGCCAACAAAACCAAATATGTCCGTATGCTTGCAATGCCATTGACGTCTTCAATCATTTTTCCGGGACCCACCTGAAATAAGATTTACGTACACAAGTGCTATATAAAAATTATTAATTGATCATCATTAATATACGTCAAACATAGTGGCTCTATATATATAGGGGATAGCTACGTTGGGGCGTCCCTACGTAGGGTCATGTCTTAATTATTGTTGGATGGGAATCTGTGGAGAATAACGGGAATCTGTGGAGAATCTATTTATATACAAATTCCCATCCAACGGTGAATACATAGAGCCCTACGTAGGAGCGCCTCTACGTAGGGTCATGCCTAATTATCGTTGTTCATAAAATTAGAGGGGATGGCTACGTATTGTTCATACATCATCAAACAGCTCTAATTAAGTACATCTTAAACGGTACGTATTGTTCATAAAATTAGAGGGGATGGCTACGGTAGGGGCGTCCCTACGTAGGGTCATGCCTTAATTATCGTTGGATGGGAATCTGTGAGGAATAACGGGAATCTATGGAGAATCTATTTATATACAGATTCTCATTTAACGGTAAATAGACAGGACCCTACGTAGGGGCGCCCCTACCGTAGACGCGCCCAAAATTAGAATAGCAAATATATAAATCATAATTTACCATATAAACATGTGGATTGGTGAGGGCGTTTTTGGTTGATGTGGCAGAGCAAACAACTCTCTTTCCATCTTTTCATTGTACTTGTGGTACTCCTCCTCCATGGATGTCCACGTCGAAACGCCGTCGTCGGATGTCGATATCGGAACGTCATCCTCCGATTTCGATGTTGGAACTTCATCGTCGTTGTCGGATGACATCGATATCGATGCATTCTCATCTGCGGATTTCGACGTGGCTGGCTCTGGCTCTCTCTCTCTCTCAAGCTTTTGTTTCTTTCTTTCTCGTGATCTTCTTTCTTTTTCAGTTTTGATGTGCTCTGTTTCTTTCGAAGCGAAATTCTTGATACAAGTAACAATAGATCTTTGGAAATTATTATCGCATTAATTATATATATATAGGTACGATATGTAAGGTTTGACGGGCTTCTTAGCCCAAAAGTACGCATGAGATCACCACCGGTCACAATGTTGTGACTTCGGTTACAATCAAGAACTATATAATAGTCCTAAAAAGTGAATCTCAAAGTGTCGTTTTGGCTCAGAAAAACTCCTATATTTGAAATAAGCCAACCAACACTTTTTATGTGTTGTAGTCAACCGATCCTTCAAGGTGATTGTGCATGAGTTCAAGAAGCTAGTGGCAGTTTAGTTAAATTAGTCAGAGTTGAGTTTTAGTCAACGGCTTTGTATCACCTCTTTTTGAATGACTAGTGTGGCCAATAACGGTCAGTTAAACTTTAATATATGTATCTGAAAGGTCATGTGTCTATGGTTGATCATAAACTCGTTAACGATCTTAATCTTATATATGCATGCATTTATCATTTTCCGGTCACTGGTTAATTACTAGTTAAAGCAAAGAGGAGTTGATGTCAGAACATTCCTTTCCAATATTCATCTATAGGCTTATTATTAATCAAAGTTCTCCTACTCTGCTTCATAAAGAATGTGATTATCGATATCTTTATGTGACTTGAAACTATTCAATATTAAAATGTCTTTCTGGGGGGTACTTTGCAGCCCGAAGCCCGAAGCCATGCATGCATCTTTGTAAATACTTTATATGTATACATATATATAATAACATTGTGACATGAAGGCACCAGTTACGGCCATGCATCTTATAATTATGTATCGCACTCCCATATAATTTACTCTTTTAAGGTAAAAATTCTAAAAGAAAGCAGGCTGTCGCAAAGTAAATTCCTCTTTATTATTTTGTTCTAATATACACTTTAAGCAAAGAGGAGTTTGTATTACAACTAAGGAGCCTTGCTCCTTAGTACAGGCTCCTTAGTATATGGTTGCCGCAGACGAGCTTTGGCGATTGGGGCGTGTTAAGAATTAACGAACGATAATCGACAATAAGAATGAAAAATAAGAACACACAGATTTAAGTAGAAAA
>JXTC01000088.1:566523-583384 GCA_002914845.1 Trema orientale | reverse complement strand
AAATGAGTCAACCAATTCCCTCTTTTATAAATTGCAATTAGACAATCTTCCAAGCTGATTGTTCATGAGTTCAAGAAGGCGGTGGCAGTTAAGTTAGTTACATGAGTCAGAGTTGACTTTTGGTCAACGGCTTTTTGTATTATACATTTTAAAGCAAAGAGGAGTTGATATGATCAGAACACTCCTTTCCAATATTCGTCTAGGCTATTATTCAAAGTCCTACTATGCTTTATAAAGAATGTGATGATCTATATCTGCATGTGAAAAACTCGTATAAAAAAGAAATAAAAGGTTATAAATTAGATAGCTGTGATTAGAATGAGTTGTTCAGTAAGGGAGATAAATGTCCATTGGCACATGCATGTGTAATATTGAAGCTCATACTCACTATTGTTTCTATATATTACTATTTCTGAAATCTCCATAGAAAGTTAACGAATGGTTAATCTATCACACCCCATTTAAATTCTCTTTAAGAAAGTAGAGTTCGAAAAGAAAGTTGGCTAGTAAAATCCTCTTCATTATTTTGTTATACTATACAACTTAAGCAAAGATAGGAGTTTGTACTGCAACATTCCTTTCCTTCGTCTAAGCTACTGAATGTGCTCTGTATTTTTATTCTCAAAGAGGGAAAAAAAAAAAAGCAAAAAGTATGTTTAGTGTGTATATGGGATATGTTTAGTGTGTATATGGGACCAGGAACTATCAAACAATTTAATAAAAGTTGTATATATAGTCGTATCAAAAACAACAAAAAACGGTGAAGAAAAATCTGTGAGAATGAATTCTGCAATAAGGACAATGTTCATCGATCTACTGGATTAATCAGTCACCAATATTATGGCCACCATGCTCATCGCCGACTCTACTTTGACCAAGTTTCCATACTTGAAGAGTGTGATCCTTGGCAACACTAGAAATGACCCATGGCTCATGATGGTTCCACGAGAAATCAGTCATCTCGTCTTTATGACCCTCATGATAAAACAGAAGCTCCGGAGGACGCTTAGCCTTAGCCTTACTATCTCCTCTTAGTATCTCATCCCCAATCCTGATCAAGCAGGCATCATTGCAGCAAAAGCTTTTATTTGTTACTAAATAACTAAGGAAAAAGAAGAAAACAAGTTTAAAACAGAACAAACAAATGAAGGCACCAAGTACTGTAGCTTATGACATCAAATACCTGTTTATGTCCCAAATAATCACCCTTCTTTCATAAGACTCATAACTGGAAGATGCCAAAACCGATTCCAGATTAGAATTCCATTCGACCTTATATACCCTTTGTCTGCAAACAATTGAAACAGACAGAAGAGTTTTAGTCTTAATGTAACTAAAAAGACTAATAATTGATTTGTTTGAGTTGTAAAATATTAGCTAAGATACTACAAAAGGCACCTGATTCAAGTGGCATCATAGCAAAAGAGTTCTAATATATATTAAAGTGATCATAGGAGAAAAGCACAACTAAAGTAACTCATTACAAAAGAATTCTAAAGACTAAACTGAAGGAGGCGAAAAGCATACCTGTGACCGGCTAACGTAAAAAGTTTCTCGGTTAGTTTCCGCATATCAAATAGACCAACGGTTGCATCTACAGATGCTATAGCCAAAAGCCATTCATTGAAAGGATTAAAAGAAAGACTATCCACCTGAGATATCATTCAAAAAAGAAAAGGAACAAGTAAAATAAGACAATCGTCAATCACAAATTATGATCACCACATTAAAATATTGTACTTCATAAACCTCACATCTTGAGCTTTGGCAGAATGTTGGCTCTTGTCTGTGCGCAAGTCCCATATGACCAAGTCATCGTTTTCGTCAACAGACCCAAATACATTCTCATTCTTGCAATGCCATTGCACCTCTTGAATCAAATTTCCTGTACCCTGAAGTACAATTTACAAGTCCTATTAACAACAAAGGCCGGGTTAAACGCATACTACCCCGCAAAATCTCCAAGAACAAACGATATCTCAAGTCCCAAAATTACCTTGAAATAATCGAAAACATGGATTGGATCAAGAACCTTACTATGTTGAGCCACAGCAGAGACATCCCAGTAACCTATTGAATGACCGTTTGAACTCAAAATGTAACCTTCCTTTCTTTGGTTCCAAGCTAAACCAGCCCCTCCGTGACCAATCACATTTTCATCGAAACCAGTTAAGGTCAAATCCGGATCCAACTGATCATTCTTGTGGGGTTTGGTACAATCAAACACATACGCACCAGCGCTCTGCGTCCTCGCACAAACAATGTCTGGATTCTGAGGCATAAAACGTGCTATAGCCAGTCTTGAATCCAAAGCTATATTGTGAGTTACCTCAACCTACAGATTCATTTTTTTTTTCAAAAGGGTATTTCAACAAACACATTAAAAAAGACATAAAAAGATTATGTTCTTGAAATGAAATTAAGCGAATATATACCTTAGGGAGAGTGGGGATTGTGCCATGATCCATGGCGGGGAGTGGAGCGTTGGCGATAATGAGATAGCTGGTTCGGGTTCTAGGGTAGTTATTGTTGAAAAGGAGCCTATGGAGAGCGAGAGATTGGTCTTGGGGGTGGGTTAGGGGAGTCATGGTGGACCAATGAACGGTGAGAGATGTACTAGGGAGAGGGTGAGATATGATGAAGTCGTAGAAGAAGGGGGACTTCTTCTTCCACTCATTGTACTCAGATTGAATCCTGGGATTCACTTTCCCCAAGTCCGAATCATCCGAATCCGACATGGCTGCAACTCGTTCAAGCTTCTTCGTTCTTTTTTTCTTTCGTTCTTTCTTTCTTGCTCTGTTTCTTCCCGCCAATTTTTGAGAGACTGTTATTAGTTGATGTGAAGTTAAGAATCCCAACCTCCTCTTTATATAACGGCTAAATATCACCTGCACGCACGTGCTTTCACGTGATCTGTTATTTGTTTATTTTTATTTATTATTCGAAAAAGAACAGAAAAGAATAAGAGCTGGGGATAGTAGGGATGGCAATTTTACGTGTAATGTCAACCATTTTAGACCCATGTAATTCTCATTTTTATTTGTGTAAATGGGTTAAAACGGGTATAATTCCTAAAACCTGGACTAAGTAGGATAGACATGTACGTGTAAAAAGGTATTCGGCTGGAAACAAAAGAAGATCGCAATCAAAAATGTATTTATAATAATTATTAAGTAAGGTATTTCTCTATTTTGTTTCAGGGGAAAAGGTGGTGGTTTTAGGTCTCTCAAAGCATATTCGACCACGACAATTTTTGAGAGTATCCGTGAAGCGAAAATTTGTAACATAATGATTTGTATGAAAATAAATTGCAAAAGTGTATATGTATATATATTTTCCTGAAAATTGTTCAGAATAACTATCGGAAAATCTATTAACTAATATAACGTAGCTTTTGAATGATGAATGTGGCCAAATATGGTCGGTTATGCTTCCGGATAACTTGTTAAGCTCTTGCCTCTTGGGCATATATTTGTCGTTTTCCGGTCACTGGTTGATTAGCAGTAATATTGCTTCTTCTTTTTTTGGGGAGGATCGATAATGGAGTCGAACTTTTTGATGAAAAATAATTGAGTCATTGTCTTAAAAAAAAAAAAAAAAAAACTACGTACAAAGTTAAGAAAGCTAATTCCAGAGACTTAATTTTACTCTTTAAGAAGGTAAAAATCTGAAAGAAAGTTGGCTAGTTGCAAAGTAAAATCATCTTCATCGTTTTGTCCTATATTACACACTTTTAACCAAAGTGGAGAGTTGATATTACACATTCCCTTCCATAATTGAAAGCTTTCCTAATAATACGCTTTAAAAAAAAGGGGATGGCTACGGTAGGGGCGTCTCTACGTAGGGTCATGCCTTAATTATCGTTGGATGGAAATCTGTGGGGAATAACGGGAATCTGTGGAGAATCTATTTATATACAGATTCCCATCCAACGGTGAATAGACAGGACTCTACGTAGGGGCGCTCCTACTGTAGACGCGCCCTAAAAAAAATGTGATCTATAACACGTGACTTCATGAACTATACAAAAAGAAAATAAAAGGTGATGATTGTTGAAGCTGTGATCTCAATGATGTTGACTGGCGCATGTGTGATGAATCATATCAATTAGCAGCTAGAAGAAGCATCAGATGTGGTCGCACGATGGTCCTCGCCTCGTACACTGTCCAGACTTGGAGAGTTTCGTCATATCAACCACGATGGTCCAGACTTGGAGAGTTTCAGCCCATGGCTCATTTTTGTTCCATGAGATATCTGTTATCATTTGCCTATGACACCTGTGACGAAACATTAGTTCAGGTGGGTCATTTTTACTATCTCCTTCTAAGTATTTGTACTTTTCACACCCAATCCTGAAAGCCATGCATGCATACCATTGTTAAATGTCTATATCCACCAATATAATTCAGTGCATGGTAGCCTATTATATGTAACAATATGCATATTAACATCAAGTACGTACCTGTTAATATCTCATAGAATCACGTTCCTGTCATGGCTAGCAGATGCCAGTATATTTATGTGATAAGAGGTTAAATTAGAAATTTTACCAATTTTCGGATTTAATAAGAGAGTGGTTTATCTCTCTCTCTCTCTCTCTCTCTCTCGCGTTTTGGCCAAAGGAAGACCGAGGAGCCGAGCCGTCGCCACAGCTGTCGTCCTGCCCGCCAACCCATCGGTGAGCCTTCGCCGTGCCGCTAAGGAGCTGCGCCCCTCGTCCCGCACCTCAGCCGAGCCTCCCTCGCCAGAAAAAGCCATTGTTGGCCGTGGGGAAGTCTGATTTTCTGGCGTCGTTTCGGGTTGTTTCAGCTCGCGTTCTTAGGCTCGTTGAATTCGTATAGTCGAGAAGAATCTCCAAGTATATATCTCGTGACTTTATTTTGCTCGGTTTGAAAGTTACCATTTTTGAGTTATTTGAGCTTGAGTTTGACTTTTTGATCTGGTTGTTGGATTGTGTTTATGATGTCATTTTTGAAATATATTCGGAAAATAGAGAAGATTGATATATATATTGATTGGCATAGAAAACGAAATCAGACAGCTAAGATTTGTCTCGTTTTATGTGCCACTAGTCTGGTTTCGATCCGAACTTGAACTGGACGAATTATATCTAACCTAGCTACTTTAGGTGCTAGGAATTCAGTGAAGAGGTCTGCTTGTGGATTTGAAGTTCCGATGAGAAGTTGGTTTTTCATAAGAGAACGATCGAGGGCTTGGAATTGGTTCTCGACTCTCCGAGCGATCGTCCAACGACACCTTGAGGATCCAATAGTGTGATATCGTTATTCTAGTGAGGTAGGGATTCGGTTACCTCTGTTTTATATTGTTTTTGAATAAAACTTATTTTCTGCAATACATGATGATAAATGTGATTTTAGAAGTATTTGAATATCTGTGATGGAATTTGATTGTATGATTTATATATTGTATTGCTCTGGGAATTTTCTGAGTACAAGTTATTTTTGGGTATATTAAAAATAGGGTCGTTATGCTGTCCGTTTTTCTATAAAACCTAATATGCTTATTTTATTGAAAAACTAGAGCATGATAGTTTTCACACTTCAGTTCTATATTGCATGTGTCATAGGATCATACATGAGCACCGTGTTAGCATCGTGGGTTTATAATATAGCGCTGCATGCCTCACCGTCAGTGTAAAGTTCGTAAACCCGTGTGGGGTTTGTTTTCTGATTACCTCCCTATTTGGCAGGCGTCGACAATTCAGTTGCCCTTCCAGGTTTGATAGGTGACACATGGATGTACCCTTCGGGTATGGACTTAGGTATCAGACAGGCTATTAAGTACACTTAGTGCCATCATCATGGGTTTCCACAGTTGAGAGAATGAGAGCTCATGGGAATTTCGTTAGCTCGTAGTCTTCTTGGTGGTATCTTGTCAAGAACGAATGCAGTTCTGATACTAACTAATGTAGTAGAAGCGTCTGATGAGAAAGATCTTTCGGAAAATTGGGGACAACCTACTAAAACCTATTGATTTGCTCACGAATATTAGGACAAAGACTTCAAACAATCGTTAATTCTCTCAAGAATACCGGAAATTTGGAAAGAAAAGAGAAACTATTTTATTAAACTCAAAACAACTCTAAACAACTGTCTTAAAATAGTGCTTTAATGCTTATAATATACAGGAAACTAAAGAAAATATGAAACAAATACGAAACCCTAGTTTAAAATAATAAAATATTCAAAAAAGGCAACAAAAAAAAGTAAAACGCAAAAAATAGGTAACTAAAACGTTGAAAAAAAAAATCATAGAAATCGCACTTTCGGTTAACTAGAAATGTATTTTCGGTCGACCGATTCTTCCCGAGAAAATTACACTTCTGGAAGAGTTTTTCGGTCGATTGAAAGTCATTTTCGATCTACCTAAAATATCTGCAGTCAGAAAAGACATTTTTCACGCTACATCAGAATGTTATACTCCCGTTTTAATAATGGACGATATATCAAATGAGTCAACCAACAACCCTTCTAATAAGTTGTAACCAATCTTTCAAGTGATTGGGCACGATTTCAAGAAGGTAGTGGCAGCTAAGTTAGTTAAATGAGTCAATGTACTGACTTTTAGTGGTATTATTGGTAAGAACGATGAAACATAACGCAATATCAAATATATATATATAGGTGTTTCTTTAATGATATTTATCACTCTAGATGGTGGGCAACATATTTCTACCTGTTGAAGTTGAACTTTTTTAATAGGAGAAATATCTCGTGGATCCCCAGTTTTTCACAGTAGTCTCGCTTAGATTCCCACTTTTTTTTTTTTAGCATTTTAAATCCAATTTCATTGTTTTGTGACACTTAAGTCCCTGATGACAAACTCCATGTACGGTGCACCTAAGGGACTAAGAGAGGTATATACATTGGAAATGAAATTTCTGGAGGCCTAATTCTGTCCCTTTCCCTGTTGTACGCCATTGAAGGTTTATACAAACTTCGTGGCTTTTTTTACTTTAACTTCTTACCGTCGTCATGAGTTATAGGCTGAAAAAAAAAGTCGTTAACTCCAGTTTAGCATTTGAAGACAAAGGCATGCGATCACAATTCGTTCTTCATGACCACAGTCAAATTTCATGTTGATAGATAATAAAAATACAACATAGATATTTTAGTTATGGATAAATACACGGCACGTTACTACCGGACATTTGTCCTCATTCCTCTACTAAAAAAGAATCACGAGTGTAATTTTTGTTGAAGAAGAGGTTGATAAATATGTTTTGCTGTCAAATTAAAAAGTTGTAGTTGTTGTTGTTGTTGTTTCTTTTTTCCCCAGGCCGAAAAGCATTATTTTAGGGACTTCTATATTGAATTGTCGTTGAAATGAAGACGTGTGAAAAATAAATTGTAATGTAAAGTAAAAAAACCATCTTCGTTATTTTGGGAGTTGATATCAGAACATTCCTTTATAAACAAGTCTAGGCAATTAAAAGGTGAAGAATTAAAAATCTGTAAGTATGAATCCTGCAATAAGGACAATTAATGTTGATCAATCTATTGGATCAGTCATTCATCAATGGCAGGGCCACCATGTTCATCGCCGTGTACGTATACTCTGAGCAAGTTTCCAGACTTGAAGAGTGCCATCCTTGGCAACACTAGAAATGACCCATGGCTCATGATCGTTCCATGAGAAATCAGTCACCTTGTCTTTATGACCCTCATGAGAAAACAGAAGACCAGGAGGACGCTTAGCCTTACTCTCTCCTCTTAATATCTCATCCCCAATCCTGATCAAGGCATCATTGCAGTAAAACCTTAGTTATTACTAAGGAGAGAAAGAAAATAGGTTTGAAACAACAAAAACAAGACCTCATAAAAAGAAAAAGAAGGAAAAAAAAAAAAACCACGAAATGTTTGGTCTCTCTCACTCTTTGTCCTCATCCTATTACCAAGCAAATAAATACCTGTTAATGTCCCAAACAATCACCCTTCTGTCATCACCGCAAGATGCCAAAACCGATCCCTTATTGGGATTCCATTCAACCTTAGATACCTTCTCTCTGCAAACAAAACAAATAGAACAGAAGATGAGGGAGGTTTATTCCCCCAACATGGTCGTCAACAATTTAGTCCTAACGAAACTAAAATGGAGAGAATTTGTTTCAGTTGTAAGAACTTTTTGACACTTGTGAGTTAATATCAGGAATTGAGCTAATATATCAATACTGATAATGAAATTCTTCCATGCACTTATAATCACTAGAAGCTTCGAACACTAGAATCCTTATAATCACTTAAGAAATCTCTATAATAAAGATACTTAAAACATATGAAGAAATAAATGATACGAGAAAATAAAGTTAGGTACCGAAAGGACCACAGTAATTTGCAAGAGAAAGAAAGGAGGCGGCATATGATTCAAGTGGCTTCATTGCTAAAGAGCTCTATATATTAAAATGATAGGAGAAAAGCAGAACTAAAGCGACTCATTATGACTAAAACAAAGGGCAAAAAGCATACGTGTGACCCTCTAAAGCATAAATTTTCTTTCTTAGGTCCCGCATATCAAATAGACAAACAGTTGCATCCGAAGTTGCTGTAGCCAAAAGCCATTCATCGTATGGATGAAAAGAAAGACTCTGCACCTGAGATCGTTCAAAACAGGGGGGGAAAAAAAAAGAAGCGAAAGAAGTAAGATATTAATTGTTAAAAGAACATCAAGAGTAACAAGAAACGATCAGGAAATGATCTCATTCCTACAGATTACTAAAGCCAAATTGAATGGCAATCACATTACAAATCATGAATGGAAATATAGAGTAAAATACGTGTACAATAATGTATACAATAGTTTAACTGTTAAAGGCTCTACAAACCTTAAAGTCATTGTGAGTTCCGACCAAATCTCGGCTCTCGTCCGTGCGCAAGTCCCATATAAACAAATGGCCATCATCGTCAACAGACCCAAATACATTCTCATCCTTGCAATGCCATTGCACGTCTCGAATCAATGACCTGGTACCCTGAAACAAAATTCACAAGTCCTATTAACAACAAGTGTCTAAACGCATCCCACAAAATACTCTGAGAAACGATATTTTTTAAGTTCTAAAGTCACCTTGAAATAATCATAAACTTCCATCAGATCAATCACTTTATAACTATATTGAGCCTCAGCAGAGACATCCCAACAACGTATTGTATGACCATTTGAACTCAAAACGTAACCTTCCTTTAATTTGTTCCAAGCTAAACCAGCCCCTCCATGACCGTGCACATTGTGAGCGAAACCCGTCAGCTTCAAATCCGGATCAAACTGGTTCGCATGGGATTTGGTACGATCAAACACATACACATCCGTAGTCTGCGTCCTCGCAGCAACAATGTTGGGATTCTGAGGCATAAAACGTGCCATAGCTAGTCTTGAATCCAAAACTAAATTCTGAGTTACCTCAACCTACACATTTTTTTCAAAAGGGTATTTCAACAAACACATAATAAACATAAAAAAGAAATTGTGATCTTGAAATGAAACTAAGCGCATACCTTGGGGAGAATGGGGTTTGGGCCATCATCCATGGTTGGGACTGGGAGGGGGGCATTGGCGATACTGAGATAGCTGGTTCGGGTTCTCCGGTAATAAGAGTTGAAAAGGAGGCCATGGAGAGCGAGAGATTGGTCTTGGGGGTGGGCCAGGGGAGTCATGGTGGACCAATGAACGGTGAGAGATGTACGAGGGAGAGGGTGAGATATGATGAAGTCGTAGAAGAAGGGGCACTTCTTCTTCCACTCATTGTACTCAGATTGAAACCTGGGATTCACTTTCACCACGTCCGAATCATCCGAATTCGACATGGCTGCAACTCGTTCAAGCTTCTTCGTTCTTTTTTTCTTTCGTTCTTTTTTTCTTTCGTTCTTTCTTTCTTGCTCTGTTTCTTCCCGCCAATTTTTGAGAGACTGTTATTAGTTGATGTGAAGTTAAGAATCCCAACCTCCTCTTTATATAACGGCTAAATATCACCTGCACGCACGTGCTTTCACGTGATCTGTTATTTGTTTATTTTTATTTATTATTCGAAAAAGAACAGAAAAGAATAAGAGCTGGGGATAGTAGGGATGGCAATTTTACGTGTAATGTCAACCATTTTAGACCCATGTAATTCTCATTTTTATTTGTGTAAATGGGTCAAAACGGGTATAATTCCTAAAACCTGGACTAAGTAGGATAGACATGTACGTGTAAAAAGGTATTCGGCTGGAAACAAAAGAAGATCGCAATCAAAAATGTATTTATAATAATTATTAAGTAAGGTATTTCTCTATTTTGTTTCAGGGGAAAAGGTGGTGGTTTTAGGTCTCTCAAAGCATATTCGACCACGACAATTTTTGAGAGTATCCGTGAAGCGAAAATTTGTAACATAATGATTTGTATGAAAATAAATTGCAAAAGCGTATATGTATATATATTTTCCTGAAAATTGTTCAGAATAATCATGATGTCATTTCTTGTGAGAGAATTTCTGAATCATCGAGCTTGTCCTCATTATCAAATTCCTCCAAGGAACCCAGAATCGTCGAGAGCACTCCAAAGTATCATTTTCTATGACTCCATAAGAACCTAGAATGGTCTTCTTTATCAATAGCTAGATGATCTTTAATTGTATGAGTAGACGAATCACTGACTTCCTCTTTTGCTATATTATCAATAAATGGATGAAATTCAAATGAGTCTCTAGTTTGTTCTATGTTCTTATAATTCCTTCGCTTATCTTTTGGACTAACTCTTAGAAAATAAAAATCATTAAGTAACTTTGACCTCAATTTTTTCCAACTCTTAATTTTCTGCTTCCCCTTTTGAATTCCTCTGCTAAACAAATTCCACCACCAGGAAACTACACTACTTCTAAATTTTCTAGAAACTAAGAAAACTTGTTCTAGAGACTCTATATCCACATACTGTAAATATTTATCAACCCTTTCAATCTAATCCAAAAATTTCCCCAGTTCAAAACAACCATCAAATCTAGGAATTCAAATTTTATTAGAATTATCTTCAAAAGGATATTTAGAATACTTGAGACATGTTCGTGAATTATCAATTGTCGAGGACATATCTCCCACAATACTCTTCTGGTCTAATCATTGCTGAGATCGATTGGGCATTACCAATTTCAAAACCCTTGATGTTTTCTGCTCTAGGATTTTTGAACAGCTATGACGAAGAAACAACTCCGGCATCCAACTGTCGTCAAGGCTTGGGCTGAGCCACTCTCAAAGCGGTGTCAACAGAAACTAAGTGCATACCTTAGGGAGAATGAGGAATGGGCCATCATCCATTGTTGGGACTGGGAGGGGAGCATTGGCGATACTGAGATAGCTGGTTCGGGTTCTCTGGTAATAAGAGTTGAAAAGGAGGCCATGGAGAGCGAGAGATTGGTCTTGGGGGTGGGCTAGGGGAGTCATGGTGGACCAGTGAACGGTGGGAGATGTACGAGGGAGAGGGTGAGATATGATGAAGCCGTAGAAGAAGGGGCACTTCTTCTTCCACTCATTGTACTCAGATTGAATCCTGGGATTCTCGTCCGCCAACGAATTGTCCGAATCCGTCATGGTTGCATTTCTTTCTTGCTTTCTTCCACTCTTTCTTTCTTCTTGCTCTGTTTCTTCCCGCCAGTTTTTGAGAGACTGTTATATTAGTTAATGGGAAGTTAAATCACAAACTCCGCCTATAGAGGCAAAATGTCACTCCGCACGTGCTGTCACATGATTTCTTTTATTCTTTTATTTTACTTTTATTTTTAATTCTTTTTCTTTTATTATGTGCCAACCTTAGCCGCATATAAGAGTATTTCCCACGAACATGCTAAAATATAATGCTAAAATACAGTACTAATGTTAAATTTTAGCATTTTGTTAATAGTAATGTTATATTTAGCATAGTTTTTTAGCATATGTTATTTGTTATACTAAATATAGCACAAATAATAACACAAGCTAAATTTTCAAATATGAATCATCAAAGAAGTCTATGTCTATTACGGTCTTTTCTCTTTATCAACTATCTGTTAAGGTCCCAAATCATATCGGCCTTCTGTCATCAGCAGAAGATGCCAATACTGCTTCATGATTAGGATCCCATTCAACCAGAAACACCTCCTCTCTGCAAAGAAACAAATCGAGGATGAGGAAAGGTTATTTGTCTAATATGGTTGTTAAAAAAGGACTTAGAAATTAAGAAACGAATGTACTAAGCTCTACTTACTTCAGAGTTTCAAACTTTATACTTAAGCTAGTGGCAGTTGAGTTAGTTAAATTAGTCAGAGTTGACTTTTAGTCAACGGCTTTGTATCACTTCTTTTGAGTGTGGTCAATAACGGTCAGTAAAACTTTAATATATGTATCTGAAAGATAATGTGTTTATGGTTGATATATAAACTTGCTAACGATCTTACACAAACATACATGTGAAATGAAGGCACCAATTGATAATGGGATGGATTTTATAATTATCTCTATCACACTCCCATTTAATTTACTCTTACTGTATTTATGATCCTATTCTTTACCATTTAAAGGTTTTACGTACGTGACTCTTCTTTATACATGAAAAGTCCTTGTATGTACTTATAATTAAGTAAAGAGTCTAAAAGAAAGCTGGCTATTGCAAAGTAAAATCCTCTTTAATTCTAATATATATACACTTTAAGCAGAGAGAGGAGTTTGTATTACAACATTCCTTTCCTTCGTCTAGGCTATTGAATGCGCTCCTATTGTGCTTAATTTGTTTTTTTTTTTTCTTTACAGTTAAAGACTCAAATAATATGTGCGGTGCATATGGGATCTGAAATTGTCCAACACAAAAGGTGTTTAGTCATATCGAAAAAGAAAAAAGGTAGAGAAAAATGTGTGAGAATGAATTCTTAAGGATATATCATATGTAATGTTTATTTGGCTAATGCAAAATAAAATCCTCTTCGTTATTTTGTCCTATTATACAATGAGGAGTTGATATCATATTACAGGAAATATAATATATGGCCGTTATGTATCTGAAAGACGTGTCTTCTGCGGATAAATCTTGTTAAGCTCTTACGCATTTGTCATTTTCCAGTCACTGGTTAATTAGTAGCTAAATTTTATTCTGCTTTTTATTGTTTGATAATGGAGTCACTATTTAAAAAATAAAAATAAAAAATACATAGAAAGTTAAAAAAGCTTATCCAGCCCATCTTATTTAATTTACTGATCTTTAAGTAGGTAATTTTTTTTTTTTTTTTTTAAAAAGTAGGCTAATATGCAAATCGAAATCCTCTCATTATTTTTTCCAATTATACACTTTTAAGCGATGAGGATTTGGGATTTATTACAAGAACATTCCGTCTCTAGTCGTCCTAGCTAATACTCATGTGCTTCAAAAAGAATGTATAGTACATGTCTTGAAAAATACAAGGTGAAGGTGAAAAAGAACATAAAAGGTGATGAAGCTGTGATCTTTGTTGTTGTAATTGGCTTATATGTAATGAATCATCAATTAATTACTGCAACTAGAAGAACCATCAGATGTAGTCTCATCAATATCATTGTGGTCCCGGTCTAGTACACTCTCAGCAATTTTCCAGACTTGAAGAGTTGTGTCCATAGCAACACTAGAGATGACCCATGGCTCATTTTTGTACCATGAGATATCTCTTATCCAGTGTCTATGACCCCCGTGACTAAACAGTAGCTCTGGATGCACATTTTTATCATCTCCTTCTAAGTATTTATAAGACTCTACAGACCCAATCCTGAAAGCCATGCATGCACACATACATCACCATAAAACTTTAATTTGTACATAACAACTACGTGAAAATTAACAATCAAAATTTGTGCATGCATGTATCTATTGTTATTAGTAGTATTATATAACATCAATCAAGTAGGTACCTGTTAAGGTCCCAAAGAATCACCTTTCCGTCATCACTAGCAGATGCCAAAATATTTTCATGATTGGGATCCCATTCAACTTGAATCACGTCGCGTCTACAAATTAACAAGTTATAAACAAATAATTGAGGATTATGAGGGAGCTCGGTTTTTGTATATCCATGTAGAATAATTTTCAGTACTAGTCGTTAGAATATTTGAACATATATTAAATGATCATCAATGCAAAAGTTATATTATAGGAGAAAGGCATACTCGTGATTACTCAAAGTAAAGAATTTCCGTAACTTCATCCGCATATCATATATATCGACCGTTCCTTCTCCACATCCCGTAGCCACAATCCATTCATTGTACGGATTGAAAGATAGACTTCTCAGCTGAGACCCAAAAAAAAAAAAAAGTGAGGATAAGATAAAATCAAAAATTCAGTCACAGAGAAAACATTACGGCCATATTTACCAATCCGCAAGGCATCGTAATAAGACTAACTTCATGCATCGTAATAAAATCAAACCAGGTCATGTAATAAATAAAAGAAAAAAAAATCAGTAAACAAAAACCGATTAATCATTCCTAACTTCATAGCAAACTAATAACAATAATAGTAATAATAATTCCTAACTATCGCAGACACCTTTTATAATGGCCATGCAGATGATATAAAAGTATAATTAACCTCTTGGTCAACTAAGAAGGAAAGTCTGGTCTTTTTGGAGCGAGAGTCAAGTATGACCAATCCACAATCAGGGCCAACAAAACCAAATATGTCCCTATGCTTACAATGCCATTGTACGTCTTCAATCACTTTCCCCTGACCAGCCTGAAATAAGATTAATATTAAACAAGTGCTATATATAAGGTTATTATTTGATCCTCACTAGTATATATGTGCGTAATAACAACTCTAAGTATGTCTTAATTAGACGGTATATATTGTTACTAAAATAAGAATAGCTAGCAAATATTTAATAATATTTTACCTTATAGACATGGATTGGTGGGAGCGTTTTTTGTTGATGAGGCAGAGCAGACAAATCCCACAAACTTATGTTATCATCAAATGAAGCACTCAAAATGAAGCCTTCCCTTAAGGGGTCCCAAGCCAAACCCCGGCCGACGTCACCTTCACCGATCAACCTCAACTCGGGATCATGAGGGTCGTAGTCATCATGATATTCCTCATCCTCTAGTACTGCACAATCAAACACCAGCACCTCCTCAGCACCACCAAACCTCTTCGCACCAACAATGTTATGGTTCTTCGGCATGAAACGTGCTTTGCCTACTTGTCTATGACCCCCAAGAACTATATTCTGTGTTCTCTTTACCTTATGTACAGTACATAAAACATACATGCTCAAGATTATGATTCTTGAAAATAATGAAATCAAATAAACTTCATATATATATATAGATATATATGCACTTATTACTTTATGGGTGCAAAAGTCAATATCGGCGAGTGAGAGGATGGCGTAGCCCCAGCCAGCAGAGTTGCCGTAAACGACCTTTGGCCATGGTTCGGAGGACCAATCAACGGTGAGAGAATGAAATTTGAGAGATTCATAGACGAGGAGGTCGTAGGATGAGTACCGGGTGGACTTGTTCCATTCAACGAACTCTCTTTCCATCTTTTCCTTGTACTTGTGGTACTCCTCCTCCATGGATGTCCACGTCAAAACGCCGTCGTCGGATGTCGATATCGGAACGTCATCCTCCGATTTCGATGTTTGAACTTCATCGTCGTTGTCGGATGACATCGATATGGATGCATTCTCATCTGCGGATTTCGACATGGCTGTCTCTGGCTCTCTCTCTCTCTCTCTCAAGCTTTTGTTTTTTTCTTTCTCGTGATCTTCTTTCTTTTTCCGTTTTGATGTGCTCTGTTTCTTTCGAAGCGAAATTCTTGATACAACTAACAATAGATCTTTGGGAATTATTATAGCATTAATTACATATATATATATAGGTACGATATATAAGGTTTGACGGGCTTCTTAGCCCAAAAGTACGCATGAGACCACCACTGGTCAAAATGTTGTGACTACGGTCACAATCAAGAACTATATAATAGTCCTAAAATGTGAATCTCAAAGCGTCGTTTTGGCTCAGAAAAACTCCTATATTTGAAATAAGCCAACCAACCCTTTTTATGTGTTGTAGTCAACCGATCCTTCAAGGTGATTGTGCATGAATTCAAGAAGCTAGTGGCAGTTAAGTTAGTTAAATTAGTCAGAGTTGTCTTTTAGTCAACGGCTTTGTATCACCTCTTTTTGAATGACTAGTGTGGCCAATAACGGTCAGTAAAACTTTAATATATGTATCTGAAAGACAATGTGCTTATGGTTGATATATAAACTTGCTAACGATCTTACACATACATACATTGTGAAGTGAAGGCATCAATTAATCAGGGGATGCATTTTATAATTATCTCTATCACAGTCCCATTTAATTTACTCTTATTGTATTTATGATCCTATTCTTTACCATTTAAAGGTTTTACGTACGTCACTCTTCTTTATACATGAAAAGTCCTTGTATGAACTTATAATTAAGTAAAAATTTTAAAAGAAAGCAGGCTATTGGAAAGTAAAATCCTCTTTATTCTAATATACACTTTAAGCAGAGAGAGGAGTTTGTATTAGAACATTCCTTTCCTTCGTCTAGGCTATTGAATGTGCTCCTATTGTGCTTAATTTGTTTTTTTTGTTTTTTCTTTTTTTTTGCTTTACAATTAAAGACTCAAAAAATATGCGCGCGCGGTGTATATGGGACCTGAAATTGTTCAACACAAAAGTTGTTTAGTCATATAAAAAACAAAACAAAAACAAAAAAAAAAACGAAAAAGGTTGAGAAAAATGTGTGAGAATGAATTCTTGAGTAATTAAGATATATCATATATAATGTTTCTTTGGCTAATGCAAAGTAAAATCCTCTTCGTTATTTTGTCCTATTATACA
>JXTC01000088.1:544048-565523 GCA_002914845.1 Trema orientale | reverse complement strand
TCATCGACGTATAAGAGTAGATATACAAAAGACCCATCAGTACTCTTCTTAAAGTAGACACAACTGTCATAGTTGCTTCTCTTGAAATTATGAGTGGCCATAAATGAATCAAACCTCTTATACCATTGTCTGGGTGACTGTTTCAGGCCATACAGAGACTTCTTCAATAGGCATACATAGTCCTCCTTTCCTGAGTCTACAAAACCCTCTGGCTGTTCCATGTAGATATTTTCTTCAAGTTCTCCATGTAAGAATGATGTTTTCACATCTAACTGTTCAAGCTCAAAATCATGCATAGCTACAATACCAAGTAAAGCTCGAATTGAACTATGCTTTACAACTGGAGAAAACACATCTGTAAAGTCTACACCTGGAACCTTACTGTAGCCCTTTGCAACTAGCCTCGCCTTATACCAGGCTTCTTCAGTTCTTGGTATTCCTTCTTTTCTTTTGTATACCCATTTGCAGCGAACAGCTTTCTTATCTTTAGGAAGTTTCACCAAGTCCCATGTGCCATTCTTATAAAGTGATTCCATCTCCTCTTGCATGGCAATCATCCATTTGCCAGAGTCATCACAACTAACTGCCTCTGCATAGGTAGAAAGTTCTTCACTAGAATCAATACCTTCAGCCACATTCAAAGCATAGGCAACCAAATCGGCCTTAGCATACCTCTGTGGAGGTCTAGTATCTCTTCTAAGCCTGTCTTTAGCAATAGAATATTGTGGTGACGCTGGTGGTGGCGATTGTGGTGTAGAAGAAATTGACTGAGATGTAGACGCTGGTGTAGATTCTAACCCAATATTAAACTCCACCTGAGTGTTTGATTTTTGCTGATGTTTACTACTAGAATCTCTAATATTCAAATCACGAAGCATAGCAGATTCATCAAAGATAACATCTCTACTCATTATAATCTTCTGAGTTTCTGGACACCATAGTTTATATCCTTTAACACCAGCCTTATAGCCTAAGAAAATGCACTTCATCGATCTTGGTTCCAACTTTCTATTATCAACATGAGCATAGGCAGGACATCCAAATATCTTTAAATAAGAATAATTAGTAGGAGTACCAGATCATACCTCTTCTGGAGTCTTTTTCTCAATAGCAGTTGAGGGAGATCGATTAATCAGAAAACAGGCTGTAGAAGCAGCTTCTGCCCAAAAGAACTTAGGTAAACAAGCATTGGAGAGCATGCAACGTACTCTCTCCATCAAAGTCCTATTCATACACTCTGTCACACCGTTTTGTTGCGGAGTACGGCAAACTGTTAAGTGCCTCACAATTCCTTCTGACTTGCAAAAAACATTAAACTCATCAGAACAAAACTCCAAGCCATTATCAGTGCGGAGACGTTTAATCTGTTTCCCTGTCTGCTTCTCGATCATAGTCTTCCACTCCTTGAATGTAGGTAACACGTCATTCTTTTGCTTCAGGAAGAACACCCAAAGCTTTCTGGAGAAATCATCGATGATCGTCAGTAAATATCTAGCACCTCCTTTAGAAGGCACCCTAGATGGTCCCCAGAGATCAGAATGTATATAATCAAGTGTTTCCTTTGTGTCGTGGATACCTTTTGTAAATCTGACTCTCTTCTGCTTCCCAAAAATATAGTGCTCACAGAACTTCAGTTTACTAGTACTCTGCCCATCAAGAAGTCCTCTTTTGCCCAATTCAGCCATGCCATTCTCACTCATATGCCCAAGACGCATATGCCAAAGTCTAGTGACTTCGTCATCTGACAACGAAGGAGTAGAGACAGCCGCTTCACCGGTAACTATAGAACCCAACAAGACATATAATTCGGCAGATCTTTTTTGGCCCTTCATCACGACAAGAGCTCCTTTGGAAACCTTCAAAACTCCACCTTCACCAGTGTACTTGTACCCTTTTGAATCAAGAGTACTCAAAGAGATCAGATTTCTCTTTAAATCTGGAACATGTCTTACGCCACCAAGAGTTCTGATAACTCCATCAAACATCTTAATTTTGACTGTTCCAATACCAGTAACTTTACAAGGCGCATTATTTCCCATCAACACAGCACCTTTGGATACCGTTTCATATGTTAAAAACCAGTCCTTATTAGGACACATATGAAACGTGCAACCTGAATCGAGAATCCAGTCATCACATGGTTTGGAGTCGCCATCAGAAACAACTAAGAGTTCTCCATCACTGATATCATCTTCGGCAATATTGGCTTCACCGGTATTTTCTGCTTGTTTTCCCTTCTGATTAGGAGCAACCTTCTTATTCTTGTTTTGAAGCTTATAGCATTCAGATTTGATGTGGCCCTTTTTCTTGCAATAGTTGCAAGTTTTACTTTTATTTCTAGATTTCGATTTGCCTCTATTATCATACCCAGAATTCTTTTCCTGCGTTCTCCCTCTGGCAACGAGACCCTCTGCCTGAGTCTCAGTCCCTGTAACAATCTGATCCATCTTCTCCTTAGAGAGTAGTGAATCATAAGCCGCGCTTAGAGTAAGGGATTCACGACTATACAAAATAGTGTCTCTAAAGGGCGTATATGAAGGGGGTAACGAACACAGCAAAATCAGTGCCAAATCCTCAGTATCATATTTAACCTCCAAAGCTTCCAGATCAGAAACAATTTCTTTAAAGACGTTTATGTGCTCTTCTAGAGACGTACCTTCTGTCATACGATGAGAATACAGCCGCTGCTTCTGATGCAGCTTGTTGGTCAGACTCTTCGTCATGCACAGCTGCTCTAATTTTAACCACAAAGCGGCAGTAGTTTTCTCTTTCAGAACGTCTTGTAATATCTGGTTCGACAGATGCAATTGAATCAGAGATAGAGCTTTTTGATCCCTACGCTGCTTTTTCTCCATTGATAACGATGAGGACATTGCATCGATCCCTACCAGTGCATCATCTAAATCCAATTGCGCAAGGACAGTCCGCATCTTAACCTGCCATAACGAAAATCTGGTGTTGCGATCCAAAAGCGGAATATCATATTTCATGGTTGTCATTATCGTAATCAAACCTGGATTAAAGCTCTTATACCAGTTTGTTAAGAATTAACGAACGATAATCGACAATAAGAATGAAAAATAAGAACACACAGATTTAAGTGAAAACCCTAATCAGGAAAAACCACTGGCAGAGGAGGAAATTTCACTATATCGAAAATAGGGTACAGAAGGTAGAGTTTTACATGGCCAAGCCAAGTATATATAGAATCCCTAAAACCCTAAAATACATATGTGTATGGACGAAAAACTGTACGGAAAAATCGGCTCAATCCCTCCGCTTCCACCACAGATCTCAAAATTTCTCCCAATTACAAAAAATACCACATGTGTCGCACCGTGAAGCTTTCGGGCTAGGGCAAATAGAATTCGGGTCACGAACTCTAACACAATATATATATATATAATGTAAAAAATAGTCGTATCAAAAAGAAATTAAAAAGGCCGGGCGATGAAGCTGTGAAGATCTCTGTTGTTGGTACTTGGCTTATGATAAATCGAATCATCAATTACTGCATCCAGGAGAAGTATCAGATTTAGTCTCATTATGGTTAGCGCACACTCAGCAATTTTCCAGACTTGAAGAGTTTCGTCAGCGCTAACACTAGAGATGACCCAAGGCTCATTTTTGTTCCACGAGACTTCTGTTATCCAATATCTATGACCCCTGTGACTAAACAGTAGTTCCGGAGGCTCATTTTCATTATCTTCCAAGTATTTAGACTCCAAAGATCCAATCCTGAAAGCCGTGCATGCATGCACTTATATCACTATATATAACTTTTATACATATTAACTGTGAAAAAATTAACAACCAATTGTGTATGAAGATTATATTACTGTATACATATGGAATATTAGTCAAGTGCGTACCTACTGTTAAGGTCCCAAATAATCACCTTTCTGTCACAACTAGCAGATGCCAATATATTTTCATGACTAGGATCCCATTCAACTTGAGTCACGTCTTCTCTGCAAATTAGAATTAAACAAATTATGATTGAGGATTATGAGGGAGGCTTATTTATATATAAAAATTTTCCAGATCAATATTCGTTAGAATTTATCAATGCAGAAGTGATCATATAGAAGAAAAGCATACTCGTGATTACTCAAAGTAAACAATTTCTGTAACTCCGTCCGCAAATCAAAAATATCAATCGTTCCTTCTGTAGATCCTGTAGCCAGAATCCATTCATTTTATGGATTAAAAGATAGATTTCTCAGCCGAGACTATCATTGGGGAAAAAAAAAAAAAAGGAAAGGAAAATAGTGAGAAAGAGAGGATAAGATAAAGCTTATGTCAATGAAAATTTTCTATGAGATACTATAAGAAGCCACATAAAGTACCATCACATATCAGTATTGCAATTATAAGGCTAATTAACTTCATGCATCGATCGATCTTATATGTAGACTCCTTACACGTTGTTCTTAATGAAATCACATTTAATTATATTATATGATTTCTAAAGCAATACTAAGAAAAAAATAACTAAACAAAGGCTAATCTCTCCTGACATGACATACAAATCATATAAAATTATAACCTTTTGGTCAACCAGGAAAGAACGTTTGGTCTGTTTCGAGCGCGAGTCCCCTATAACCAATCCACATACAAGTGCTATGTTAAATATTGTTAACTGATCATCCTTATTTGAACCAGAATAAACTTTACACGTTGTATATGAAATAAGAACCACATATTTATATGACGAAACGAGTTGACTTAAGTAGTAAAAGTACTTATTACCTAAGATCTCGGTCCTAAGTTCGAGTTACACTAGAGTAAGCATGCAAGCCTATTATCTCTAATAGGATGGAGTGGGGATAGATCCTAGATTCGAGTCATACCGATGTAGACGTGAAAATCTATTATCTCTAATAGGGTGAGATGGGAATTAGATAATAGAGGTATTTTTCTTTAATTTGTAATAAATGGAGGTCATTAGTTAAGCCCCACTTAAAAAAATAAAAAAAAATAAAAATAAAACCACATATTTGTACTATACATAATTACCCTATAAACATGGATTGGGGAAAGAGTTTTTTGTTGATGAGGCAGAGCTAACAAATCCCACAAACTTGTGTTATCATCAAATGAAGAACTCAAAATGTAACCTTCCCTTACGGGGTCCCAAGCCAAACCACTGTCGTCGTCACCTTCACCAATCAACCTCAACTCGGGACCATCAGAGTAGTGACGGCCATCCTCGAGTTTGCCACAGTCAAACACCAACACCTCATCAGCAGTACCGTCATACCTCTTCGCACCAAGAATGTTTTGCTTCATTGGCATGAAGCGTGCTTTGCTTACTTCTCTAGGACCTTCAAGAATTATATTCTGTGTTCTCTTTACCTACTTGTATAAATATATATATAGTACACATGATGTAAAAACTCAGTTTTAAGAGGGGCATTTTGGTATTTTGACCAGTTTAAAAAAAAAAATTCTTTTTCTCTCTCCTCTCTCACCCCTCCCTCCCGTCACTCTCTTTCTCTCTCTTCTCCCCGACTCTCTCTCCTTCTCTCGGTCTCTTCTCGGCCGAACCACCGCAGGAGGCTGCAGTGCGCCACCCAGCCGTCGTCCGACTCTCAAAATGACACCCAAACGATGCCAAACTTTCTCCGTAGCTCCGTAGTACTATTTGGATGCTCAATTGAGGTAGGGGTTCAATTACCAAGTTTTCAACTTATTTTGTTTTGAATTATGCATGTAAATTCTTGTGAAATTCTCCTTCTGCCACTGGCCCGGGGTTTGGGTCGTGACACATGAATAAGATCATTATTCTTGAAAAACAATTAGTGTAGCTCACTTATTTTTGAATGATAAGGTGTGGCCAATGGTCAGTAAAGACGACGTGTTTATGCACTTGTCCTTTTCTGGTCACCGGTTAATTGATAATTAAATTGATTTTGTTATTTATTGGTCGATATTGGAGCTAGAGTCACTATTAAAAGAAGAAGATGCATTTAAAAATGCATTCCAGGCCCATCAAATTTTTACAATTATTAGACGATACAAATTCTAAAATAAAGTTCAGTAATGAAAAGTAAAATAACCATATTCATTATTTTGGTCTATTAAACATATTTTGAAGCAAAGAGGAGTTGACATGATCAGAACATTCCTTCCCAATATTCATCTAGGCTATTATTCAAAGTTCTCCTACTGTGCTTTTATAAAGAATGTGATTATCTATATCTGTATGTTACTTGAACCTATATAAGCCAAGGGGGAAAACAAAACTCCTAATAAAAAAGAAACAAAACGTTATAAAGAGCTGTGATGAGAATGAGTTGTTCAGTAGGGGAGATCAATGTTCATTAGCACATGCATGTGCTCATACTCACTATTGTTAGTATTACTATATTTGAAATCTACATAGAAAGTTATAGAAATGTTATCACACCCCAATATTTAAATTTACTCTCTAAGAAAGTAAAAATTCGAAAAGAAATTTAATTGGGTATCGCAAAGTAAAATCCTCTTCATTATTTTGTTTTATTATACACTTTAAGCAAAGATAGAAGTTTGTATTACAATATTCCTTTCCTTCGTCTAAGCTACTGAATGATCTCTGTATTTTCATTCTCAAAGAGGAAGAAAAAAAAAAAAAAGCAAAAATTATGTGTAGTGTGTATATGGGACCTGGAACTATCAAACAATTTAATAAAAGGCGTATATATAGTCGTATCAAAAAGAACAAAAAACGGTGAAGAAAAATCTATGAGAATGAATTCTGCAATAAGGACAATGTTCATCGATCTACTGGATTAGTCAGTCAACAATATCATGGCCACCATGCTCATCGCCCACTATACTTTGAGCAAGTTTCCATATTTGAAGAGTGTGATCCTTGGCAACACTAGAAATGACCCATGGCTCATGATGGTTCCACGAGAAATCAGTCATCTCGTCTTTATGACCCTCATGGTAAAACAGAAGCTCCGGAGGACGCTTAGCCTTAGCCTTACTATCTCCTCTTAATATCTCATCCCCAATCCTGATCAAGGCATCATTGTAGTGTAAGCTTTTATTTGTAATTACTAAATAACTAAGGAGAAATTAAGAATAATATAATAAGTTTAAAACAAATTAACAAACAAATGAAGGTGTACCAAGTGTAGGTTATTACATCAAATACCTGTTTATGTCCCAAATAATCACCCTTCTGTCATAATACTCATAACTGGAAGATGCCAAAACCGATTCCAGATTGGGATTCCATTCGACCTTGAACACCCTTCTTCTGCAAACAATTAAAACAATCAGTAGAGTTTAGTCTTAACGAACCTAAAAAGGAGAACTTGTGCAAATTAGGCACATGATTCAAGTGGCATCGTATATAGCAAAAGAGTTTTAAATATATATTACACTGATCATAGGAGAAAAGCATGACCAAAGTAGCTCATTACAAACGAATTCTGAAGACCAAATTGAAGGAGGCGAAAAGCATATACCTGTGACCAGCTAAAGTAAAAAGCTTCTCTGTTAGTTTCCGCATATCAAATAGACCAACGGTTGCATCTACAGATGCTATAGCCAAAAACCATTCATTGAATGGATTGAAAGAAAGACAGTCCACCTGAGATATCATTCAAAAAAGAAAAAGTTAAAACTGAGAACAAGTAAAAAAGACAATCTTAAAGACTGCATGAAACCTTACGTCGTGAGCTTCCACGGAAAGTTGGCTCTTGTCTGCGCGCAAGTCCCACAGGACCAAGTCACCTGCTTCGTCAACAGACCCGAATACATTCTCATTCTTGCAGTGCCATTGTACCTCTTGAATCAATTGTCCGGTGCCCTGAAGTACAATTTTTACGAGTCCTATTATCAACAAATGCCGGTTTAACGCACCCCACAAAAAAATCTCCAAGAAACGATCTTTCAAGTCCCAAAATTACCTTGGAATAGTCGTAAACATGGATTGGACCAACAACTTTATTTTGTTGGGCCACAGCAGAGACATCCCAATAACCTATTGAATGGCAATCCGAGCTCAAAATGTAACCTTCCTTTTCTCGGTGCCAAGATAAACCAGGCCCTCCATGACCAATCACACTTTGGCCGAACCCGGTTAGCGTCAAATCCGGATCCAACTCATTCTTGCGGGGTCTGGTACAGTCAAACACATACACATCCGTACTCTGCGTCCTCGCGCAAACAATGTTAGGATTCTGAGGCATAAAGCGTGCCATAGCTAGTCTTGAATCCAGAGCTATATCCTGAGTTACCTCAACCTAAGGATTTTTTTCAAAAGGGTATTTCAACAAACACATAAAAAAAAAAAAAAAAAAAAAAAAAAAAAAAAAAAAGACATAGAAAGACTTATGTTCTTGAAACGAAATAAAGCGAATACCTTAGGGAGAGTGGGGATTGGACCATGATCCGTGGTGGGGAGGGGAGCATTGGCGATGCTGAGATAGCTGGTTCGGGTTCTCCGGTAGTAAGCGTTGAAAAGGAGTCTGTGGAGTGCGAGAGATTGGTCTTGGGGGTGGGTTAGGGGAGTCATGGTGGACCAATGAACGGTGAGAGATGTACGAGGGAGAGGGTGAGATATGATGAAGTCGTAGAAGAAGGGGGACTTCTTCTTCCATTCATCGTACTCGGATTTAATCCTGGGATTCACTTTCACCACCGAATCATCATCCGAATCCGACATGGCTGCAACTCGTTCAAGCTTTTTCTTTCTCTCTCTTTTCTTTTCTTCTTCTTCTTTCTTGCTCTGTTTCTTCCCGCCAACTTTTGAAAGACTGTTATTAGTTAATGTGAAATTAAAAGCCCCAACCTCTGTTTTATATAAAAAGGCTAAATAAGTAAATATAACCTCGCAAGCACGTGCGGTCACATGATTTGTTATTCATTTGTAAAAAGAAAAAAAAAAAAAAAAGTTGGGGATGCTAGGATCAATGGCAATTTTACGTGTCAATCAACCCTTTTAGACATATGCGATACTCATTTTATATGTGTGAATGGGTCAAAACGGGTATAAATCCTAAAACCGGGTCCAAGTAGGAGACATGTACGTGTACAAGAATTCACAACTCGATTAGTAATGCAAAACTATGTATATATAGGCAACAATAAATATACTGTACATTTCTATTACATTTTAGTATGAAAGTATTATTCATGTTCGTAGCCGCGTATGATGATATATATTGTTATACCATCAAATTAAGCCTGCAACTATTGTTACTTGCTGGATGATCTCAATTAAACGGGTTATTTGGAAACAAAAACTATTGATATATATACATATCGCTTTTTTTTCCCTGAAATAGTTTTGAATATTCTATAGGAAAATATGTTAATAACTAATATAACGTAGTTTTTGAATGAAGAACGTGACCAACTATATCTGTTAATAACTAATATAACGTAAAAGATGCGACCAACTATGTATGGTGGGTTCTTGTGTTTCTCGCGTATAATTAAACACGTTAAGGTCTTTGTGCGTATGTCGTTTTCCACAGGTTTGTCACCTTTTTTGAAGAAAAATAAATATGGAGTCACTGATTTTTTTAAAACATATATATATATACGCAGAAATTTAACAAAACTTATTCCAGAGATTTTATTTTCTCTTTAAGAGGGTATCAGAAAGGAAGTTGGCTAGTGCAAATAAGATCCGCTTTATTATTTTGTCCTATTACAGAGTATTTTTAACGGCCCAGAGGAGTTGATATATTACAAACATTTCTTTCCTTAATTCCTCAAAAACTACGCTACAATTGAAAGTTTTCCTAATACTCGTGCTTTGAAAGAATGTGATCTATACAAAAAGAAAATAAAAGGTGATGATTGTTGAAGCCGTGATCTTTGATGAATCATATCAATTAGAAGAAGCATCAGATGTGGTCCCCATGGTGGTCCTAATTGCCTACTACACTGTCAGCAATTTTCCAGACTTGGAGAGTTTCGTCATCTGCAGCGCTAGAGATGACCCATGGCTCATTTTTGTTCCCCAAGATATCTGTTACCATCTGTCTATGACCCCCGTGACGGAAACATCAGTTCCGGAGGGTCATTTTTGTAATTATTATTTACACGCTGTAAAACTTTAATATATATACATAACAACTATGTGAAAGTTAATTAACAACCAATCTATTGCATGTAGCTTACTATATGGATACATGTACGTATATTAACATCAAGTACGTACCTATTAATATCCCATAGAATCATCTTCCTGTCATGGATAGCAGATGCCAATATATTTCTATGATAAGCATTTGGTAACAAAGGAAATCCAAAGTAGACAAATCCAGAGTTTGAGCCATCATCACGTCTTTTGTTTCCTCTAATAGAATAAAGATAAATACGTGGAGCATAAATAGTATCTTAGAAGACAAATTCTTAGAGATAAAGATATTGCTTCCTCAGTATGATAGACGTTATTTTAGTGGCTTTTCAAAAGGATGGTTAGCATGTAAAAATTGGCGGTAATTCTTTACAAGCCATTTATGGTTAAAGATGGAAAAAATAACAAAGTTATTAACCTTCCTCCTTTAATTCATCTAACTAGTAACCTTGCAGGAGAAAAGCATCAGCCTAGCTTTCTTCAAGAATATCTTTATAAGGTTACATTATTTACCCCTGACCCGATAGAAGATTCATATTATCTAATATGTGTTGCCATTTTGCAGGATTTCATCAATTAGACTACATTAGACCTACTAAAGAATGACATGGACTTTTGTCAGTGTTATGTATAGCAGGTTTTGTTTGGGATGTACTCGCATGTTTCAACATTACAAACCCAAATTTAAAGTTGGTTATAAGAGGGATTCCAAGGGGTTTACAAGAAAATGATATTTTTTTTTTTTCACAAAAATTATCTAGTGGAATATGGAGGAGAATTTTTGCAAATCCTAAGATATGCTCGCACTGGATGTGCCTTCGATCCCAAAAAACCCAAGTTCAAAATCTTCAAATAGTGTTTTGATGGGTGGCTTGAGATGAAAAATTTAGGTGACGTGGCTTTGTTTTTAGGTGATATTAGCTCTATATCAGTATTGGCTTCAGATTTTGTTAATTGGGTGCCAAATACTTCACCCAAGATAAGAACACTATTAGACTTGGTGATTGTAGAACTCGGGACTTGGGTGTGTATAACGTTGAAAGTGGAAGCATCACAACATGTTTTACCATAGATGCTACAATTTTTCCCAAATTGCGAAAGCGACCCGTTTGGATTGTACCTCTACTCAATATCGTTGATAGTATTTTATTTCATCATCTGATATATAACATAAATTTGTTTCTTTCGTTTAGTTACATTTCATTACTTAATATTCAATTACAAACTTTGCTGCTGATTTAAAGCAATTAACTTAAATTTAGAATTGTTTAAAAAAGGGGTTTACATAAGATTACTTTTAACAAATTTCATTAATTTTACATTGAAAGAAAAAAGGAACCGTTTAAACATGCAATTGATTTACGTTCAACTTCAATATTTCTTACAACCTTTTCATTTTGTTGCTCAAGCTCATATAACTCGTCAATCTCCTAAACAAATTCGAATAGTTTAGTTGCGATATTCAATCCGCAACATATATTATTCCTTTAATTCTACTAAAAATTCGATGCAATGACATATTTAGTTGGAAGCAAGAAGAATAGAAAAATTACTAATTATCATTATCTATCATATCTGTATGTGACTTGAACTATTCAATATATTGGGCTCGGGGTTTCAACTTAAAAGATCAACCTAGGAGTAGCCCAAATCCTAATAAACTCAATAACTTCCCCAAGTTTAGCCAATGTAAAACTTTAATTCGCAAACCCAACACAATACTAGGCCAAGGGGGGTGAAAAATTCGTATCAAACAGAAAGGAAAAAAAAAAGAAAGTTTATGAAGAGCTGTGACGAGAATGAGTACTTGTCCAGTAAGGGACATCATTTAAATTTACTCTTTGAGAAAGTAAAATTAGTTCTAAAAGAAAGTTGGCTATCGCAAAGTAAAATCCTCTTCATACACTTTAAGCAAAGATAGGAGTGTTTGGATTACAACAATCCTTTCCTTCGTCTAGGCTATTGAATGTTCTCCTATCCTGCTTTGTGTACTTCTATTTGCAAAGAGAAAAAATTAATAGCAAAAAATATGTGTGTGGTGTGTGCATATATGGGACCTGGAATTATATATCGAACACATTAAAATGTGTGTATAGTCGTCTAAATAAGAACGGAATAAAGGTGAAGAATTAAAAATCTGTGAGAATGAATCCTGCAGTAAGGACAATGTTCATCAATCTATTGGATCAGTCATTCATCAATGGCACGGCCACCATGGTCTTCACCGTGTATACTCTGAGCAAGTTTCCAGACTTGAAGAGCGCCATCCTTGGCAACACTAGAAATGACCCATGTCTCATGTTCGTTCCATGAGAAATCAGTCACCTTGTCTTTATGACCCTCATGAGAAAACAGAAGACCAGGAGGACGCTTAGCCTTACTCTCTCCTCTTAATATTCAATAACTAGGGAGAAAGAAATGTATCTTTGAACCAACAAACAAGATCTTATAAAAAGAAAAGGAAAAAAAATCATGAAATGTTTGGTCTCTCTCACTCTTTCTCCTCATCCTATTACGTACCAAGAAAATGTAAGGCACCAAGTATAGCTTATGACATCAAATACCTGTTAATGTCCCAAACAGTCACCCTTCTGTCATCACCGCAAGATGCCAAAACCGATCCCTTGTTAGGATTCCATTCAACCTTAGATACCTTCTCTCTGCAAACAAAACAAATAGAGCGGAAGATGAGGTAAGTTTATCACCCCAACATGGTCGTCAACAATTTTGTCCTAACGAAACTAAAATGGAGAGAATTTGTTTCAGTTGTAAATAACTTTTTGACACTTGTGAGTTAATATCAGGAATTGAGCTAATATACCAGTACTGATATGAGTTTTAAGACGCTTCGAACACTAGAATCCTTGTAATCACTTAAGAAATCTCTATAATAAAGATACTCAAAACATATGAACAAATAATGAAACGAGAAAATAAAGTTAGGTACCAAAAGGAGCACAGTAATTCGCAAGAGAAAGAAAGGAAGCGGCATATGATTCAAGTGGCTTCATTGCTAAAGAGTTCTACATGTTAAAATGATCGGAGAAAAGCAGAACTAAAGTCACTCATTATATAAGACTCAACTGAAGGGCGAAAAGAATACGTGTGACCCCCCAAATTACAGATTCTCTCTCTTAGCTTCCGCATATCAAATAGACGAACGGTTTTGTCTGAAGATGCTGTAGCCACAAGCCATTCATTGTATGGATGAAAAGAAAGACTGTGCACCTGTGATCGCTCCAAAAAAAAAAAAAAAGGACAAAAGTGAGAAAAGTAAGATAAGATAATTCTTAAAAGCACATCAAGAGTAACAAAAAAGGGTCATGAAATGATCTAATTCCTAGAGATTACTAAGCCAAATTGAAAGGAAATCACATTACAATTCATGATTGGAGAGAAAACACATAGTAAAATACGTGCACTTTTTTCTTTCTTTCTTTGTTTTTCTTTTTTTCCTTTCCCTCGGTTTTTGAAAGGAGAAATTCCCATTAACATTAGGAATAACATCAATAATGCATACAATAGTTTAGCTGTTAAAGGTTCTATAAACCTCAAATTCATCGTGAGCTTTTACATAATCTCGGCTCCGATCGTCTGTAGTGCGCAAGTCTCATATGTCCAAATGGCCATCATTGTCAACAGACCCTAACGCATTCTCATCCTTGCAATGCCATTGTACGTGATCTCGAATCAATAACCTGGTATCCTGAAGCAAAATTCACAACAAGTGTCTAAACGAGTCCCACAAAATCTCTGAGAAACTACATTTTAAGCTCTAAAATTACCTTGAAATAATGATACACATTCATCATATCAATCACTCCATAATTATGTTGAGCCTCAGCAGAGGCATCCCAACAAGCTATTGTCCAACCATTTGAACTCAAAATGTAACCTTCCCTTTTTTTGTTCCAAGCTAAACCAGCCCGTCTACGACCATGCACATTGTGGGCGAAGCCCGTTAGCCTCGCGTCCGGTTCAAACTGCAGGTTTGCATGGGGTTTGGTACAATCAAACACATACACATCCGTACTCTGCGTCCTCACACCAACGATGTTGGGATTCTGAGGCATAAAAACGCGCCATATATAGCTAGTCTTGAATCCAAAACTAAATTCTGAGTTACCTCAACCTACACATTTTTTTTCAAAAGGGTATTTCTAATAAACATAAAAAGACTCTGTTCTTGAAACGAAACTAAGCGAATACCGGGTGGTTCTTGAGAAATTATTATACCTCGGGGAGAATGGGGATTGTGCCATCATCTATCTCAGTATTGGCGATGCTGAGATAGATGGTTCGGTTTCTCCAGTAATAAGTGCTGAAAAGGAGTCTATGGAGAGCGAGAGATGGGACTTGGGGGTGAGGTTGGGGGAACATGGTGGACCAATGAACGGTGAGAGACGTACGAGGAAGAGGGCGAGATATGATGAAGTCGTAGGAGAAGGGGCAGTTCTTCTTCTACTCATTGTACTCGGATTGTATGTTGGGATTCTCTTCCGCCAACGAATCGTCCGAATCCGACATGGTAGCAACTCATTCAAGTTCTTTCTTGCTTTCTTTCTTGCTTCTTGCTCTGTTTCTTCCCGCCAGTTTTTGAGAAAATCCCTCCTACATATAGGATGGTTTTTGTAGACCATCGGATTAAAATTAATGGTCATCAAAAAGTTCAATATATAGAATTTATGGTGGACTGTGATACATAGAAGAAAAACTTCTAAAAAAAAAAAAAAAACTGTCCTCTCGATCTCCTCTCTTCTCTCACTTCTTCCTCTATCTCTCTCATTGGATTTTGAGCACCAAATTGTAGCTGATCGAAGAAGATTGTAACTACTTCCAATCTTACAAGACTATTTTTGGTCTTTTCTCTGTTAAATATTTTTTATCTGATTGAAAAAAAAGATAAGTTTCCACTTAGATTTTAGTAAAGGTTTGTTGGAATAATAGAACAAAGAGAACATAAGGAGAAAGTTCTTGCTCATTAAAATTCCAAATAAAATAGAAAATCAGAATGAAAAATAATGAGGAAAGAAACGAAAAGAAATATAAAAACTTGAGCAGGCTTTGTTGCTTTCTTTGGAATTGAAAAATATGCATAAAACGGAAGAAGACCCATTTATTCCCAGAATAGATTTGTTAAGAGGTGGGGTTTTTTTTTAAGAAATAATTTGTTGTTGTCTTTATCATATTTTCTTCTTACTTTGGGTCCCAAAAATAAATAACTGCAATTCTCAATCACAAATATTANGAGGCATAAAAACGCGCCATATATAGCTAGTCTTGAATCCAAAACTAAATTCTGAGTTACCTCAACCTACACATTTTTTTTCAAAAGGGTATTTCAACAAACACATAATAAACATAAAAAGACTGTTCTTTGAGAAATTATTATACCTTAGGGAGAATGGGGATTGGGGTGGGGAGCGGAGTATTGGCGATGAAGTCGTAAGAGAAGGGGCAGTTCTTCTTCTGCTCATTGTACTCGGATTGTATCTTGGGATTCTCTTCCGCCAACGAATCGTCCGAATCCGACATGGTAGCAACTCATTCAAGTTCTTTCTTGCTTTCTTTCTTGCTTCTTGCTCTGTTTCTTCCCGCCAGTTTTTGAGAAAATCCCTCCTACATATAGGATGGTTTTTGTAGACCATCGGATTAAAATTAATGGTCATCAAAAAGTTCAATATATAGAATTTATGGTGGACTGTGATACATAGAAGAAAAACTTCTAAAAAAAAAAAAAAAAACTGTCCTCTCGATCTCCTCTCTTCTCTCACTTCTTCCTCTATCTCTCTCATTGGATTTTGAGCACCAAATTGTAGCTGATCGAAGAAGAAGATTGTAACTACCTCCAATCTTACAAGACTATTTTTGGTCTTTTCTCTGTTAAATATTTTTTATCTGATCGAAAAAAAAAAAAGATAAGTTTCTACTTAGATTTTAGTAAAGGTTTGTTGGAATAATAGAACAAAGAGAACATAAGGAGAAAGTTCTATTTTGCTCATTAAAATTCCAAATAAAATAGAAAATCAGAATGAAAAATAATGAGGAAAGAAACGAAAAGAAATTTAAAAACTTGAGCAGGCTTTGTTGCTTTCTTTGGAATTGAAAAATGTGCATAAAACGGAAGAGGACCCATTTATTCCCAGAATAGATTTGATAAGAGGTGGGGTTTTATTTTTTAAGAAATAATTTGTTGTTGTCTTTATCATATTTTCTTCTTACTTTGGGTCCCAAAAATAAATAACTGCAATTCTCAATCACAAATATTATAGGTCGAATTTGGACAAAAGGGAGAAAAAAACTTTTTCTTTTTCTTTTTCTTTTATTATGTGTCAACTTTAGTTGCATATATATAAGAGCATTTCTCATGGACATGCTAAAATGCCATGCTAATGTTAAGTTTTAGTATTTGGTTAAAAATTAACTCTTAATGGTTTACTATATTTGGCATAATTTTTTAGCATGTATTATTTATTGTACCAAATATAGCAAAGAATAATGCATGCTAAATTTTCAAATATGAATAATGCTAGGAATTCCAAAATTTGAATCAAATTTGTAATACAAATACATATGGCATGTGAATTTGCATCATTTAATTGATGAATATGATTAATTTATTTATGTAACAATCTTAGTACACTTAGCATCATCCTTCAAATATTCATATATTTCATAGTATTATCAAAATTCAATACATGTATATTTTTTTTATTGAATTTATTTACAAGTTTATCTTTACTAAATTATAATCAATTATAATTATAAATAAATTGGTAGGTAACGTTATTAATTTTTATGATGAATAAATGGATCATAAAATAATATGAGTGAATAGTAGAAAAAAGATATCTTATACATATAAATTAATATTTTTTTAATTTTTTATTATAAAGTTTGTACATAAACTGACCTAACTAGGGTTATAACCCATCTTCTCCTACACACTCTTAAGAATCCTAAATTAATTGAGCTAGTCTTAGTTGTCTACATAAAATTAATATTTAAAATACAAAATAAAACTTCTTTTAGCATTATACATTGAAGCTAAATTCAAAAGTGCATGCTAAATCATACTAAATTTAGTATTAACACACTCTTTTTTAGTATAATGCATTAGAGATCGCCTAACTTACTTATTTGGCCAAGTGGGTCACAACGGATGTAAATCTTGAAACCTGGCTACTTGACCTCACCTGATTAATTGACCGTATATTAGATCAAACAAAATATATGGTAATATTATGGGGAAAAAAACACTACTTTAGCCTTTTAGCAAAAAAAAAAAAAAAAAGCCTTTTCATTAATATCAAATAAAACATTATTTGTGTTCTTCTATCAGATCTCACTGAATCCACATATGCAAATCAAAATTAGAGTTTAAAATTATTGTAAAAATGTATTTATTGTTTAAAATTGTCTATTAGCATCCACAAAAATAGTTAGAAGGCAGCTATTTAGACCAAAAAATGATTTATAATCTCTTAGGAATCTATCAGTAACAACTTTCAAACACACAATATTGTCTTTTTTGAATTATGTTTATCTAATTTTGAAAGCTAAAAAAAATTAATCTTCAACAATTTTAACTCAAATTTTAACTATATATGTAGATCTAATGAGATTTGATAATTTAACACAAGTAGAAGGTTTTATTTGATATTAATAAAAAAATGTGGATTTTTTTTTTTTTGATAGAAAGCTAAAAGTAATTGTTTTAATTTTTTTTTTATATTGTCCCACGAAATATATATATATATAGTACTAGCACATTTATTATGAAAGTATTATTAGTTTTAGAATATGATCGTAATGTTACTAAACTTTGTAAGGGAAAAAAAAAAGAATTTTTAAACCATTTTCCTTTTTTGTAAAAGGGTACTTCGGGTACTTGCAAGGAAACAAGAACACGTAGAGGAGTTTGCCAGGCAGTTTTGCTAATTTTACTCCTTAGTACGCTAAATCACACATAAAGCTTATTCGTAAACGTATGGTTTGAAGTGCTTTAGAAAAAACCTAACCAAACCACACTACATCTATAATTGCAGTGCATTTAGACTTAAGTTTCACAAATTAAGTCTTAGGTTTCACAAATTTGTCCGATTGGAATTTTTATTTCTTTACTTCTAAATTAATTATTTCATAAGAAAAAAATTGATTACATATTACCTGTAATAGTATAATCTACGAAGTTAATAGTTCTACAATTTTTTATTTTTTTTTTTTTGGATTCCAAGAAAAAGCCGTGATCAACCTCTTGTGGTGTCTCCATCACTTTGGCACAGTCAAACACCAACAGCTGATCACCACCGTCAATCATCATGGAATGTGCTTTGGTCACTTCTTCATCAACAGTCATCTTCTTTGTTACGTGCACCTATATATTATATATGTCCAAGATTTCAAAGAAGGATCTGAAGTACCCACTATATTTAAGGTTATAAGGTTATTAGTAATCTTGAACAAAGCAAGTGAAATGATGTGAAGGAGAGGCATAATGTTATTATGTCCATGACTGGCCGCTTCTTCTTTCAAGCTTTTCTTGATCGTCTTCTTTCTATGTTCAGTGTTTCTTTCCGCCAAAATGTGGAAGCACAATTCTTGACAAGCTATAACAAATACATTGTTATTATAGGAAAAATTACACTCAAGAGTGTTCTACACTTAATTTGACTAAAATACTCTACCATAGTTCAGAAGATCATACTGGAGTGTTTCAATAAAGTTTGACTAACTTAATTTTCAACTTGTTTTTTGTTAGTGTCAGTACAATAATTTTCTATACGCTATTTCATTTTTTTTTTAAAAAAATGTGTAACATTTCAATCCGAAAGTAGAAAGACACCAATTTTTTTTAATAGAGATTACTTTTTCCTTTCAATGTTCCTGCCAACAGCATGTACTGAGGGGGCTTGGGTGGGGGGAGGAACAAACTGATATTCTCAATAAATTGCCAAGACTTAGATGCTATGAAGTACTTCTCAAATCCCATAATCCCCCATTAACAAAAATAAGGTCCCATAGTCCCACTGTAACAGTTCCATAGTCACAACCAGGAAGAGAAAAAAAAAAAAACGAGAAGATAGATAAGATCATTGGACTAGCCATCAATGGCATCGCCATATATACTTTCAGCAAGTTGCCAGACTTGAAGAGTGTTGTCATCGGCTACACTTGAAATGACCCATGGCTCATACTTGTTCCACGAGAAATCTGATATCTTAGCAGTATGACCACCATGAGAAAACAAAAGCTCCGGCGGCCCATCATCAGCATCTCCTTCCAATTGCTCATCCCCGATCCTGAAGGCAGCATCAAACATAATTTATATCGTGTCCTTTTCATAAGGATGGGATTAATGGGAAAGAAAGATTTTGAAAAGAATCATCAAAGAAGTCTATGTCTATTGTGGTCTTTTCTCTTTATCCAACTACCTATTAAGGTCCCAAATCATCAGCCTTCTGTCATCAGCAGAAGATGCCAACACTGCTTCATGATTAGGATCCCATTCAACCTGAAATACCTCCTCTCTGCAAAGAAACATATTGAGGAAGAGTAAAGGATATTTATCTAATATGGTTGTTAAAAATGGACTTAGAAAGAAACGAATGTATTAAGCTTTACGTACTTCAGAGTTTCAAACTTTATGCTAAGGTTTTTACACACACACACACACACAAATACTAAACAATCCTACAAAAGATTACTAAGACTAGATTTGTATACTGTATATGCTATAATGCATTCATTAAAATCTTAAGTATTCGTTTTTCTTTGCATTCTTGGAAAAGGAACATAAATAATACGAAGAACAAAGTAGATAAGAACCAGGATATTAAGTCGTTAGAAAAAGAAAGTAATTCAAGTGACAGTGAATTGAAATCAAAACATGAGAGTACTAAAGATAAAAGTGAAGGCAAACGGCGTACGTGTGACTACTTAAAACATGCAGTGGCACAGCTATCTTCCGCATATCAAACAGACCAACGGTTGTGTCAGAAGATGCTGTAGCCAAGATCCATTCATTGAATGGATTGAAAGAAAGATAGTTCACCTGATAACATCCACAAAACAAAAGAAAGAAAGGTGAGAACAAAAGAGAGGATATATTGTCAATCAAATATATTATCACCATTTTGTAAAGGGAACACAAAGATTTCAAGGAATATCACATCACACTATTGCAAGGATGAAGAAAAAATACATTTTAAGGTGCTACCAACTGTGACTGACTAGTGCATGGCTCCATGAATTCCTCCTTGTTACAATGTGAGCCCAAAACCCATTCTAAGAGGTAAAAAGTATATTGGTAGTAATTCTCATTTGTCAAACGAGAACATTCATCTTATGTTTCCAACTCCTTATTCTGTGTATTGTACACATATTGAATAAATGCTTAGTGATCAAATGCAACGAGGAAAGCATCAATGAAACTCCTACATCAGAGAGTATAATGTCATCCACAAACACATTCAGCTTACTGGTTACTGATTACTAAGCCAAATCAAACGAAAACCACATTATAAATGAAGAGAAAATTCTCAAGGGGTTCCTTTTTATCATTCTATATGGTGGAATCCCTATAAGCACGTTGAACAGAAACTCACACGAATATCAAATAGTTTCAACTTGTAATAATGTTTAACCTCTTCTTTTTATCATTCTATATGGTGGAATCCCTATAAGCACGTTGAACAGAAACTCACACGTATATCAAATAGTTTCAACTTGTAATAATGTGTAACCTCTTTTTCGTGAGCTTTGACAGAATGTTGACTCTGGTTTGTGCGCAAGTCCCATATGATCAATTTACAATCATCGCCAACAGACCCAAATAAATTCCCATCCTTCAAATGCCAGGATACATCTCCAACCACACTTTCATGTCCCTGAAGTTTAATTTACAATCACCATTATCAATTAAGAAAGAGTTACAGACACCATAACTATAAACAAATGATTAATTCCCAAAATTACCTTATAAACATGCAACGGATCAAGCACTTTGTCTTCAGCCATGGCAGACACATCCCACAAACATATCTTACAGTCATGTGAACCACTCAATAGGTAACCCTCCTTACCGGGATTCCAAGATAAACCATACCCTTCCTTATCGTGACCCCTTAACCTCAAATCAGGATCAAATTCATCCCCTTGCAGTTTCGCTTCGTGTTTGGTACAGTCAAACACAACCACCTCAGTACCACTCGTCTTCGCACCTACAACATTAGCCTTCTGCGGCATATAACGTGCTTTGTTCACTTCCCCATCAACTCTTATCTTCTGAGTTATCTCCGCCTACCACACAAAAAAAAATAGAAGGCAGTAAGCAAAAAAAAATAAAATAAAATGTACTGCCTATTGTTTGTGAAAAGCTAGAAA
>JXTC01000088.1:400681-544008 GCA_002914845.1 Trema orientale | reverse complement strand
AGACGGCCATTCGAGAGGGTGCGAGATGACGAGATCGTACAAGAACGGAGAGTTCTTCTTCCACACACTGTACTCCTCATCCACCTGATCCATCCCCGTGTCTTGATCATCCTCCACCATGGCTGCGCCTCCAAGACCTTGCTTCTTCTTCCTCTCCCTTCTCTGTATTTTCCTGCCAAATTCATGGCGCCAAAGTTATGGTAGTGACTCGGGACTCTGGAGTGGAGTGGAGCCTACAGTGTAGCGTGTGCTATTTATAGAAGACTCAATTGGGTTTAATGGGCTTCAAGCTTCTGGCTAGATGTTCATAATGGCCCAACATTTGAAGCCCATTAAATGCTTTCTTCGGCCCAAACCAAAGGGTTGTTTAGGGTCCGTTTGGTGTAGGATTTGAAACCTTTAAAAGTAAGATACTATCTGAAAACTAGGGTTGTACTCCAAATTTTGAAAATCTGAAAATTCGTTTGGTACAAGCGTTTTCAAATAGTTTTCGAATTTGAAAACAAGGAATTTGTGTTTGGTTGAGAATTTTTGAAAACAGTTTCTATTTTTCCTAAGTTTAATTATTTTAATTAAAAATAAAGATTTAAGTGATACAAAATTATTACTCGAAAAAAAAAAAAAAAACAATGAAATTCTTTACATACGCTCTAACTAAAATACTATAATGCCTTCATTGATACTATCTTAAATTAAAGGAAAGGAATACAATTCTTAAATACTATCATATAATAAAGTGAAAGTTATGATTCTACTAATTTCTACTCCTAAGCACCTCTCAATTACATTCCGTAGTGAAGAATGTAATCAAACAATTGCTTTAAACCTCTTGGATGATTGCCTCTTCCTCTTGTAAGTTTAGGTGCCATAGTAATTGTGCTTGCTAAAATCAAGGAACTAACTCTATTATGATGTATTCTAAATAATCAAAACAAATAAAAAGTACTAACTCTATTAACTCCCAAAGTAAACTAAAAATGGCATGTAGAGTACCTGCGATGATGGAGATATCTCTGCCTTTGTACCTGTTGAAACAAAAAGAGAAACACATGTTATAAAGTTTTAAAACAAAATGAGAAACATTAAAAAATACAAGTGAAACAATTGTTACTAATCCAAGTGCATGCACATCAATTAACAAGAGACACCCGATATTAGGAAAAGGTTCAACAGGAGAAAGAGAGAGCAATGAGCAAAACTTCAAAAACTATTTCTGTCGCATGCAATCTATAAAGAATGAAACAGTAAAGCAAGTCAAGGCAACTCATCTCTAGTCCATGGCCACTTAACAAGAGCCAATCGGTCTAACATTAAACCACAAGCAATTCCATGAAAAGTCCCCAAGACCAGAGGAAAGAAATATATTTCTACCATCGAAACTAAACTTCCAACAATCTTAAGTTCACTAAATAATTGACTTGTTACTCCAACGTATTGTATGTGAGCAGTACTACACACAAACAAACATAAACAAACTACAAACACAACAAAACATCAGTAAAAAAAAAAAAGGAAGAGAATACCAACAACAGATCACAAGACAATAACAAAGAAATAATTAAGAAGCATAAGTGATTAAGCAGAAGGATATAAATGAGATTTATGCATAAGAAATATCCTTATGAAATAAATATTATTTGAGCTCGGTTTCGATAATGATAGTCACTTACAAAAGCTGTCAGAATTGGGCACCACAACAATCAAGACCGCTGCTCTTGTATTGATAAGAGAGTTAAAGAGTCCTGTTGTACTGCAGATCCGGAAATNCAAGAGCAAAGCTCAGCTACAGTTCTTGTGGTTTAAGGGGAAGAGAATAACAGAGCAATAGTTTGTTCTTTTCCTATTCAACCACAAAAAAAAAAGAGTAATGGGTTTTTCATCTTATACAAAAAGAATCTCTATCCCTCTATTTTCTCAGCAACCAAACAGGTTAAAAGGAGTTCAAAACACAACCCAATACAACAATCCAACCACACATAGAAATCTCACAACTATATTCAAAATTCCTCATCACCAAAATCGTTTTTACTTGGATAAGAGTAATAAGACACTCAAAAATTGTCTACGAGGGAAAACCCTAATCTATTTTCCAATTCAGATGCAAATGAAATTGTTTGAATTTAAACCCTAGAAATTGTTTGAACTTCGTTTGGGTAAAAGAATAAAACTGCTACAGATGCAAGAGGAGAAAAGGAGAAGGAAATTTCGAGGCTACCTGCTCGTCGATGGCAGAGAAGGAATGTAATGAGAAGAGCTTCAAGCTTCGTCGATGGCAGAGGAGGAATCGGATTGAGTCAGCTTCAAGCTTCGTTCGTGGCTCGAGCTCGTCAATGGTTAGGGGAGCTGATTGGGTCAAGCATCATCAATGGCTGCGCAGGGGAGGAAAGGGCACGGGTCTGAGTCTTGTGTAATATCCCAAAACGACAAATAATCGTTTTCTCAATTTTAGCCTATTTTCTGAGTTGGGCTTGGAAACAGTTTTGTGATACAAGCCCACCAAACAAGTATTTATTGGACTCCGTGCTTTCAAAGTTTCTGGGTTAAACGGGCCCTTAGCTTTTCAGTTTTGTGTTCCTAACATTTTTACCCACAAAAACCGAAAAGAATTACAAAAATACGGAAGTCATGCTTTTTTTCAATTTTCATTCGGTTTTTATTAGAAAAATATCACTTTTTAAAAAATATTTAGAAACATACCACTTTTAAAATAGTTACTAGTTGCTGATTACTGGTTACCAATTTTAAATATCGTTGATTACTAGTTGCCAGTTTCTGGAAATTGGTTACCAGAAACTAGTTACTATTTTAAAAAATGATATTTTTTCAAATATCTTTTTAAAAACTATATTTTTCTAATAAAAACCGTACTGCACCTAAAAAACGGAAACCACCATATTTTTCAATTTTTTTTCAAAAACAACCGTATAATAATCTAATTTCCACTTCAATTTTCACGCCATGTTGAGCGATGCATGATGCATAGTGCATACATCTCCCAGATTCCCAGTATTAAAGTAACGAACATTTTCGAGGTATAAAGGACCACTAATAAAAGGTGATAAGAAAAAGATGTAAGAAAAACAAGTTCATTTTGCCTTTTTCTTTGAAAATTAAAATTTGAATAGTTGAATGATTTCGTTATCAAAAAAAAATTTAACACAAAAACAATGATGGCGATGATCAATTTCAAAATACACATTTGCTAGGCTCGAATAAAATAAGTAGTTATTCATAAAAAAAAAAAAAAGAAAAAAAATCATTTTGTTTAACTTTNTTTTTTTTTTTTTTTTTTAGTTAACGTAAAGTCATTGTACCACTTCAAATCAATAAAGTGATAAATTAGTCGTTGTACTATTTCAAATCAATAAAGTGAGAAATTACTAATTCGTAAATAAAAATAAATGAGAAAAGTATCATCTTCAAATACCAAATTATTATAAATATCTAAAAGGGAGCACGGGAACACTATTCATGCCCTCTACTTTTACTGTACAAAAAATAGTATTTTTTTTTTTTTGCCCCCTTTCTTTGGGTGGTTGGACAGTTTTGCCCTTGGGATTGCTATATGTGGTAATCATGTGGGTGTGATTTTTTTGTCCTTTCAGTTTTGTGATTTGTGCTTTGTCAAAAATGCCCTTCTCTATTTGTTTTGTGTGGGGGATTGCATGTGGCTTTTTTATCATTTCGGTGGTACTTTATTGTCTCCGCCAGCTCTCTGTCTGATGGGATTCTTTTAGGTGGTTTGAGGATTTTGCCCTTGCGATTGCTCTATGTGGTAATAGTGTGTGTGTGGTTTTTTTGGCCTTTCAGTTTTCTTGTTTGTGGTTTGGCGAAAATACCCTTCTCCATTAAATGCCCTTCTCCATCTGCTTTGTGTGAGGGATTGCAGCTGGCCTTTTCGTCATTTGGGCGGTGCTTCGGTCTTTCCGCCAGCTCTTCATCTGATAGGGTTTTGACCATTGTGGCTTTTTGTTCTGTAACTTTCCCTTGGGTATCCCTCTTTTCCCTCTTTATCCGATGGCTTCTCTCTACTCCATCTGATATGGGTCCCTTCTTCCCCATTATTTTTTGCCCCTTTCCCACCTTTTGTTTTTCGATTTTTTTGTGCGTTGATTGCTTCTTCTCTACTTGGATTTGAAGTGTAGTATGTTATGTGGTAATCTCCTCTCTTTGTCTGGTATTGTTTCTATTTGAAACTCTGCTCTTTAGAAATTATATTTTATTTTGCGTGATGTGTGTTGTATTTATTTGTTAGATTGTATTCAGGTTTTATCTTTGTTCATCTACGAAATTGCTTATGTTTGTCCCAATTTTTTTGTCATGAAAATGTCTGAATCATGTTCTAGAGCATTTTCGGAATGAATTGTCCTTTTTTTTTAATTTTCACCTGTTTGGCATTTGTTGATTGTTTCCGATTTTTTGGGTATTGATTCTTCCCTATATTTTCAGTTTATATCATCTGTTACTCTGTGTTATTGATGTCAGAATTGGTATTTAATGCTACATTGATATTTTGTTATTATTCACATTTAGGGAAAAAAAAAAATTGATTAAAAAAACAGTGAATCGACTGAAAAATATTTAGATTTCGAGTTAGTGTTTTGAGTGTTTTTCTTTTTTTCCTTAACACATGTATTATTAACAGATTTTTTTGATGTCAATCATTATTTAAATTCTGTTTTATATGATCTGTAGCTTTATATTCATGGGATGAGACGTGTTATTTAATTTTTGCTTGACATTTTCTTATTAGGTAAATTGAAAAAAGAAAAAAGAGTAGAAAAATGAAAGTTTCGTATTCAGTAAGCCTCTGAGTCTTTGTTCTTCTTCTTTTTCCTTTAAAGATTTTTTGTCTGATGTTTGTTGATCCTCTCCGATTTTTTTAGTATTGATTATTGCCTCTATTTTCACTTTAGACAATCTCTTACTTTGTATGAGTGATCTCAGAATCCTTATTTAATGCTATAATGATATTTTATTGTTATTCATACTGCGGAAAAAAGCTAAAAAAAGAAGATAAATAGATTAAAATATCACGATTTCCTGTTTGTGAGTTTTCCTTTTTTTTAAAAAAAATGTATATGATATCACTAAATTTTTTTGGTGTTAATCATTATGCTAATAGTTGCTTTGATGATCTGTGGGTTTATATTTATGAGAAAAAACCTGTTATTTAATACTTTCTTGATATTTTCTTATTATTCATATTCAAAAAAAAAAAGAATAAAAAAATAGAAAGTTCAAAATGTTGTCCTCAGTAAGTCTCTGAGTGTTTTTCTTTTCTTTTTTTAGAATATTTAATACATGTATTATTATTTCGGGGTTGGCTTTATATACTGCCATGTGTTTAGTTTGCTTTTCTTAATATCTTTGATGCATGTTTTACTGTTGTTTAATTATATATATACTATAGCCATTCATTGTATTTTCTATATCCTACCCATTTCTATCTCGGTTACTCTCAAAACTCTTTCTGTGTTTATTACTAGATTCTTTAACTGTGCTTACTATAGTTTTATCCCTTATCTTACTCTTTCCATAACCTATACCTATCTGCACTTGATTTGCAAGGTTTTTTCTTGGCACTGTATCAGGTACTTTTAACATTTATTATGATCTGTTGTGTATATTCTTTGGTTTCTCTGAATTACAACTAAATTTTGTGTTGTTCTTAATTAATGTGAATTCTATATATTATATGTGCAGCATATAGACATTTATTATTTTTGTTGTTGTCATAAATGCTATCTTTGTGAATCATGGTATTAAATTATGTCATTGGTACTGAATCCAGTTCGTTTTATTGTACTCTTTATTAGTGTGCATTATTTCAGTATTTATATTTATATTTTTGTCCTTAGTTTCTGATTTAGTTAAATGCTGCTATGCTCTTTATTGGTGTGTACAGTTCCTATTTCGGTCTTTTTATTCCTAGATTAGAGATCAGAGAATGTTTCAATCTTTTACTACAGCCTTTTATGTATGATATTATCTCCCATTTTGCTCTTCCATTGAATATTTGTATCTAGCATTTCTTCTTCTCTTTTTCTCTCTCTCTCTCTCTCTCCTCTTCTCTCTCTCTCTCTCTCCTCTTCTCTCTCTCTCTCTCTCTGTTTGTGTGTGTGCATGTTATTGTTTTTGTTGTTATAATAAATCTTATCCACTGTTAATCATGTTATTAAATTCTGTTATTGGTACTGAATTCAGTTCATTTTATTGTGTTATTTATTAGTATGCATTATTTCAGTATTTATGTTTGTATTTTTGTCCTTGATTTCTGATTTAGTTAAATTCTGTTATATTCTTTATTGGTGTATACAGTTCCTATTTTCATCTTTTTATTCTTGCATTAGAAATCAAAACATGTTTCTATCTTTTACTATAGCCTTTTATGTCTGATATTATCTCTCCTTTTGCTTTTCCTTTGAATATTTTCATCTTTTTATTCTTGCATTAGAAATCAGAACATGTTTCTATCTTTTACTATAGCCTTTTATGTCTGATATTATCTCTCCTTTTGCTTTTCCTTTGAATATTTGTATCTAGCATTTCTTCTTCTCTTTCTCTCTCTCTCTCTCTCTCTCTCTCTCTCTCTCTCTCTCTCTCTCTATCTATCTATCTGTGTGTGTCTGTGTGTGTTGGTCTCTGTATGTTCTGTTTCTAAAATTGTGCAGTTATGCACTATGCAATAAATAGAATTTGTTGTACATATAAGAACAAGATTTTACCCCTTCCTCCTTCCCGCCTCTCTTCTTTCCTTAGTTTTTTCGGGCTTTGAGGGGCACCATTTAGTGGTATTGTCCTCCAGATACTTTTCTGTGCTTACTTCATGGGCAGAACTTTTTGATCTCTTTTATCTTCCCTATTTGTGATTAGGCCAGGTTATTCTTTTGTCCAGGTTCTGGTAGAGAGATTGACTTTGGCGTCTTCTGATCTTTTCCTTAGCTCCTCAGTTGTTCAGGTAGATATTATTCCCTCACTATTTAGCTCTTGGTCTGTCTTTTGAATATATTTTGGCAATGATGATTGCAGATTCTATTATCATATGGAGTAACATATTAATTGTCCAAAAATTACCATGTATATTGGCTTCGATTGATGTATAACAAGCAATTTTTTTTCCCTCCTGCTCTTAGAAATCACTGTATTTTTCAAATATGTTTTGTATATTTGCAATCTTATCTTCTTTCACTCCACAGCAAATAGATAAACTAATCTCATTCGAAATACCTAACCTTGAAGAAAACCCATAAGAGTACCACATCATAGCAGAATTCATAATATACGGGCCATGTAGCGCTACTAAAACACATTACCGTTGTATGAAAAATTCAGTTTATTCTAAAAAATTTCCTAAAAAATTTAAAAACGAAATAACTATTGAAGAAAACGGATTCATCGATTACAAACGCAGAAATACAACATTCTATGTACAAAAAAAAAGTATTAAATTAGACAATAGATTTGTAGTCCCTTACGATAAAGATTTATGCTTAAAATTCCATGCCCACATAAATATCGAAATCTGCTCACAATCTATGTTAATGAAATATTTATTCAAATACTTAACAAAAGGTCCAGATAAATTACGAGCAGTAATAAAAGACAAGTATGTGTAGAACAATATAGAGAAACCGTTTATAAAGAAATAGATGAAATAAAAAACTATATAAATTGCCGGTACATAACACAGTATGAGGCCATATGGAGAGTATATGAATATCCCATACATCATAAGAATCCAGCGGTATAGAGATTAATAATTCATTTACCACGTATACAAAATATAATATTTCATTCAAATCAACATCTCAATAATATAGTTAGACAACCAGGAATTGAAAAAATAACTCTGATAGAATAGATGGAAATTAATAAATTTAATATAGAAGCTAAACAATTATCATATACATAATTCCCCACAAAATGGGTCTGGAATAATAAAGACAAAATTTAGACTCCTAGAAAATCAGGATATTCAATAGGACGAACTTTTTATTTCCACCCAAGTTCTGGAGAGTTATAGTACTTGAAATTGTTACTAAATCATCAAAAAGAATCAATAAGTTTTGAATCTATACGAACAATTGATGGTATAACGCATTCAACAAATTAAACAGCATGCAATACATTAGGCTTATTAGGAGATGATAAAGAATGGAACGAATCAATACTAGAAGCCTCATTTTGGTCGATATCCCATCAATTACGACAATTATTTACAATGATCTTACTATTTTGTAACGTAAATAATCCAACAATATTACTTGAAAATTATTGGAAACTTATGACAGAAGACATTTTACACAGAATAAAAACTTCATTCAATAACCCGAATTTTCAGATTCTAGAAAATGAATTATATAATTATGTATTGTATGAATTAGAAAAATAACTAAATTTAAATTCATCGAAATTAACAAATTTTAATTTACTGCTACCAACAGGTACATTGATTGACGACTTAAATAACAAACTTTTATGAGAAGAATTAAACTATGACACTAATAAACTAAGAGAAGAAAATAATATCTTAGAAAAAAACTTAAATAATGAACAATGTTATATCTACGAACAAATTATAGAATCAATAAACAACAAAAAAAGAAAATTTATTCTTTATCTACGGATATGGAGGTACTGGAAAAATTTATTTATGGAATACAACTATCACCAAAATCATATCGAATAATGGAATTGTTCTAGCTGTTGCATCATTTAGAATAACTTCATTATTATTACCTAAGGACAGAACTGCACATTCAAGATTTCGAATACCTTTATCAACTGATAAATTTTCTACCTGTCACATCAAAAAAGGAACTCAATTAGCAAAATTAATTGAAAAAACATCACTTATGTTATGGGATGAAGCACTAATGAATAACAAACATTGTTTCGAAGCCTTAGATAAGACACTGAAAGATTTAAAGAATAATTTTGACCAACTTTTTGGTGGAATGACAATCATATTAGGTGGTAATTTCCGACAAATTTTACCTGTTATACCTGCTGAAACAAAAGAAGACATAATAAATGCAAGTATAAATAATTCTTACTTATGGTCATATTTTAAGCTATTATCACTAACAGAAAATATGAGATTAAAAAACCCTTATACAACATAACAAGAAAAAAAAAAGAAATCCTAGAATTTTTAAAATGGATATTAAGTGTTGGAAACAATACCATAGAAGGAATAAAAGATCCTGAAAATAAAGATGCAACATGGATTAAAATACCAGAAAAATATATAATACAATACGAATCAAATCCAATTGAAAAATCTCAAAATTAATATATAATAATCTCTAAAAAAATTTCATAATATCAACTATATATGATACAGAGCAATAATAACACCAAAAAGTAAAATAGCTGACGATATAAATAAATATATACTGTCCTTAACACCTAACGAATCGAAAACTTATTATAGCTATGACACAATAGTAGCTTCAACACAAATATTGATGAACTAACCTATTATACCCTCAAGAATTTTTGCATACTTTGAATTTTAACGGTGTATCACCACATGAATTAAATCTCAAGGTTGCAACTCTAATAATGTTATTACAAAATTTAAATCAGTCAATAGGATTATGCAATGGCATAAGACTTATGATCACATAATTAACAAATAAAATCATAGAAGGCTCAATTATAAATTCAAATAATGAAAATGAAAAAGTCTATATTCCAAGAATAGAAATGATCACAAATGAATCACGATGGCCATTTACCTTAAAAAGAAGGCAATTTCATGTAAAAATATGTTATGCAATGACAATAAGTAGGTATTTATCTAGAAAATGAAGTCTTTACACATAGTCAATTATACGTAGCTCTATCACGAGTAACAATACCAAAAAGACTATATATATTAATAAACGAATCTACCAATAAATATCCCGCATATGTGAAAAATATAGTATACAAAGAAATTTTACATAATCTTACGTAAGTATAAAAATTATACTATCAATTAAGTATTGTTAAAATGTTATTCTAATATGAATTTATATATCCACTTCTTAACCTTTTATACGTGAATTTTTCATACATCCCTAATATAATCTTCATCTTATGAAATTTCTTTATTTTGTAGCTAAAACAAAAAAGAAATGTCAACATCAATACGATCTCTCAAACCGAATGAAGTTTTTGGACCTATAGAAGCTCGCATTAGTCGACTCGGGCACAACAATGATTACATAACTGGACGAATCATAAGCCTCGACTGTGTCGTGGTCGATCATAAGGTAAAAAAAATAGCATTAATCCTCCTTACATGACACTTTATTATCATTTACTTTAATTAATAACTATATATTTTAGTATTTCACTTCATAATATAGCATATAACAATTAAACATTTTTTTTCTCATAAAACATAGCACGAAGTAATTCATGGAACGATCAAAGTTCGAGATGCAGACTACATTTCACAACAAATAACTGAAGGAGAAGTATACTAAATAAATAATTTTAACGTAGCACCAGAGAAGCCAAAATACAGAATCGTCCCTCATATCGCAATGCTACAATTTGCCAAAGCGACATCCTTCACTCTAGTAACAACTCTAGCAGCAAACATTCCAATGCATAAATTTTATTTTGCAGAGTTTAACCAACTAGCTTCAAGGAAAGATATTCACGATATTTTATCAGATATCATGAATCACAATATTATCTCTTTACTTAGACTTAATAATATTTATTTAAATTTTTTTTACATCAACTTCTTTCTTTTTATACCAGATATTATAGGAATGTTGACAGAGATACAAGACTTAGAAGAAACCAATGTCAAAGGAAAAATGACACTGAAACGGACACTGACACTACAAAATATCAGGTGATGAATCTATTTATCATAAAAATTTACGTATCAAGGAAAAGATTTTATTCTTTATTCTAATCATACTGTAATATTATTCTATTTGATTGCAGGAGCGAAAAATTACAAATCACTTTATAGGGAGAAGCAGTAAAAAAGTTTACTGCAGATTTTGTACAAACTATGGAGGAACCAATTATAACTATTTTTACATCTATGACAATAAAACAATATCTAGGTAATTAACAATTACAACTGATATCTATATATAAAAATAATGTTATGCCATAATTACATAAAAACTAATATAAACTTTTGTATTAAATAGAAAATATATATGCAGCAAGTACATGTGCAACAATATATTATATGAATATAGACGTACCAGAAGCTAATGCATTAAAAATAAGGTAACAATTGCTTCCCATACTTTTTTAAAATTATGAAACCAAAAAACAAAAATATCTTATTTATCTTTATTAAATATTATTTTTTTAATCAATCTATTATTTAGATTCCTATATACAACACAACATATCGAGTTCCTACCAGCTCCTGTTCCAAGAGAAATCCAACCGCCAGAACAACAAAAATTACAGAACAGAAAAACAATTGCAGAATTAAATCAACTAGATTCCTTAGCACGACAGGTGAAGAAAAATACAATCCTATTAATTAAAAGACTATTTTATACTATAATTCATACTAATATCAAATTTTTTTACATTACTTTCAGGGCACCAAATTTACGGTAAATGCAACAATATTCAAATTTGAAACACATCAAGGTTGGTATTACAATTCCTACCACCAATGTTCTAGACAAGTTCTAGAAGCAGGAAGTGGATAGTGGTGCGACACCTATGGTCATCTCACATCAACCCCAATTCTCTGGTAAAAAAATAAAATCCAAGAACTTATACTAAAATTTTCTTAATTAAACAACTCATATAAAAAAATTACATTTCACAACATTCATCAATAATTAAATTATTTCTCTCTTTTCCCTCATACCAAATTGTTTTCTCATACTATTCTTCCAATAGGTATAAATTAAACACCAGAATACAGGATGAGACGGGATTCACTGTCATCAAAATTTTTGGAAAAACAGCTCAAGCTCTGATAAAAAAAACATATTCAACGTTGACAATAGAAGAAGGCTATACCGATCCAACAATATTATTGCCCGTAATCGAACAATTGTGGGGATAACAGAAATATTCCAAATCTATTTCAGAACAAAGGGAGTTTTAATTGACATAATCGTGTCAAAAATATTTGACGACGATGAGTCCACTACATTATCACTTCCAGCACTACTAACCATCCAGGAAACAAAAACAATACCAATAATACCATTGGATCCAAAAACTCCTGATCCCAAAAAAATTAAAGACAGGTAAAAAATTATTACTAATTTATACTTAATTTAATAAAATATATAGTATACTATGTATGATTTAACCAATAACATATTTCCTCTATATTTCAGCTTAGAAGCAACATCAACAGAAGCATCCATAAAACGAAAATTAGGCAGGTAATTAATTTATTCTTAATGAAAAATAAACACTTTATACTTTACCAACAAAAAATTCATTCCTTTTTCCAAAAAAAAATAAAATTATATTTTTCTTTTTTTCCTTATTCTAACATTTTTTTTTGCCCTAATTACAGCAAATAAGACCAAACAAAAAAAGGAAAGCAAAAATTGTAATATAAACCATCAAGCTATTTCAATACAAAAATATTTTGTAATACTTTAGACAATATTCTGTAATATTTTAGACAAACATCATTTTAGTGTATAATATTATTACTTATTATAAATAATATAATAAATATATAATAGACAATAATTCATTTGATATTACACCGTATTTAATCGCAACAACGGCGCGGGCTACATAGCTCGTTAGTATTCTAAAGTATTGGTCCAAACTTTGATATGTTTCACCGTATTGCTCGATGTTAATCTAGTGGCATCTTTGAGGAGACCATGTAAATCTAAGGAGAAAATAACAGGATATGGAATCGTATTAGAGAAATTCAAATTAGGATAGTTTAAAAAAAAAAAAAAAATCTACCTACTTATCTATTTATGCTTATCTTGTATTTATATTCGTCGAGATGGATAAGCTATACTTTGATTAATTATAATCATTTTATATTTGCATATCATTCAAAAACTCAAAAATATCCGACCATAATATACAATCAAAAGAACAGTTTACATAATACAACAATACTTTGATTCTTAATAGATCTAATCACAAGACTTCAAAATAATTTTTTTTTCCGGAAAAAAAAAAAAAGCACAGACACCAAGGATTCTAGGGAATCTACCAGCTCGCAAAAATTGTACATAAGAGATGGTGTGGGCAGTAGTATCACATGATAGCACAAGCGGCGGGGTTTTCGTCACTGAAGGCAGTGGTGTACCGCACCTCAGTGGAGCTCGCACGTGCCAGCTGGGCCACCTGTGGGTCATAGGCGTTACGCACGTACCCAGCGGGGGCTTTCTTGTCATAAACCCCAGGGGCGTAAGGGTGCTCAACGACGTCGTACGGTACGTAGGGCCAGATCTCTGCCTTCTTGCCCGTCCGATGCGCCACGCGGGCAACCACCTTGGCGGGGTCCACGTATCCAACGACTGTGAGCTTATTGGCCTTGCGCTCCACGTCGACCGACTTCACCCCCTTCATGCCCTCCACGGCCCGCTTCACCTTCCTCTCGCACCCTTCGCAGTCGATCCTCACCTTGACCTCCACCGTCTGATTAAATCAGATCACAAAAGTAATTCGCGTCAGATTGATTACACGTGGACGTGGAATCTTATCTCGTTAAAATTACGAAACAGGACACATGTGGGCTCTAACTAAGAATTTGGAACTATTTAACGACCAATAGTAGCTCAACATGAGTCCGACATGGTATATTATTATTATTAAATGACGGAAAAGACAGCACGAATTCGGAAACTTCAGTGCGAACCACCCACTAAAGAAGGTCCCATTATTATTTGTCGGTTTATTAACTTTTTACTTTCCTTTTTTGATTTTTTGATTTTTCTTTTTTTCTAATTTCAGAGGAAAAGTATTTCACTTTGTGGTGGAAGCCAGTATAATTTACGTCGTATTAGCTGTTTCAGGTAATACTATATGCCATGACATAAGAACTTTCGTTTATTTTTTATTTTTTATTTATTTATTTTTTTTGCTCTGAAGAACTAAACCATAAACTAAAGAGGTGTATTTCAGAAATTAGGGGAAAAAAATACGAGTCGCATAATAAAAGAGCAATCAAATCTGTTAATAACACAATTTAGGATTAATATTTGAAAGACAACACTATAGTTAATTTAAGGCCATCATAAGTATTAAAAAAGAAAAAAAAATCCAGAACAAGAAACTTAGATGCCTGTAATACAATTAGGAGATCTAAAATTCGATCATGTTTAAGCCTCTCATAAACAACTCTCAAACGGTCAAACCAAATATTTGAGTAGATAATTAAGAGCCTAAGCTTAATAACGATAGAAGTGATATTTAAAATGATAAAAGATAGAGATAAAAGAGGATTAACGATGCATAAAAGATGAAAAAAGTACCTGCAATTGCTTGCGTTTCTTGAGCTTGGAACTACCACGAGAACAATCAAAGAGATGAGAGAAATGATCTAAAGCTCCCATTATCACTTAGTAACACCCAAAGAAATAAATATATATCTGAAACTTGTATTAATTTACAGAGAGACTTAAAAGACTTTAAAAGAAGAAGATGAGAACAAACTAGACTCAAAAATAGCTGAGAAAAGCTTTTCGGAGAGAAAATGATTGAATTGTTGGCCTTAACTCATTGGGACTGTCCTGCTCCTGCCTTTATATTTATAATAAGATAGGTCCATTCACATTATCTACGGGCTGTTACGTTAGTCCACCACGGTCAGACTCGAAATCTGGGTCGTCCGTGTTTTTTTTTTTCTTTAATAGTAAACTATTAAAAGTAGTAGGCCAAATGGTCTTTTCAGCTTGTACTGCGCCACGTGTCCCCCTTAAGGGACTCAGATAACGTCACCATGGTTTAGAACACCGGTACGCTGGACGGGGTTATCTATGAAGAGGTCTCTGCACTGCACCGACCGTTTTGTGGGTCCCAATCCATTTTGGCGGGAGATGGGATGTGGACCCACTCACTCCCCCTTCTTTCGGGGGCTGCAGTTATTACTATCTAGACTCTGTTATGGAGTGAGAGTGATTGTCGTTTGTGTGATGGGAGTGGGACCAGATATTCAGAAACGGGTCCCACTGATGGGTTGTGCTTTGAATCTGATATTTCCCATATATTGGATAAGGGAGCGACCCTGAAGGAGCGCGTGCAATTGCGTAGTCTTTTTCTTTTTTTTTTCTTTCTTAAATTTGTAAAATTTAGAGTGGGACAGGTGGAAAGTGGCCATTGGAGCAGCATCTTCCATGTGCATATACTAGAAAAGCCACTAGGTCTGTAAAGCAGTGGTCCTAAGGAGTAATGACCCCCTTTGTGGGTTCTTTTATTTTTTTGGACCAAAATGTCACAATGGTTTTAACCTCTTTACTTTAATTATCTCTCTTTTTTATTTTCCTAATCGAACTACTTTAGAGAAAACATAGGTAAATGATACTGATAATTAGGGCAAAAGCAGCTTCTTTGGTGTGTTTTGTTGAAATATTTGGTTTGTTCATGGAATCTTTTATTTCTATGGGCCTAATAATCATTCCGACTCTTATTCATCAAGGGTTGAGTAGTTACTAAGGAATTGTTGTGGACCTCATATTATGGTTGGCATGTTTTTTTCTCAAAATGCCTAACTTCATTTGTGATTTAGTGATTTCACCTCTCAAATTAATACTCAATGCTATGACACTTAAGCATATACTTGCATATTTTCTTAGCGCCATTGAAATAATTAGTGGCCTATCACCACATCAATAATATAACAAAATAACACAGTCTCTATTTACATAATATGGCACAAAATTGGAGATAACATAGATGATATAGAATACTCACGTATACTTTTAAAGTTGTTCCTCTCCATTGGAGCTGCATATGATATGGTCGGCAGTGAGCTTTCCTTTTAGGGAACTGATTGGTATGGCTTAATGAGATTTAGAACATATTTTCCCGATTTGGAGACAGCGAAGTTTTTACTGGGGGAGGCAAATCGTACTTGTTGCTCCCTAGCGCTTTCTATTCTTTCTATGTTTGAATATGTGTGTAGATTTATTATTAGACTATTGGAGCCCTATGGATTTAAACAACACACAAGCCTTTGTCAGTTTGTGTATGGGCCTCGTCTGGATCATGGACCACTCACTTCAGCTCAGTTCAGGCTGTTCAGCTATCCATTTCAAGGATAACGAGCCCATTTTCAGCCGACTCAACTTCCCCGGCCCCTTTCCTTATTACATCCATGCTTGCATGGTGATGGCCAAGTTCAGAAGTATTTATTTAGGTAGTTTTCACAATTATACCACTAGTTGTGTGTGTATATATATATATGTAGATAATGATAGGTATTCTAAATAATTTACCAAATTTTTAATACCAACATATATGATAAATAAATTGTCACTATTCAATTGGTGAATGATATTAAATTCATTTGTAATAAGTTTCAATACACCAATTGAATGCAGACAACTCACCTGCCACCACTACAATAAAAATATAGATTAGTGGTATTTCATTTTGCAACATTTACACAAAAATATCAGTGTTATAGTATTTAGTAGTATCTGCTTAAAAATGTCACCAAATTTATATTCGGTGGCATTTTTCAAATGTCATTGATATTTTAATTTAGTGGCACTTATGAAAATGCTACTAAAATTTATCTTTAGTGACATTTTTTAAATGTCATTAATATTTTTATTTGGTATCACTTCTAAAATGCCAGTAAATCTAAATTTAGTGGGTATTTCTAAAATGCCACTAAATTTTAGATTTAATGACTTTTTAGAACGTCACTTATTCATTTTTAAATAATTAATTATTTTAGGGATCATGGTAAAGTGAAAGTATAATTTGAAATATATTTATATGCATAAAGTTACTCGTTTAAAAAATCAAACAAAATTAGAAAAAGAATATATGTTTTTATGTTTCTCTCTATTTTTATTTCTATTTTTAATTATTTTCATATATTAGTTAACATTCACGTTGACGTACTCATCATATTCAATTTAGTTACAACTCAGTTTTCTTAAAAACACTATAGTAAATGTGTGGACAAAAGAATTAGGTAAATAAATTTCATATATATTATATACATAGATATATATATATATAATGTTGTCAATCCAGTAGGTATTTTTTTTTTACCTATGTGTAGGTATTTTTTTTTAGCCGTTGGATCATCATCTAATGGTGATCTAACGGCTATAATGAAGTACATGAAAAGACGTGTATCATTAATGTTATTTCTCTCTCTTACTTTTTAATATAAAAAACATGTGCAAGGAAAATTTTTATTGGCCAAAATGATAGGTATAAAAAAAATACCTAATGGATTGGTGCCCTATATATAAATATGTATTAGGATATATAAATAAATTTGTATAGGATATATGTGCGATATTCTTAATGCCAAAAAAATAAATAAAAAGAAAAAAAAATGAAGTCGTCATTATTTTTTTTCATAATTTAATAATTTTTCAGAATTTAATAATGGCCTCAAATCAAAATGTCTCACCCTTATCTAAAAGATAAATACGAAAAAAAAATACACACACAAAAAGCAATGTAAAATCAGTTTTGCGTTGAAGTTCAATTATTAATGAAATCATTTTTTAATAGATTATTAAACTAACTAGTTACAATAATAAATATCTTCTAAATTTTAAACGAAAGATGTGCATATAATTTATGGTGGAGAAATGATAATTTAAATTCAAGAATATGTCATATCAAAAAAATTTAAATTTAAAATCTTTGTAGATTCCTATTTTCGAGTAAATCTATTAATTTCTTTTGGAATTCCTAAAATTTAGTATATCCTTCACCAAAAACACTAATTTGTATATTTTTTTATCTATCTCGTGGTATGCATTCATGCACTCCACTAACTAATGCTTCTCTTCAGATTAAGTCTGGTTCTTACATTTTCATCTTCTTATCTTTCTTCAGCCTTCATCTTCTTTATTTTCTAACATCGATGCGATCATGTGAGTCATCTTTAGGTTTCTATTTCATATATACAAATATATATATATTTGCAAGTTAGTTTTGTTTTGAATTTCTCAAATTTTTTAACGTTTTCTTTATATTATTTGTTACGTTTACTTATTTAATTAAAATGGTTCATCTGATGCAACTCATTTATAGAAAAAAAAAAAAGTGATTTGGGTAAAATCAAGAGGAAATGCAAGCAAATCTTCTCTCTTTTTTCTTTTTGCTTCTATAGGAAACCTCTATATTATCTTTCCATCACAAAATAATATTTATTTGTTTTTCATTTATTTATTTTTCAGAAATCCGATGAGAAACATGCCGATGAGAGATGGGTACAAGGACTATATATGCAATATCAATATTTTTCTTTTATTCATTTTTCTAGAATCTAACGAGCAACTTGCTGATTGATAAGAAGGATACAAGGACTACTCATGCAAAGTCAAGATTTTTAATTCACTATTTTAGCAGATGATCTATTTTTGTAGCCTTTAAATATATTTTTGTGTAAATTTTGAATTCATGTAAAATTAATTATTTTTATCAGTCAATAATCTATTTATTATTGAATTTATAGTTTTTTCTAATTTTCATTGTGGTAAATATTATATTAAAATTATTACTTCAATTATAAAATATTAAACAATAAAAAGAAACCGAAAAAAATTAAGTTGATTAATTATTTACAAGCAATACACACATTTACATATAATAATTTGCTAGCATTCAAATATTGTTGGTAGCATATTTTTTTTATTGAATATTAAATAAAAAAATAAATCCATATTATATAATTTTTTCTAAAAAAAAAAATTAATAGCTAACAATGAATTTTCTTGGTATGATTTAGATTAGTGACATTTTTTTCAAATGCCATTAATATAGTTTAATAACATTTTTAAAATGCTACTAAAACTTTACTTTTCTTTTATACTTTCAAAATAGTTTTTATTTATTAACTTAAGTAATTAAGTGACATTCGGAGATATCACCAATACAATATAGCAGCAATTTTAAAATGTCACTAAAACGAATAATATAGTGATATTTCAAATGTCACTAGACTTTTAGTCGCACGGACATCTTGTACATTTGCTACAAATGTTATAATGCCACTAAAAATAAGTAACAATGACATTTTCAAATGTCACATATGAGGATTTTTATTGTAGTGCATATGTGTTGGTATAAAAAATTTGATAAACTATTTAGAATATTAGCATTATTCATATATAATATATATATATATATTCAAATCCCACCACCTATTTATATATTGAAAAACGGGCGAACACGTTTGATTGATCAAATTTTGTCACTATAAGTCTATGACAACGATTGTATATATTTTATTTATAATTCAACTAAATTTTGTACACAAAGTACTACTCGAACTTATCTGCAAATTTAAGTTACGTATAGCAAACAACGCGAGTTTTGCTAGGTTTATTTATTGTACGAGATGGTTTCACTTTTATTGACTAAATCAACGCGTGAAATTATTAAAAGATATGCGGCTGCTTTTGCTGTTGTCGTTTCCCAAAAGATATAACTTTATTCAGGTTTATTGGACGTGATGTATAATCCTCTACATTTATCTGCATGTGCCGGTCTTTACTGTGCAGTTTCCAGGCTAATCTCCTCTATTTTTCTGTTATTTGCAATAAAGGAAACAGTCTCAACCTGACTCTGCCACACATGTGAAAGTGTGCATGTTCACACTAAGTCATTAGTATGCATTAACAACTCGCATAATTATTATTTGATAATATATACGTAATTGTTTATTTCCTAGATCAATAGTTAGGCCGGATCCGGTAGCAGATTATTTACATATCTTTATAGCAGATTATTTACATATATATATATTATTTTCTAAAAACATTTTTATAGTCTTTGAAATGACCAGATCCTGTTTTAGTTGAATTTTAATTAGTAGTATACAAATGTAATCAACTCTAAAGAAATATTTTTGATCTTTTAAGTACTTACATATTGGAATCTAGCATCAGGAGGTATAACTAGGCGTATTTGAGCTTTAAAATAGTCGGTGATGGGAATGCCTAGGGCCTCCCTTTTAGCTTTAACCTTATTTGGTGTCGAGCTTTAACTTAAGAAACCCACTAACCCATAAGTCATAGTAATAATAGTATACTTTAGACTAATAATTGTGTTAAAAAAAAAAAGACAATATTCCAAGCAAAGGGGAAAGGAAATACAAATTTACATAAATATATACCACTTTTGTAAAAGACGGGCCAAAAAAAAAAAAGAAAAGAAATGAAGCCATGCACACTCTACTTTTTTAAATGTATGTTTGAGAATCAAATTTAACTTTGTTTGTCATATTCGTTTCAACGGCTACATCAGATTTCAATTAATGTTGCCACATGGAGTGGAGGTGCATAACTCTGTGCCTATATATATATATATATGCATGGGAAAAACTTATTGTTGTCGGCGTCAATTCGACAGGCTTCTTCGTCATTCATTTTATTTTCACTTAAACCAAAGTTCTAAAAAGTTCTAGGTTACAAAGCCATTTGTTTATTTCAGAGTCGAAATAAATTCGAATTTAGAATCCTCCACGTTAATATATTACAAAGCTAGTTCCCACACGTTACGCGAAAATGTTGTTACATTATTGCGCAATCAGTTCAAAGAAAAAGTGTCCACGCCGAAGTCGACTTCCGTATGGGCCCAAGAAGAGTCAACGAATGCTAAAATCATAATATAGGCCCAAGCCCAACATTGCTTACCAATAACTACCAAAAAATGTGTCATGATGCATGTAATCTATATTTGGTTTTGGATCCGACTTATTTAAATACAGGACAGCTAATAGAAATCAGTGTTTAGTGTTTAGCTTACCAACCTTCGCCGTTAGAAAGCATTCGATATTACAATATTCTGTGTTAATCTATTTGCATCATACATGGGATTTGGTAGCTACTTATATATACATATTTATATTTATATGGAAACTTAGCACGTCTTACAAATTTGTTTGCCACATATGATTGTTTTCTCAACTAATAATGTTATATTGCCATACCAATAAGCTGTACATATAATAATAAAAACAACTTAAAACAAGCTGCAGAGATTACTCCGGAGGCTTATCATGCATGAGCTCACTATAATAATATTCTACCATATGATTTGAAATCTACGTAATCAGAGATAATTATAGAGCGGTCAAAGGTCTAAAAATAATAACATTGTCTCAGCAATCAGTTACGTTGTTGGAATCGAGCTTCTTGGAAGCAAGAGCAAAGTCAAAATTTTGAAAAAAAGAAGATGATTACTAAATTCGCTTTAGAGAAAAGCTAGCTAATTGGCACGTCCATATATGAAAAAACGAAATATACATATGCTTTGATTCAATGTTTCAAAGGCAGCCCCACCCTAGAGTCATACTGACATATGAAGTTATACCAAAAAATCAAAGAAAATCAATAACATTGTAGCTTAGTCAAAGATGTGCACGAAGAAGCACCCAAAAGCTATTATATTTTCCTCTTTTTTCTGTTCATGAGTTTTACCCCCCCTTCTTTTCTTTTTTCTTTTTTTTTTTTTTTCCTTTTACCCTTTGCTTTTGTGATTTTCGGTATTAGTAATGAGTAAAAAGAATTTGAAGAGCTCATTGGAGAAGTTGAAGATCTCTTCTGAAGTTCTAACCTAAAGAAAGTTTCACAAGAGTTGCGTGTGTCGGTCTCCCATGTAGAGTGTGAAAATCAACCTGACACTTTGTCACCTTAACCAACTCTCCTTTATGAGGGCATCAACTAGTTCATGGAACCAAATGGGGTGCTCTATTCCCAACAACTAGTCCTCCTTTTTTTTTTGGGTGGGAAAAAAAGAAGTTTTTGGGGTAATGGGGATTTCTTTTCCTCGTATACTTTACCTTTTATATGGCATGCAATTAATCTTTTAGAATTGTTTATTACCATACCATGTAACGGTGGTTATTGTGGAGACTCATAATTGCATTGCTTTTTAGATTAAATATATGTTTATAGAGTGGCATAACAATGTTGTAATGCATGGTGCAACATTAGCCACACATAGTGAAAAAAGAAAAGGGAAAAATTAGTGATGTACTAAAAAAATACACATTATGCAAGGACAAAACAAGTTTGATCAGTTCAAAATCTCATCTCCTATGCCACTTAACATATAGAGTAATATTTTTCTAGCTATCTTTTTCCCGTGTTAATTAGTTTCGTTCAACCCATGAAGTTGTTGGATCAATTTATATGTGCATCACACAGCATAATCACATTCACCTCCATAAATTGTCGGTTAATGGTATTATTCTTTTTAATAATGGATTCCACTTCATACATATTTATCAGATCGGCCAACCTCTCCATTATAATAATTTTTAGTCTATAAGATATTGATCAAAATAGCTCCAAATGTCTTGATATGGGCCAATATTGTGGCGTATATTGCTTGTGTTGGAAAATTTGACTTGGAAATTATGAACATTGGCTGGAATTTGATTGGAACAGCCATATATGGCTGCTGCTCAAACAGAGACAAAGGAAGCAACAAACAAAGCTTAGTTGTTGTGAACATTAAGACCCTTTCTTTTTTTCTTTTTTATTTTTATCTTTTTTTTTCTTCGTGAACATAAAAGCTTTTAGTACTATTCAAGTTACTTTTGGAGTCTTGGACAAACTCACCAGAAGGGTTCAGGTGGTCCTTAGACCAGCTGAGGTCAGTGGTCTCAACCATTCAAGTCATGACACTATTTATAAAGCCTTATACATCACAAAAGTATATGCCTTTTTCTTTCCTTTATTATTATGAATTTTAATTAAACATTTTTGGTGGGTCATTGGGTTGATGTTGAATAGACAAGACCACATATCTTGAGGAACCTGGGCATTCATGTGTAATCAGTAAAGCTTTTGGATTTTTCTTGAATTTGGCCCTAAGCGTGTGAGAGTTTTATCCGGTTCAGACGGCAGGTTATACTGGTTCCGATGAAAGTATGTTTACTAGGGTGTTTTCCTCAGAAACTTCACAACTTTTTAATTTTAATTTTACATATATATATTTTTAGAAGAAAAAAAAGACTTTCAAATGCACCATAATTCTCACTTGTCCGTATGCACTCTACATCATGGAAGTGTGCTTTGTCATTTCAAAGAGATTACTTAATTAATTAATGGATGGCTTTGAAAATTGTTACATATTTTTTTAAAGTAACACGCTTTATTTTTAATCACAATTTTCCGTACCTTTAATCATAACAAATAGACACAAACAATGCACTTCCATCTTAATCACTATTTAAATTGAGCAATTATCTTTCCATACAATAAACAACTAGGGATAATTCCTATTTTTCTTGAAATATCATTCCATCCTTTTCAAATCAAATCATAAACATACGTATCCCATTCAAATTACATCACGTACGTACTTAAAACACTGTAACGCTCCATTTTTTATTTTTATTTACTTTATCGTTTTGTGAACAAACTCTATTATGAGTTGTGGGACTAGAGAGCTTGAAGTGCGTCCATGTCAGTTTGCCGAAAGCTATAAAACAAAGGGAAGCAGTTGAGAAGTTGCACAAAGACTTAGCATCGAATACGAGAAAATGGGGTGCTTTGGATTTATGTGCACCTCACATATTAATTAACCCTTTAGAAAAAATAAAAAAATAAATAAAAATAAAATTAGCTCATTTATATAGTCAATGAATATCGAGCAATGGTTTCACATGGATTGCACCATTGGTTGCAGAAGGAGCCGCCCCAAGCTGAGAAATGGCTCGTGGGATGTGGTGGGTGGGCAGCACATGGGTCCACCACCATAACCATAGGCTTCCCACATTTGCTTCTCTGTTTTTTAGCACTAACTCTTAACTATGTTTTCAGAACCCCAATGGAAACGAAAAATATAAAATAAAAAATTAAGGTAAATAAACAGATGATGACCTCTTTTCAATGGCATAGGGAAGTGGGATTTCAATAATTTTTTGCTTTGATTTATTTTTCATGGACTTTTGTGGTTGTGGACCGTGGAATTCTTATTCTTTAGCCATACTAAGTTGATGACATGAAAAAGGAATAATTATAAATTGTTTTTTTTTTTCTTTTCCGTGATTTGGGATGATCCTATAGAAACCGTCCATGTTGCTGTCTTAGGTGAATCGGTAGTGTCGGTTTAGCTATATAATGGTCTATATTCGCATGTGCAAAGGCCAGAGAAAGAGATGTGTTCATATACTTTTTCCTAGGTAAGAGTTTCAAAATTGAAGAGCCAAAAAAAAGATCAGATAAGGATAGGGAAGAAAAACAAGGAACAAAACAAAGACAATGACATGGCCTACAACTATAATACACAACAAAACAATTGTGACTTGTTTTACAAACATGTAATACTTTTTCCCTATCAATTAATTCTACTTTTAGAATTTGGATTAAAAGAAAAAGTCTGTAACCGGTCAAATAAGTTTTTGGGCAATTACCAATGTGTGATATTGGTGATGGCTTCTTCTTAGAAGTTTCTCATGGTTGCCAGAAACTACTTGGAGGTTTCTTCAAGAACCAAATTTGCCCTTACGAGACTCTTGATCATTATTATGAAAACGTGTAATTATGGGAGCGATAATTAAGTCATAATCCAGCCTTAATCACCCTCTTACATTCTTTGTAGAGGACCAAGAATTTGTTCTCTGTGGAATCTCTAGGAACCTAAAGTCTACATATTCATATTATTTATATCCTACAATTATGGACCCCTTGGGCGAATATTAATTGCATGGTACATCTTTTTTCCTTATCGTTGGTGTAATCACACAAGGTGCATGTTGCTTTCTTCACAAGGACAAAGAGCATTTAAGAATGGAAACTTTTACTCCATTACCAATATACCATCTTTAATATGAACCTATAATTCCTATATAATAAAGCAGATTTGCTATTGTAAATGGTATGTGCGTGATACATGGCATGCGTAGTTAGACCTCTCATCACAAGTAAGAAAATTATTAGATATGCCACGAGTTTTAGGCAACTTATTTTTCTTTGCTCAAAATTTCCCTTTAGAAGAAAAAAAGTTCCTATTAGGATATTATATTCATAGTTAAGAAAAACAGCTTCTAGAAATCCTTTTGTTATTGGAAAATTATACTCCTAAATTTTGATCGACACAAAAAGAAAACTAAAAATCTACGAGATACACTTTAGAATAAAAAAGGGCATATTAATACAGATATTTTATTTTCTCCAAGCGCTGAAATTATATAAGGTAATATACTCAAAAGAAAACATACATGGAGGAGAGTGAAAAAAAAAAAGGTTTATATTCCCGAAACAGAAACAAAAAAGAAAAGTAAAAACTAAGAGGAAAAGGTTGAGAGAAATGAGGATCCTATTCTTCAGCCTTTCCAGATGACCAAACTGACAAAATCTGTGATTCTCTAAATATATAAATACGGAAACTGACTCATTCACAGGCTCTATTATCTCTCTCTCACTCTCACCCACTTGGAATTGAATTTCTTTATTCAATTCAAAACAAACGTCCTCTGATATCTCTGACCCGATAGTTTAGTCACAAAATCTGCATGTGTACGTCGTTGCTTACCGCGTCCCATACATCTTTTCTTTAATGCCTCTTACTCTTAGACCATTTTAGATAAATATTTATATATATTTAAAAAAAAAACAAAGTCGTAAAAGACAGAGAAAGTAGTTCCCCTATTCTCTCTCTTTTTCTTTGCTTTTTCCAATTTCCTTTAAAAAAAAATTATATTGGGACCAACAGTTACTTTAATCAGTCCCAACTCCTATTTACTATATCTTATTTACATTATATATATCCCCACTTCTAGTCCACCACCTTTGTTTTCTATATGTTTCACTCAGAACCAAAGTGTATTATTATTAGCACACAAGAGGGAAGGAACCAGAAAGAAAGGTCAGAGAAACGGTATAATTCAAGGAAAAGATCCGATTTTTGATCCATAAACGAGGCCATCTCTTGATTTGAAGCAAAACCCGTTTGAGTACATGTATCAGTGAGAAAAGGGTTTGTACAGTTTTGTGAGAAGGATTTGGTTTTGGGTTCTGGTGATCTTTTTTCCTCTAGAGATGGCTATTCAAGCGCAGTTATATCAGGAGAATCTTGGGTTTCCATTGTTTGGCTCACAGGATTGGATGACGATGGATGCTAGTGGCTGTGGTCTTGGTTATAATCAGCTCTGTTTCAATGCTCAGCAAAAGAATCATCAACATCAACAGCAAATTCTTATGCCAGAGTTACAGATTCATCATCATCATCATCAACAAAGAAACGACAACATTTGGCTCGACAACACTTCTTTTCCTTCTTCCACTACTAAAAATGACACTACTATTACTACTGATCCTCGTTCATCAATGGCCTTTTCTCATAGTGCAGTGGATCAAGTTGAGAAGCAAAGACAAGAAATTGACCAATATGTCAAATTACAGGTAAGAAAAAGTGTGTGATTATAAACTTTGGACTAATTTCTCACATTGTTTTGGATTGTTATTATAATAAGGTTATAACGTGTTTTTGAAAACAGAATGAGAGGTTGAGATTAATGCTTCAAGAGCAGAGAAAGCAACAATTTTTGACACTAGTAAAGAAAATAGAGCCGAAACTGTTGGGGCTGTTGAGATATAAGGACGAAGAAATAGCACAAGCGACGAAGAGAGCAATGGAGTTGGAAGACATGCTGAGAAAGTTGGAAGCAGAGAACCAGATATGGCAGAGGGTGGCTCAGGAGAACGAAGCCATGGTTGTGTCATTGAACAACTCGCTAGAGCAGGCGAGAGAGAGAGCTTTGTGCTGTGTCACCAACGGCGCCGAAGACGCCGAGTCTTGCTGTGACGCGGGCATGGAAGAGGAAGGAGAAAACAGAGGAGAGGGACAAAACGACAACGTAGGGGAGAAAACGACAATGGTATGCAAAGGCTGTAATTCTCGGAGCTCGAGCGTTCTTTTCCTTCCTTGCCGGCACCTTTGTTCATGTAAAGCTTGTGAGGCTTTTCTCGATTCTTGCCCTGTCTGTAGAACCACCAAGAAGGCTAGTATAGAGGCTTTAATTTAATTTTCTAGGCTAGTTTTCCGGGAAAAGAAAATTGCAAAGAATGCTTTAGATTTAATTAAGTGTGTAGATGATGACCAGCCATGATGGATGGATATATGCACATAACTCGTAACCCCATTTTCGATGCAAGCAATGTTCACTTTGTTTTATTTTTATTTTTATTTATTATTATTTTTTCGGTTCTTCCTTTTTAGGGTCTCTGAACATGGATTTATTTTTGTACCTTAAACAGCCAAAATTAATTGAACAGGTTTACAGTACAGAGCATCTTTTCCTTTCATGGAGTTGTTACTGTTTCCCACATAGAGCCCTCCCTCTTTCTTTTTTTTTTCTTTTTCTTTTTGTTTTTTTTTTTGCTTTATATATATTGGTTCGATTGATTATATCAGATTCTAATCAATCAACTGTATTATGCATTTTGGCGGTATTGAATTTGATTGACAGAGGAGGCATTGAAAGCAATGTCAGATGAATATGTGTCGCTACAAAGGATGGTATATATCCAATCCACACCATGCCAAGTAATGTGAGTAAAATCATATCTTTTAATTTAAAAATCTTAACGAAATTTGCTTAAAGAATGATTGTATTTATTATTTAAGTTTAACTTTTGATTGTGATCGTTGTACACTAAATTTAGTCTGATGGCTAATCACTGGAATTTAAGCAATTGAGTCAGTGGCGAGAGTTAATTAATTAATGCACCTTTGAGTTTGTCTCATGTGTACGTTTCTAGAGATTTTTCTTAAAGTCATATCCCTTAATTTAAAAATCTTTAACGAAATTTGCTTAAAGAATGATTGTATTTAAGCTTTTTTGATTGTGATCGTTATACCGTCAATTTAGTCTGATTATTAACCAAATTTAAGGGGAAATTTAAGCAATTGAGTGGCGAGAGTTGATTAATCAGACTTTTGAGTTTGTCTCATACGTACGTACGTTTCTAGATATTTGTCTTTGGTCAGCAGCATAATTGCCCATAATCCAATAACTCGTTCAAACATGAAGCATCTTTTTCAGTAGTTTATAGAGGTATATACAAAATTTTAATATTCACCGACTATGGCTTTAGGCTAGTGATATATTAGATTAGATAAGACGATAACGATATGACCTATGATAAGGGAGACGAACGTTACATAGCATTATTTTCCAAATTGGTGATGACTGTGTCTGTGTGATGATCACATGTGATAAAATAATAAAATAAAATAAATTCTATTTGTTTGAATAAAGAGTGTAATTTGTCATGATTAGGAAAGCAAAGTCCAAAAATGGGTTAGTTGTGGATGTACCAAAAGGGGGTGGGTAGCGTTGACACCAGATTCTGGTCCCCGGGTGTCCTCCCTAATTATCCGCTGCATTCCAGTTCATTGTATTTAAATACTACACCACATATATATATTTTTTTTGCTGGAATTTACAAAAATAATTTACATATATCTATATATATATAAAACAAAACAAAGAACTTCTTATCGAAAAAATATATATATAACAAAACAAAGAACAGTGGGAGGGAGTGGCGTGGTTGAGCGTGATGGGTCCTCCTTTTCCCAACGTGTGCGTCTGTGATATTTCGCTGTTGTTTTTCTGATACGTCAATGTGGGTCCCACCCAAGATTTGGTTTCATTTTTATTTTTTTAAGCAATATATTATTGCATAAATAGATTTAAATATTATTAAAGCTCCGAGTGTGAGAGTGAGAGAGCATGTGATAGTGAGAATGTAACCAAAAATAGTACAAAAAAAAAGAGATAATCACGTGGACTTTGACCATTAATTGGGCCGGGCTATGCCATGCCGTGTGAGATTCCAAATAGTTTTAGTAAATTCTGATTTTACGTATTTTAAAAAAAAAAAAAGGGAGAGTACTAGATGAAGCCCTTTGGAAAATCCGAAGGGGAAGATATAAAAAACAATAAACACTATGAAGCATTGAATTTTGGTGTAACCTATTCTTTGTCTTAACCACTCAAAAGAGATTAGTGATAAGGATTAAATATTATTATATTTGAATGTGAGCTGACAAGTTGATAAGGATCAAGATGATGTTTCTTTCTTTAAGGAAATTGTAATTTTTGTACATGCGTAGTGGACACGGTTATAGCCTCCAAAACGACTAAAGAGACGATATTGGGCCGACGAGGGTAGAATGTAGGCCCAAAGACATCTCAGAAGGCCTCAAAACAGAAAACAAAAAAAACAAAAAAAAAAAGAAAAAAAAAAGTGATGCTCAATAGTCAAAAGCATCCCTTACTCTCTTTTTTCTTGTTTTCCTAGGCCAATTTCTTGACGATCTTACCAAAATGCCCTGGTGCCAGTTCACCACCTTGAAGTTGAAGATTGAGATTTGAAGGATCTCAAATAATGTCCTCAATTATGATTCTATGAATATGATTTTGTTGTTGAGTGTTTTTGAAAATTTAACAGAGGATAAAATCATATATAGCAGTGTAATTTGGGACCTTTAGGAATCTGATGAGTGATTTTAGTTGGCTCAGTTTGTAGTTTCTATATGGGTATTTTTAGTCACGCCAGGTATAAATTGTTGAATTATGGAGAGGCATATTTGGTAAGCCAAAATTGAAAGTAGTCTATTCCGTATAATTCTGCACTTTTTATTAATTTTTTTAGGCAGTTCCAGTTTAAAAAACTAAAATCAAATCAAATTAGACTAAAAGGAAGTGAAATTGGACAAGCTAGTTTGGCCGTCGTCTATGAACACACAGGCGCTTTTGTTTTTTTTTGCATTTTCAATGGATATAAATTCATCGTAATATATATTGAGTTAATTTTTTTCGTTAATTGCACCTTATTAACCAATTTCCACTTTTGAAGTGTTGGTTGTTGTGTCCCATTGGCAGAATAATGAAATTGGTATGAGTTATGTCAATAATTTAGTGTGTGCAAGAGCATAATTGACTGCGTGGTCCAACTTATTGAACATGAGTGACTAGTTATCTGGAAATTATTTTGTTTTTGATAATATAGTTATCTGGAAATTATGATGTGATAACACCATTCCTTAATTTGTGTGTTTTAACTTTAGTACTTTTCTTAACACTACTTATCACCGACCATTGTCTGTGCATTTAGTTCAATCTTTAGTTGGAATTTTGAAAAGAAATAATGAAAATAATAAATCCGTTTTATGAATAAGCTCTAATAGGTAACTGGTTCCTCATTGTGAATTCTACGAGTTTATTGCCCAGTTCTTCTATGAGTTTGTGTGATGTGGCATAGATGTTTGGTGCGCTCGCAAATTCAACCAAGGAATCGAATGATGTTATAATGTAGCCTGAGTAATATTTTATGCAACACTACTGCTAATCCATGGTCAAATGGGAACATGGCTTGTTACATTAGAACTTGGAACTTATGGACCAAATAGTTTGGTCTGCATTATTCAATTGTTTGGAAAGAAAAGATGAATTTTTGCCCTTGACAAGATTTGTTTAGGCTACATCTCTATTATTTATAATTGTACTTTCTTGTCTAGGAAAAGTTGGCCATAAAGATTTTAAAGACAGCACCAATTGGCTTTTTAAGATATATAATGCGAATAGGATGTTTATGGCCTTACTGTTGTGTGGCATGTGAGGTGATTCACTAGTGTGTTTCCTTGTAGGCAATTCTATCATTCTACGTAGCTGCGAGTTTTGTCTGATTAATCTCTATAGGTTCATTGTTCCTAACTTCCATATATATATATATATATGCATACGCAAATGATTAGTGCAAGGACGTTTATTCATAACATCGTGATTAGGAATGGTGAAGATTATTGTGTATAGTATATATTTTGGGAAAGAACCGCGGAAAATATTGTCAATGCTGAATTACAAATTGGATTCAACTCTTCCCGATGGAAGAAAACCTTCTTTTTTTTTTTTTTTTTTTTGAAGAAAATCAAAATTTAAAGGGGCAAGATTTTGGACTTCTGTTGAACTTTCTTTTTTTTTTTTTTTTCGGCTAACACTGTGACATTCTCTTTGTATACGCACTTGTGCTTTTTCAGCTTTTGTTTTGGTCGTTTGAAAGTTGAAACATTCTGGCCGTTCTCGATACTTCATATGCCTCTGTTCGACTCAAGCTAGATGGGATAGTTCAAAGAAAATTATAACCCAAAAAATGTTCATGTTCAATCAGAGAAGGGAATTCGCTGGGGGTAAAAGGTTAACAATTGCACCATTCTTAACAATATAAGAGTAACGCAAAAGCGTTTAACCAATCCGATCTCTACCATAAAAGAATTACAGATGCATAAGGCTTCCTCTGTATACTAAAACTCGTAAGCTTTTAAAAGCAGAACAAGATAAGCAAACTCGATTACTCTTACAGTCTTACCGACAAAAGATGCTTGCAGGCTCGATGAAGTTTTGCTGTAAACAATTTGAATGGTCCTCTCTAAGATGATCTCTTTTCTAACACTCCATGATAAGCTTGTGAAATGTGAATCTTGAAACCAAAGTAAAAAAAAATCAATAGAGGCTATACCCGAAAAACTGGCTGATGAGAATGGCAAATCCAAGAGCAATGGCTACGATGGAAGAAGCCCAAGTCAGTTTCTCAGTAATTCTGGGCACCCTATCCTTCAATGCCTGACTACATGATCCTATGAATACCGTGTAGCTTCCCATTGCAACTACAGTCCCAACTAAAAACATTATAAGAAATGCAGCACCAGCCAAGCGAGAAGGTAAAGCAAGAGCAGGCAAGACCATCATCAGTGCATCTGGCTGTAGCCCGTGGATGATTCCGGTGGCAAAAGTAGCAAAACCAATCTTCTTTTTACCAATTGTGGGGTTCTCAAGCGCCTCATAAACGCTAACATCACACTCGCCATTCTCTAACGCAACACATGGGGCAGGAACCTCTGAAGCTTCTCTAATGCCCATAGCACCAATGACAAGAAGTGTAAGGCCTACTACTCTTGTCCCCCAGGTTCGGATAACTTCAATATGAAGCCGATCTTTGAGCAAGAGAAATATTAATCCAAAAATAACCTGACCAGCGTCATGCCCACAGCCCCAAAGGGCTCCGACAGCTGCACTTTCCAACCGAGTACGCCCAATCGAAAGCGGAGCCAAAGCAGCAAGATGATCAGGCCCTGATAATGTGTGTAAGCAACCAGCAAAGAAACCGGTCCATGCACTACTTAGTAATTCAGCCCGGATCAGTCTTCCCCCAATTGCTGCTGCAGCAGCAGGGGCACCTGTCTTAGCTGCAGTTTGAAAAGTTGCAAAAGCTGCTGGTGCGAAAATTGGTTGGATTAAGATCATAACAAGAGCAGAAAGCATAATGTATGTCCCAGCAGTAAGGGCCTGAAACATGTTTGCAATATGGAAATCTGTTAATCGTTGGATCAACGGTTACATAAAAGTTAATCCTACTAACAGAAATTTTCCCACCCCTAAAAGGCTATAACTAAAAGTTCATACTTTATAGTCAATTAACAATGTCTCCAAAATTTTTGAAGAAGAAGCTGGATAAGCCTAATAACAGAAACCAGAAAAATCACCCCATTAGTAGTGACTCTACTACTTGAAAGCATATTTAGGTATTAAATCCACAATTATCACTAATTTCATCACCCTCTTGTTCAGCTTAAACACAATTTAAGCCCTTATTTTCACAAACACTTTCACCAACCGACGATTACAGAGAAGGGTCAAACTCAAATTATACATCGAGAAAGTTCTCAACTTAGCTATATATTTCCTGAATCACCAAGAGACTGAACAAATGAATCAAAGGTCAAATAGCTTAATAAAAACTCTACATGTAGCATGAAGTAGCATTGATAAGGGTACCATGCTACCCAATTCAAAAACTTTCCACTTAGTTAACTTTAGCGGTCTTCCAAATAACTAGATAACCTATATAAACTCAAATCAGAGAACCACCAGAGTTAAAATTATCGGGTTTTTTCTCTGCGATTTCTCCAGCAACCAACAACTACAGAAAACGCCTTAAACATAAATTATACTCAAAGCTCCCAACGATGACATACAAACTAATTCACTAAGAGATTGAACAAATGAATCAAATGTCATATTGCTAAAAAAATCTACATGTAGCATGATATACCCAATTCTAAAAGTCTCCAATCAGTAAACCTAGGAGCTCTCCAAATTACTTGAGAACCCATATAAACTCGAATGAAAGAACCAAAAGTGTCAAAAATATCAAATTTTTCTCTCCAATTTCTTAGCAACCAAACATTCCAATAACCCTAAACCAAATTATCCCAAAATCCCATTTCGACATTGCAATTGCATTAAAACAAAAACCCCAGAAGATTAATATAAAAACATAAGCAATTTTATTCGAAAATTAAGAATTTTAGTGAAAATATTACCTTGCTTTTCTGAAAAGCCCCAATTGAGATCTGTTCGAGATTCTGGGGTTCGGGTACCGACCCATTTGAAGAGGCATCAGGGGAAGAGGATAGAGCCGCCGGTAAATTGTTCGACGACGTAGATAACGACGACGAAGAATAAGGCCGAATAGAAGACGGAGACGACTTTTCGGATTTACAGGACAACGAGCTGAACCGCCTCAACTCGGGGCGAAAACTGAGTTTTGATGAGTCAACACGGGCGAGTCGAGGGAGGAATGGAGACGGTCTGAGATGGGTTTTCAAAGGGGTTGGAGATGAAGAGGAGAGAAGCCTTTCCATGGCTTCCTTCTCTCTCTCTCTCTCTCTCTCTCTCTAAGTCTCCGTCTCTTTGGAGTTCTAGAACAGACGTAAAGATTTTGCAGAGAGAGAAGGGGAGGTTTGGGTTGTTGAAGATAAAGTTTGGCTCAGAAGTTTTAACAGAAAATTGAAGTTTTTTTATTATTTTTTATTTCTATTTTCTTTTTTTTTTTCCCCTTAAAAATATTTGGTAAGCTAATTTCAACCTAAATTGGCGGTCTCAAAGTCCGAAAACCGAACGTGGAAAATTCCTTGTATGATGCTCATATTAATATTTATTTTAAGACAAGGAGTCGAGGACCTATTTATGTGTAGGAGATTTTATTTTCATTCTGATATAGGATTCTTCATATTAAAGAGGAAAGAGAGGAAAAATTAAAATAAAAAATAAAAAATCTTATGGTAGCTACTCATTTTTCCGGAGGTAAACATTACACATTGATGAAAAACCAAAATTGATTAAAAAAAAATGATAAAAGGGAAACGAATTGGGCAGAAATAAATGAGTTTGCTCAAGGAGTAAGTCATTGACTTGTTCTAGTCTTATTAATTATTATTGAACCGGGCAAAAGCAATGATTTTAGAGTGCCCTTTAAAATTATACATAAATAGGAATAGCACATCGTAGTTCTTAAAGTGCCAGTGGTCAACAATGGCTTGGTGTCCATTGTCCAAGTCTTTAACAAACTCATGGTCTTAATATGGCCACAACAGCCACCTTAATACAAGTAGTATCCCCCACGTTGCTCTCTTAGGCCTCTTTTGCCTAATGATTGTGATTTTAAATAATGCTCACAATTTCATGATAATCTCTGTGATTGCATATTTGGTCAAATGGTAATCGAATGTGATCTAATTCAAATCTCATCACCCCCTTATAACCATTGTAAAATTAGTGAAAAGTTATTTATTTTACGAGTGATAATGGACGAGGTCAATTGCCATCTCAAAAAACCAAGCGAAATTTTTTTTTTTGAAACAAGTTATATAGAGTGGCTTTCAATTGGGGTGGTAGAGAGTAGAGACCAAAATGTTGGGTCATAATTCATAAAAAAAATTGATTGCAAAATATAAGAGATGGTAGGTAATATGCAATTAAGAGGGTAGAGACATGGGGTTTGGAGTGTTTTTGTAGGTTGAGGTGTTAAAGAAATGGACATCTCTAAAGATAAGCCATCGTGTATGTATAAAAGCAAAGGGAGCTTCAACTATTGGACGAACAACACAGCTCAGATGAATGCTCAAACACACGCTGCCCCCTCAAGCGCACATGTTTCCTCCTCGCGCCAGCACGCGCGCGGCACGCGCATTTTAAAATTAACAAGTCATTTCGACCGAGCACAACTTAAAAGGACATTCGGAAATAGAGCGTGAAAAGTCTTTTGGATTATTGTAACGACTTCTTTGAGTTCTGCTCGTACTATTTTAGTCCAATTTTGTTATAGCAAAATATTGTTATATTGCTATAGAAATGATTCATTTGTCACAAATTATTAATTCTTTAATATACAATACTATTAGATAAAACTTATAATTAGACATTATTTATTTTTACGAGTCAGAATCTAGTTCTCATCTATAATTACTAAATTATATTCTTTGTATATGACACATTTTTGTTAAAAATTTAACAGTTTGTTGGGAAAAAAAAATAATCATGGATGTAATAATTACATAAGTCTTACTAATATATTGTAAAAGTTGAAAAATAGATAATCTTATTCTTGACAATAGTTACCAAATTATGTGCTTTATAATTATGTGATAAAATGAAATAATTCTCGTATCATTCGGAAATAATTGTCATCTCATACGGCAACATGCTCATACTTTATTATTATTATTTAAAATTAAAAAAAAAATACCTTAAACATTCAGCTTGATTAAAACTACCACATGAAATTTTCAAATATTTTGCTCAAGAAGGTAACTGGTATCGTTAAAAAACTAATGAAAATTTGTTTTCCTATTTTTTTTAAAAAAAAAAAAAATCTTGAACAAATTGTTTTCAGTTCGAATTTGTTCATGCGTTTCCCTTTCTTTTTATGATGATTTTTTAAATTAGAAAAAAAAAAAACTGAAGAATTGCATCAGTAATACTGTAACAATTGGAACATGTCTATTTGAGATGGTAAGTAATCATATACGAACATATGAAATTATTGTTATTGGTCTTATTATTTGTACATTTTCTACCTATTACAAGAGTTTGAATTTGAGAACATTGAGTTGGATATTAATTACTTTCACAACTGTTTTATGTACCCAGTTCCCAGATAAATGTCTCCATAAAACAATTGTTTAGCATTGTGGTTTTCATAGGTTCTGAGTTCTGAAGAAAATGTTATTTGTAATATGATACTGATTGGTTTGGTTTCATCAACAAACGCGTGGCCTCTTATTGTATGTAGTATTGAGCCACATAGGATTCTATCTGCTTGTTTGGCATTTGGGCTCATTTCAACGTGGTACAAGTAAGCTTACACAAGCCCATTTTGAAAGATGGGCCTAATATGACCCAGCTCCTTTGTGAAAAATTTACACCTAATACCCATTTTTTAAAACTTATTTCAAAAATAACCGTTTCGAAAACTTCTTTCAAAAATATCCTTTTTACGGTCTACATTTCATATGAAAAATATGAGTGGTCCATATTTACAATGTAAATTTGTAAAATATGAATGGTACACATTTTAAAATATGTGACAATTTTGACTGTAAATTTTAAACATGAAATGTGGATCGCGGTATATATTTAATGCATGAAATATATACTGTAGTCTACATTTCATGTGTAAAATAGTAGTGGTCTATATTTCTCTAAAAAAAGTATAAAAACGGGTATTTATGAAATAAAAATAAAAAATGAGTATTTATGAAAATATAGTTTTAAAAACGGGTATTTATGAACTTTTTTCTTTCTTTTAGAGGTTCTGCCCCATGGAATTCCATGTTCGAATATGTTGTTTTGTGAACTATTTATCATGACTTGCATATGTAATTCTATCATAGAGTAGTTAGCTTGACATCACGTTAAGCTAACAAACAACTCAATTAGAAAGTTACTCATACTTGATCCCTCCTAGTAGTAAGGTAAATGTTTAGAGATGCGGATCATTCAAGATTAAGTAAACATTTCATTGTATTAAGCGTCTAAAATCACTTAATGGGGCCAACTCATTGTACGTTAAGGAATCCTACCACTTTCTTTGCCTATAAATATGATGTGTCCTCTACATAATAATATAATATGAATCATATAATCAATTGCCCATTTTACGTTCATCATTGATTCATCCACTCCAACAAATCTATCACACACTTATGCGCCCTAAACAATATTCTTGCTTTGTCTAAACAGTTCCATTTCATTGTTCATCATAAGCAAGATACTAATTCTTTGCATTTATGCTTAATTATTTTCATATTTTCACAAGGTTATGGGAGAGCTCTTATGAGCACACTCTCAATCCATTAATGCCATCTTTCTCCTCTTTGCCATCATCATCGTAATTAACGCCTCTAGATATATAAATTCAATTATAAATTTGGCATCTCCAATAATCTAATCTGATTTTCTAGTTAATAATTCAGTGAAATAATCGTCCTCTCATATGTTCTTATTCATCACAAAATTCGTAACAAATTAAAGAGAGAACTCTTTGTCTCACAATCTGTTTCATCACAAAATTCCTAATCTAAACAGCTGCAACAGGCTCTTCCTCAAATTTGTTTCAACTATTGTGCTTGAAGTTGGGAATGAGAGAGAAGTTCATGGCCTTGCTATACGGTTCTAAAGTCTAAAATACACAGATTTCTTGTAACACGTAGACGTGGATATTATAGGTGCTCATTTCTCTAAAAGGACTGGACCATGTGGGCCCCACCTGTTTTGTCCAAAGACTCCAAATTACAAACTGGAAGGAACCCCAGTGGCCCCCACCAGCTACGTGTCATCCAAAAAAGAGTTGCCACGTCATCATTATCCTTATACCTTATACCTTATGTGAGGTCCAAGGACTTCAAGCAGGAAGCCCTCTCGGCCTCTCACCACCACCTCTCGATAGACACTATCCGTTTTCCAGAAAGACCATCCAAATCCAATCAACTAAGAACTACAGTTATCAACATCCATCATCCAATCAAAAAACTGGTTTGAGAATACAAAAAGTCAACACTGCACGTGTCAAACACATCATGCAAGCGTAGGCTAGCTAAGTTTTAATTTTATGGTGGTGTGCACCTCACAAGTGACATTTCAGAACCCAACATTTTAAAAGTCTCAGCTTCAACATGACTTAGCACTATCTGAACCACTGAGTGAGCTTAGGAGCTTCAATGGCGAAACCAGTTTCGATTGAGGTGTGGAACCCAAATGGGAAATACAGAGTTGTTAGCACAAAACCCATGCCCGGAACTCGCTGGATCAATCTTTTAGTCGAACAAGATTGTCGAGTAGAAGTAATCTTCACATTCTTTTATGTATTTTTTTTTTCTTTTTTCACTAGAGACTGATTTTTTGGAGTATTGGGTATCAAAATTTTGACCGGAATTCTTGTTAATTTTCATAATTAGATTTGTACCCAGAAGAAAACCATATTGTCTGTTGAAGATATTATTGCCCTTATTGGTGAAAAGTGTGATGGAGTTATTGGACAGGTGAGTATACCCGTTGTGATAATTGGATCATATCATGTGAGGATTTAATGATGATTACATATACATGTACATGCGCACATATTTTGAATTGTATTCTGGGTTTGTTTTCATTAGTTGACTGAAGATTGGGGAGAGACTTTGTTTTCGGCACTGAGCAAAGCAGGGGGAAAAGCTTTCAGTAACATGGCTGTTGGTTATAACAATGTCGATGTTGGTGCTGCTAACAAGTATGGCGTTGCCGTTGGAAACACCCCTGTGAGTTCAAAACCTTATGTTGCAGAATATACAGTGATTGTTTTCCCATAGTAACTAATCTACTTACTTTTTCTTCCCATAGTAACTAATCTACCTACTTTTTCTTACAGTATCTTTTGGTACTTTTTACCAACATTTTAGCTCTTTGACTTTTCCCATGACTATATTTCACATACTTTAAATAGTACAAACAAGTTTATCAATCAGTATGCATGGATCTGGTGTATGTACTAGGTTGAAATATCTTTTGTGTTCAAGCTATTCCTGATGCAAAAGTAGTTAATTTGGGTTTGAGTTTCTAAGAAAAAAGGGCAAATGAAGATATCAGTTCATTGCTCATATGTTTTAGGGAGTACTCACTGAAACTACGGCCGAGCTGGCAGCTTCGCTTTCTTTAGCAGCTGCTAGAAGAATAGTGGAAGCAGATGAGTTCATGAGAGCTGGCTTATATGATGGATGGCTTCCTAATCTGTAAGAACCATTGCCTTTCAATTATTTTGTTATATTTACATCTTTGGTTAATGAAGTGTGAATTTGAAGTGATTTCTTCTGGCAACGATTGATTAATTTGTCTATTTAAATGATGTAGGTTTGTGGGGAACTTACTTAAAGGACAGACTGTTGGTGTTATTGGAGCTGGTCGTATTGGATCTGCGTATGCGCGGATGATGGTACTTTGCTTGCCAACTAGCATAACCAATGCCTTGAAAGATTGATAATTTTCCAATTGTGAGCTAGATAACAGTACGGAAGCATCAGTTACTGGAGAATTCTCAGCTGTGGTACTTATGGCCCATACATTGTTATTGAGTAGTTTCTCTAATGTTAGTCTTCAAATGTAACAGGTTGAAGGTTTCAAGATGAACCTAATTTACTATGATCTGTACCAGTCCACAAGACTAGAGAAGTTTGTTACAGGCATGTCTAATTAAGTTGATTTGTTAAAAATTAGAAAGTAAAACTGAATCTTATCGAACATGTTTCTGAAACTTGTATCTTCTTCCATTGCAGCTTATGGTGAGTTCTTAAAAGCCAATGGTGAAAAGCCCGTGACTTGGAAAAGAGCATCAACTATGGATGAGGTGCTCCAACAAGCTGATGTGGTATGATGACTCATTCTCTTCACCCCATCCCCATTTTATCTTTCTCAGTCTTGCTTAGGAATTAAAGTACTTTTTATTGATGCTCTATCTAGATAAGTCTTCATCCAGTTCTGGATAAAACCACTTATCATTTGGTCAACAAGGAGAGACTTGCACAGATGAAGAAGGTAAAACTTACAACAAATGTCTCTCATTCTATGATTAATGCAAAAAAAACGTAACACAAGTACATATGTTCCTATCTGAAAAATGTTCAAGCTGTATATGTAGGAAGCAATCCTCATAAACTGTAGTAGGGGACCTGTGATCGACGAAGTGGCTCTTGTAGAGCACTTGAAACATAATCCTATGTTCCGGGTTGGACTCGATGTCTTCGAGGTAAATTCAAATAATCCCTTAGAAAGGAAAACTAAACACTATATCTGACGGTAGTGACTAATCAGTGAGGTTGTACCAGGATGAACCTTACATGAAACCAGGGCTTGCAGACTTGAAGAACGCTATTGTGGTACCCCATATTGCTTCTGCTTCCAAGGTAAAACTTTGTTTTACAGCGTTTACCATAAGAAGAGTATTGTATCGAGCTACATTAGTGAGTTTGTTCTCTCATGGTTTATGTAGTGGACTCGAGAAGGAATGGCAACATTGGCTGCTCTCAATGTCCTGGTATGTAACTTCTAAATATTATTAAGAAAAATAGCTTCTCATCTCTAAATTTTGTCCAGCATTCTAACATTGGGTAGTCTTTCGACTTGAAATTAACCTTTTTCTTTTACATTATCAGGGAAAGATAAAGGGATATCCAGTCTGGTCGGATCCGAACCGGGTTGAACCATTCCTCAATGAGAATGCACCACCTCCAGCTGCCTCTCCTAGCATTGTCAATTCCAAAGCCTTAGGTAAATTTTGTTATGTCTAAAATTCAAGACAAAACTTTTGACTAGGTTGATTCTTTTTTTGTTGAAAGTTCATTTTTCATCTCAGGTTTACCAGTCTCAAAGCTATGAGCATGAAAATCGAAGCTTGATCATCATAATTGGGCCTAGTGGTGCCAAACAAGGGTAATTTTTCCAGCTGATGGAATAGTGCAACATGGTTTCTAGTGATTATTGCAATTAGAAAGAGCACTAACAACATATTAATGTATATTGAAATGGGTATAATGTGTATGTACTATGTTCTGTTGTTATGTACTCCTGTTAATACTGGCTTGGTTATTCTGCGATATAGAAGGGTTATTCATAAAGTTTATGCATATTCTCTATATTAAGATCGGACCTTCTTTCGTGTCAATTGGAATAACAGTTTTCTAGGGGCACATTTCTTATATATATATATATATATGAGAGTGACAAAGTTTGGACGGAATAAGAAAGGAAATATGTTGTTTTTTATTGTACTTGTTTACTTAGCCGTTAGCAATTAGAAATATGAATAAAAATAACTGAATTACTAAAATACATTTATTATTAGTGAGAATGATATTGTTATCTATTTCTTGAACTTTGCAAGGATATATAAGCAATATTATAATTTAGGGTAATTTGCACTTTGGTCCTTGAACTTTTTGTCTATGTGCAATTTGATTCTTGAAAAAAAATATATGGCAATTTAGTCCTTAAATTAATCAATTCTTAGCACTTAAGTCCAATCCATTAAAGCATGTTAAATTTTGGATGGATATAGAGATATGATTCATCGTGATTAACCTGTCAAATATGATTCATCGTGATGATATGAACTTAGTGGGCAATTTTCCTCCCCTTAAACTGTTCACGCTGTTGGTAAAGATTACTCGCTTAATATTAAAATACATAGTTGCCATGTTTCTTTAAATAAAATTTTTAAACAAATTAATTTTGTACAATTTAACTAAGAGTTAAACTTATTTAGTTGATTAGTTCCAAGCTAAGTTCAAATTTACATTTTGAATTGTTATCTTCCCTCCAAGCCATAGAAGCCTAGTGAATTACCTATATTGCCCTAAAAAAAGTTCCACGTGATTTTGATGTGACCATTCTATTAGAAATTTAACAACTCCTAATGGGTTGGACTTGATTGTAATGGTTTTAAAATTTTAAGGACTCAGTTGCCAAGAATCATACTGCCAATTCAAGCAAAGTTAGGAGCATAAAATCCCTATAATTTAAGGGGTTTTTTTTTTTTTTTTGAAAGGCTATAATTTAAGTTTGGGCGTGTCTATAGTAGGGACGTCCCTGCGTAGGGCCCTGTCTATTCACCGTTTGATGGGAATCTGTGTATAAATAGATTCTCCACATATTCCCGTTATTCCCCACAGATTCCCATCAAACGGTATATAAAAAGTGGCCCTACGTAAGGGCGCCGTAACCCTCCCCTTTAAGTTTTAATCAATAATTATTTAAGTTTTGGATAGTCAATGAAATGGTCCCTTCCTTTTTTTTAAAAAAAAATAAATAATTATTGCAAGCTACAGTTTCCTTTCTCTTTTCTTTTTGGAATGGAATTGGAAACTACATTTTCAATTAAAAACGATTAAATAAAAATAGTAGTTTCCTGAAAAATCTATCTATCTATATATATATTAAGCCTGAAGCTCAAAACTCTGATAGCTTCTTTGATCACCATTTTATTTTAAAATTTTTAGAAAAATCCTAATTTTTTCATGATATGATTGGTCCGATCATTATTTTTCTTTGCTATGATTGGTTGTAATATATACATGTATTATATAATATTGTATTTAATTTAATATTAATGATATCTTATAATAAATTTAGTTCATCGAATCGAACAAATGATTGTGCTACATTCGTCTCATCAAAATAAATATAGAGAGAGATAAAAACATAATTTAATGTTTTATAAATATTATATTTAATTTAATATTAATGATTATTTATATTAAATTTAGTTCATCGAACGTCAAAAAATTGTGTTACATTAGTCTCATCAAAGTAAATAAAGAGATAAATATATTTTTTGATGCTAAAATACATTGAACCTAACTATATCTTTGATCATTATTCTATTTTTAAAATTTTTAGAAAAATCTTAATTTTTTCATGATATAATTGGTCCTATCATTATTTTTCTTTGCTATGATTGGTTGTAATATATACATTTATTATATAATATTATATTTAATTTAATATTAATGATAGCTAATAATAAATTTAATTCATCGAACAAATGATTGTGCTACATTCGTCTCATCAAAATAAATATAGAAATAAATATATTTTTTAATGTTGAAATACATTGAACTTAACTATACATTAGGCTTAATATATGCAATATTAATACAACTCGCACAAAGCGCGGTATAACGACTAGTAAATAAATAAAAGTGAGCCATACCATCCTATAAAATATAGAAGTAAAATATAAATACGGACTCTTGCAGCGAAAGTCTCGCTGAGCATATAAATACCCGACCTTAATTCCCAAACTTCTCATTCACAATCACAACAAATTCAGTTTTCTCTCGCTTCTCTCCTGAAAATCGCAGCAGAGAGGGAATTTTAGGGTTAGGGTTTCGCAAAATTCTTCAAATCCTTTTTGAAGAAAGAAGAAGAAGAAGACAATGTCGACGGAAGCGAAGAAGATAACGCTGAAGAGCTCAGACGACGAGTTGTTCGAGGTCGACGAGGTGGTGGCGCTGGAGTCGGAGACCATTAAGTTCCTGATCGAAGACAAGTGCGCCGATAACCCAGAGACTGTGGTGCCAATTCCCAACGTCACGAGCGATATTCTGGCTAAGGTCATTGAGTACTGCAAGAAACATGTCGAAGCCTCCGCCGGTGGTGCTGACAAGTCCGCCACCGAGAAGAGTCTTAAGGACTGGGACGCCGAGTTCGTCAAGGTCGACCAGGCCACCCTCTTTGATCTCATCTTGGTAACTCTTTCTTTCTCACCTTTTTTTTTTTTTGGTAATGGGTTCTTTTTGTTTTGATTATTTCGATATACAGTATGATTGTAGAACAATATGTGAGGATAATGGATTTTATTTGTATGAACTCCTTGAGTAGTCTTGTTGAATCTTTATATGTGGTTCAAGCTTTCTTTTTGGGATATATTGTTGTGTGAATTCAAGCAAGAAAAGGGTTTCTTGTGTCAAGAATCTAAGGCTAAGTAAGATATGATATTTTACCCCAAAAAAAAAAAAAGTATGATATGATAATGTCGGTTGCATTTTTGTCAATGGAAAAGGGCTTTTGAGTGTTTTGATGGAGTTTTATTATCTGTATTCGTGAAGTTTCTGTCCCATTAAGGGCTTATGCAAGTTCTTTTGTTTTATTTCCGTCGTTGGTAACCTTTTCTCTGGGTACCCCAGTTGCCTTGATTTATCGGCTTCTTTCTTTGACCATGGATTTAGTTTACAGGTCTCTTTGTTTGTGGACTCTCGAGTTGGATTGCATATTGTATCAACTTGGTTGCTTTACTCTGTTTCAGTAGTATGGATTTATTTGTATATTTTTGTTGTTGTATGAACTCTTTGAGTAATCTTGTTGAATCTTTTGTTCGTGTTTTTGGGTTTTTTTTGGGTATTTGTTGTGTGATTTCGAGCAAAGAAAAGGGTTTCTTGTTTCAAGAATCTATGCTAAAATATGATGATTTTGGTTGGATATTTGTGTTAACCGAAAGGGATTTCTGGGCTTATGTGAATTATTTTGTTTTCTTGCGGAGTTGGTTACCTTTTGACAGGGTACCCCATTTAACCTTTGCCTTTGGTTTATCAGCTTCTTTCTTTGACCACTAATTTAGTCTACAGGTCTCTTTGTTTTGAAATCTTGATAAGAATTGCATATATCAACTTGGTTACTTTATTATATACACTGATTTGTTTGTCTTTTCTGTTCTGTTTTGATGAAGTTTTATCTATATTTCTGAAAGGTTCACTCCTTATCAAGGGCTTGAAGCGAGTTCTTTTGTTTTGTATTGTTTTTTTTTTTCCCTTTTTTGGCTGCCCTGTGACCACATCTTATTTAGTCTGTAATCATCTTTGTTTTGTACGCTTGACTAATAGTGCATATATTGACCATTGTTCTTTTCTGATTTTCAGGCAGCAAACTATCTGAACATCAAGAACCTCCTGGATTTGACTTGCCAGTGTGTAGCAGACATGATTAAGGGGAAGTCTCCAGAAGAGATTCGCAGGACTTTCAACATCACGAATGACTTCACTCCGGAAGAAGAAGCTGAGGTTCGCAAGGAGAACCAATGGGCATTTGAGTAGAAGACTGGCCTCTTTTTGGCGATGTTAATATCATCATAGGAATGTTGATACAGGAATTAGGAGTATGCTCTCTAGTGATGAGTTTAGTATATTTTTTGCTTCCATTGTAGTCAGACTTTATCTTTGGTTGCCTTAAGCTTGGAATATTACCGAGACTTTCTTAGGACGTATTTTGTGACCTCAAATATTATGCTGTATATCGCTATAGTTCTTGTCTTTGCCAATGGTGCAGTATTCTTTTATTTGCATAACAATATTTCTTTGCACTACTATTCGCCCACGAAGTAGTGTTGCTGGTCTGACTGACACTAGAAATCAATTTGGTCTCACTGTCGCTCAATTTGGTCTCATTGCTAGAATTGATAATTTCAACCGGGGATTGGGAACTTGAGTTTGTGCGTTGTATATATTTGTTCCTGTTGTCTTGTATTTAGGATAATAGAATTTGAATAAATAGTGAAGATGAGACTAGAGTGCAAAACAAGGATAAACAAAAGGAAGATAATAAAATATAAGAGCTATCAAAACAAAAAGGCTCAATGTTGGTATGCAGCCGGATCAAAGGGACGGAGTTCCTCTCTCTAATTTATCTGTCCAATTCTCTGTCCAACGCGTAGTATTACGACACGTCGTTAAAAGCTTTTAAATCCACCACTCTATAGATCCGTTTCTCAACGGCCGTTTAATGCTTCAGTAAATTAATGATAACTATTTTAAAAAATAAAAATAAAAAAATTCAAACTCACGCCTGTACTTCCTAAGCGGCTCAGCTTCCATCTTCTTCCTTCGCTCGTCTTTGATTCTGAAATGAATCTTATCCATTTGTAAATGTATTTTTCATGTGCTTTTAATTAATGGTTTTTTTTTTTTTTTTTTTGCTTTGAATGTGCATAAATTTCTATCATTTTTAAATCAGAAAATCATAATTTTTTACTTATTTCTTTGTATTGCCCAAATCCGTTAAAACCATTAAACCCAGATCTAAGGTCGATTTTGATTATTTTTGGAGCTTCGGTTAGTGTGTTTGCACTTGTCTCCCTGCGAAATCAGTCTATATCAGATTCGCGATTTTTGAAATGGCCAATTAACTTCTATTATGAATTGATGCTCGCCATGGTCAAGACTGATTGGGGTTTTGTTAGGTCACATGTTTGTAGCATCTTTTGGCATTTTATTACTATACGGTTCAGATTTTGGATCGGAGAGGGGGCCAGCCCAAGGAAGAAGAAGAAGTGAGGGCTTTTACTTTTTCTTTTTTTTTAAAAAAAAAAATCCTAAAGATATATTTATTGAAGCTCTAAACAGACCTTATTCGCCGTGAAGTGAACCATATTGAAATAATTCTTTTTTAAAGACGTGTCATCTTTCTATTAGATGGACAGAGAATCGGACGGGGAAGTTTGGACAGGTGATTCGGCTCCGGATTAAAGTCGATTAGAAGCAAATTTACTTGCTTTACCTTAACCAACATAGCTATAGAATAAATAATCTTAAGAGGAATTTCAACAAATTTTCCGAACATGTTAAATGGTAGAGCAGCTTAAAACATGTCAATAAACCCCATGAAATTTCTAACTCTTGTCTGCCAATAGAAAAGCACCATTACTCATCAGAAAGTATTAAGCAACAGTAATTAAGCCACATATCCAAAAGAAAACAGGAAAAGAAACTAACTTATCCCAACCACTAATTCCCCTTCACTAGCACCCTAAAGAAACTTTGCCATCAAAGCTAAAATCTCATGCAAACTTTGGACAAGAATTTAGGTTCCTCAAAAGGCTCTTATAGAGTTCCGAGCGTTCCACTGCTTCCTCGAGCTGTGCTTTGAGATCAGAAAGCTCGTCCGAAATGTTTTGGCAAATCTCAGCTGACTCAGTCTTGTCTTTCAGCTTTTGAGCGAGCTCTTTTCTGCTCTCCTCCAACATGGAACAGTCTTCTTGATACTCGAGCAAAAGGGTTTTGTAATAGTCCTTGTCTCTTTTTGCATGGAGAATCTCAGATTCCAAAAGATCCTTCTCCGCCGTCCACTTGTTGCTCGCTTCTGTGTAGTACTCAATTGTCTCGGACAGATTACTCTCGTGCCAATACTGCCAATCCCCAAGTTTCGCTTCGAGGTTTGCCTTTTCCTCGATCCACGTCTTTCGTTGTTCATCCAGTTCAGCGAGTGCTCCGACCAATTCCTCTCTCTCATTGGACAGTTCCTCCTTTTCATGTCTCAACTTTTTTTCATCCTGTTCCATTCCGGCAATCCTTCTGAGGAGTTGGCCTCTCTCTTCCAACCATTCTTCGTTCCAGCTCCGGCATTCTTGCAATTCCGCAACGAGTTCTTTTCTCTCTTTCAGCAAGTCCAGGCTGTGTCTTTCGAGGCTGGACAGAGCGGCCTGGTCATGCTCCGAAACCGAAGTCAACATATGGACCTCTTCTTTCAAATGCTTAATCTCTGCTTCAACCTTGTCCCCGTTAAGAAGCTCTTCCATGAGTTGATCATGTAGTTGAATTATCGCATCACGGCTTGAAGAACTCGCCGAATTATTGCCTTGTTGGTATTGATTGAGTTTCTCAATGAGACTGGTTCTCTCATTCTTTAAACCATCAATAGTAAGTTCATCTTTTTCAGCGGCTCTCATTGCACCATCAATCACAGCTGCAAGCGCCTGTATCTCTTCTTCCTGCTTCTTAATCTCTGCTTCCATTTTTTCTTTTTCTTCTTTCAGAGCTTGAGACTCGTATTTGGCTTCCGAAAGCTCCACTTCAAGACTTTTGATCCTTGCCTCCTCCTCTGCTCTGTCTCTTTCCAACTTACGGGTCCAATTCTCTTCCGCTTCAGCCGCGAGCTTCCCTATCTCGGCCTCTAGTTCCCTTCTATCATTTTTCAGAGCTTGAGACTCCTTTTCGGCTTCCAAAAGCCTTTCCTCATAATAGTCGCTCCTATTTCCGGCCCATCTCTCTTCCGCTTCAGTCAACTTTTTCTTCAGTTCCTCATTTTCAGATGTCAATCTCCGCAAATCAAGCGTAACTTTATCTTCCTCTTCCTCCAACTTCTGCAGTTTTACAACATTCAGTCACATAACTAATAGCGGCGAATTTAGGTACAGTTGATATGATTATGACATGAGACATTTAGAAACACACGTTATTACTGGTGGAGCCTACCACATTTGCTGTACTTAAGCAAGCAATAATGAAAGTATGATATACATCCCTATGGCAGGGAATGTTCTATTTAACAATCTTATTAGTTTATATAAATATTAAACTCGACTTTTCATCGACCCTTCGAAAATAAAAATGAAAGAACTTACTCTAGGACCACTAGTGATCTCCAGCAGTTGCTGCAAGGGTTTCATAATGTAAACTGCGTTGGTAAAGACAAAGAGGGTGGCAGCTGAATACAAACTATATATACTTCCATCATCAGTTCTGTATGATGCAAGCAAAATCATGGCAGCTCGCTCCATCCAAAAGAGATAGCTAGGGTCCTGCCAGTTAAAATCAAATTCTTGATATAGGTAACCAAGAATATCTATATAAAAATTTATGACATAAAGTTCTAATAATATAGTTGATACTCACAGTTGGGCCAGGTTCAATTTCTTTAGCCTTGAGGAAGCATATTAGGCACATGAGTGCATCAGAGATGAAGAATAACGAAGCACTACTGTCATCAAATATTTCCAACATCACAGCAAATATTGCAGCTCTCTCATACCAGAACAAATAGTTCTCCCTTAGGGAGAGTGATTTTGAGTTCCTTGCCATGGAACTATATTCCTTCACCCGTCGGCCACCGCGGCCGCGGCCGCCACCTTGATTATTCTCCTCTGCTTCTTTGTTTGTTGATTGCCCCTTACCTTTCTTAGCATCCTATATGTACAAAATAAAAATGAAAATCAAAAGGAAAAAAAGAACATTGGACTAGCTATAGCAAATATGCTTAGTGAAAAGTTTGTTATACTGTGATAAAATGTGCTGTACATTATATATCTATTATTTTCTGTAAGTTGTATCATTTAACTATTCTTGTATATAAATTATGTGGTCTCATATGCTTAAATGTAAACATTCTCTTGAAATTATCATCTACAATGCTATTAGGTCATGTTTGTTAATCCTCAATGTACCGTAATAAGAATGTAAGAAAAATATTTTATATTCTCATTCAGTCACACGTTAGCGTACATAATTATAAATTTTAGGAAATTATTCACATAATTATTAAAATTGGGATCATGGATGACTCAATTTTTTTTATTTCTACTCATTATTCTCTATTTTTTTTTACAATCCTTTTTCTTACGGGCTAGTGAATACGACCTCAATATATAAAAAATGGATGGAACAACCCTGAGAAGGACTAAGACTCACTCTAACACGCTTATGCCAGAAAGTCCCCGGCTTTACTATGTAAACAATTCCAACAGACACGGCAAGTAAACCGATCTATATGTACCAAAAATATGTAACCCAATAGTGACATGACATCACAGCTAGGGCAAGTACCGTTAGTCGCATAAACCAAAAAATATAACCGTGCTCCTACATAACATAATTTTAATTTTACTATCAATGTATACAAATACATATCTTGTTTAAAGATTGTAAATAAACTAATGTTTGATAACCTAATTTGTGTTCTTAATTTCCAACAAATTCTAGCAATGTCAATCAATTTAGTGATTGCACAGTTTAGTGGTAACTACGCAATTTCTACTTATTCGAATCCAGTTCTCAAGTAAAAAAGTCATTGTCAACTAATTTAGAGGGCGCATCTACAGTAAGGGCGCCCCTACGTAGGGCCCTGTCTATTCACCGTTGGATGGGAATCTGTATATAAATAGATTCTCCACAGATTCCCATTATTCCTTATAGATTCCCATCCAACGATAATTAAGGCATGACCCTACGTAGGGACGCCCCTACCGTAGCCATCCCCTAATTTAGATATTCTATTGGTCTAGATTAGTGGGGTCGATGTAGTGGGCCGTTATTGTGTGTTATTTATTTATATGTATTTTAGTTTATTATCAAGTGTCAAACAAAACTTGGTCAACAAGGAAAAGAAAACTCACAATTCTAGGGTTGAGACTGAAAGTCATGGCAGCCGTTTCAAAAATCTTCTTCTTCTGCCTTAATATGTAAAACATATTAGAGAAAGCAAAGAAAGCGACAGCCATGTACCATGAATATTCACCCCAAATATATTGCACTTCCAACAAGATCATGCCAACTCGCTCAACCATAAACACAAGGTCATATTTTCCCTGCACATTAAATTAAATTTGTATTTACCAATAGTGTACTATTAACATTATTAAACAATACTTGTGAGATTGATAATTGCAAAACAATAAAAAAAAAAGACTAAAACGACATTAATTGATCATATTGAAATTTATTTAGCGCATTAAAAAGACACAAAAACAAAATTAATTAATTAATGGCAAGTACTTACTGGTGACGACATTAAGCCATGTCGTAGACGAAGGCCTAAGTCAAAAAGGTAAAAGGCAGTAGAAAGAGTGAATGCAGCGAGGCAAAACGGTGTGTATTTAGGAAGGAATATGAGGGTGAATATTGCGAGCCTCTCATTCTTGAATACAGAATCCTCATATCCTAACATAGATGAATGCAGAAGTATTTTCTTCTGATCACCCATGGCTACCCTACGAGAGAGAAAAAAAAAGGGACTATATGACTGATAATTGACCTATTTCTCTTCCACATTCGGAGTACGTGTATATATATATATATATAGAGATAATTATATAGGGTCACAAGTGTTTAATAGATCATAACCGTTCATTAGGGTGGACGGCTTTATATATGGTATGACCTACGTGGGCCCTACATTAATAGACGATAGTGATTGACTAAACACTCATCATCATTCGCGCAATGATTAAACGTAGCATATACCTTATATGTATATCCCTATGTCATTTAAAAAAATAATATATAATATATATATTTTTAAAATAGAAGAATACATATATTACTTTGAATGGCGAATAATATTGACTCTTTTTATGGAAATAAAGTATAGGCACCATCCTTTCCATCTATGCGATTCATGTATCTTATCGATTTAGAGTGCGTAGGATCCCCGCTTAAACAAAACTTATATATATATATATATATATATTTAAATAAGAGAATACATAAATTACTTTGAATGGCGAAATATAATTTTACTCTTTTGTGGAAATAAAGTATAGCACCACCTTTCCATCTATGTAATTCATGTATCTTATTGATTAAGAGGGCGTCGAATCCCGCTTAAAAAAAGTTGCGTCACACAGTATGGTTAATTTTTTTCGCAGTGCAGGTTGGGCCTTGGGAGTCATCTTTTTCTACTATTGCAGTGTGAGCTCTGAGATATTGCCAAAATGCATTAACCTAATCACATTACATATACTTAATTTATATAAAATTGGGATTTAAGAAAAGGCATTTAATTTGTAAAAAATAATAATAATACCAAATAAAATATTTTATTTATGTGTTTTTTTAAAAACAAATCTCATTGAATTTATATAAATTAAAATAGTTCTTATATATTTTTATAAGATATTTAAATGAGTCCAGCATGCATTGTGCAACATATACTTAAAAGGGGAATTTACACAGGTTTATTAACCCTCTTATAATGAAAAAAAAGACTCACTCATCAATATTTTCAAAACTAACCCTCATTATTATATCACATATTTAAAATTATTTTGATATTCTATTCCATAACAAACTCTAAAATACATTCTTTTCCTACACACTCCAAATTACTTCTGCTACCATCACCCATTGCAGCACCCTGTCACTACTGTCGGTCTCGATTTAAATATCAGAGGCACTTTCGCTTGACTAAGGTCAAAGAATTTCGACCATGGTTAAACTTGTATTGCCGTCTCTCCCTATCGTTCTGACCGATTTTTGACCCTAGTCACAAAATTTTGAATAGGGTCAAGCCATTGTTCCACTATAGTCGAACAATCTCAATCCCAGTCGAACATTGTCGACCGTCTTTCCAACACCACCTCCTTCATTTTTGATTTTTTCGAAATTTGGTCGAAAATTTTCGACTAGGGTCGAGTTAGGGGTAATTTTAGAATTTCTGAAATTTTCATTAAGGCTATGTTTGGTAGAAGGGAAAAGGAAGAGGAAGGAAAGGTTAGGAAGGAAAATGGAAAGGAAAAGGGAAAAATTAGTTATTTGGTAAGAAGGAATGGGGAGAAAAAGAGAGAATAGATGAGAAAAGGGGAGGAAAAAAAGTGAGGTGGGCCCACAAAAATTTTCCACTCCAAATTAGAGAGAAAATTGGAAGGAAAAATATTTTAGCCAATCATAAAAATGAATTTAGCAAATGAACCTTGCATATTAATTTCTAAAATCATTATATTAAGGTAAAATAGTCATTTTTAAATTAGTTTTTTGATCCTTTTTTCATACCAAACAACTATGGACGAAAGACACTTTTCTTTCCGTCCTATATATTTTCTTCCCTCTTATTTTTTTTCTCTCATATCAAATATAGCCTAAATGAAAGTCCTAATTTTGTAAATGATTTTAAATTATCCATTTCCCAAACCCAGCCATAACCTGCAACACCTCCATTCCCTCATCTATCTCACCTCCCTCTTTCTTTTTCAACAAAACCACCATCGCCAGCCCTCAACACAGCCACCTCCGGTCACTCCACCGTCGCCAAGCACCGCCCCATTGTCAAATTTGGTGAGCTCCTCAAACTTTTGGCCATTTTTGTAACCAAAGATTGATGTTTTTTAACTATCTTTGAATGATTTGATGTTATTAAAAACATTTTGTTTGAAATTGGTATAAATGGAGTCCTAAGGCAGAGAGAATGATAGATCTGAATTTGGATATGATTTTTGGACATTTTTCAACTTTGAAGATGGTATTTTTCTAATTATTTCTTTAAAAGTGACATTTTTGTAATTGTTTTCAAAAAATAATTAATTATTTAGGCTGAAACAATTACATGAGGTTGTAGAGGAGCTTGAATCATGAATAAATATGATTATTTTGTATTGAATTGATATCCAGATACGTGTAAAATTTAAAATTGAAAAAAATGATATTTTTCTAAATATTTTAAAAAAACGGTATTTTAGTTATTAAAGAATCTAGTCAGCAAGATGGTGCTATTAGCTAATTTGTTACTAGTCTGCTAGTATAACTGTATCTAGTCAGCTTCCTATAGTTTAGGAAGGTCGTTAGAAGTTCTTATAACTTGTCTTCCTGTGTTTTGTATATACTTGTGTAATGTTATAAAAATCTAATACAGAGACTAAGCTCATTATGCAATATCAAGCTCTTAACTTTTGAAAGTGGTAAAACTAGAAATGGTATTTTTTGAAATATTTTTCTAAAAGTAGTATTTTTGCAAATAATTTTGTAAAAATGATATTTTTTTTAAAATATTTTTTAAAAGTTGTATTTTTGTAAATAAGTTTTTTAAATGATATTTTATAAAATCGAGTTTTAAAAATGGTATGTTTCTAAATTAGTTTTTAAAAGTGGTGCTTTTCTAATTTATCAAACTTCAAAATTGTTATTTAGTTAAAACTATGAAACACACATGCTAATCCTATCCTAATAAAAAGTAACACACCAAAAAGGGGATAAGATTGGACTATAATCATATATTATCCTATCATATCTAATCCAATCCAATTCTTTAAAATAATCCACTCTACGAGACGTGGCATTTCACATGTAGTTGGAGTTGTGAGCAGGTATATACATGATCCAGGTAAAGATCATTGGTAAGCTGTGAAATGGATTCTACGGTATTTATTGAAGACTGTAGATACTGGTTTGGTGTTTGAGCGAGATGATAGACTTGGTCAGTGTGTGGGTGGTTATATTGATTCTGATTACGCTAGTAATTTGGATAAACGTCGATTAATTATTGGATATGTATTCACATTTACAAGAGTACCAATCAGTTGGAAGTCTACTTTGCAGTCTACAGTTGCTTTCTCTACTACAGAGGCAGACTACACGGCAGTTATAGAGGCTGTGAAGGAAGCTATTTGGTTACAAGAATTACTGGAAAAGCTGGGAGTTGTTCACTAGCATGTCTGTATTTATTCTGATAGTCAGAGTACCATTCACTTAGCAAAGAATCCAGTATACCATGTACGTACGAAGTATATTGACGTCCGACATCATTTTTTGCCGGAGATTATTGATGAAGGAAAGATACTACTTCAAAAAAAGATTGGGACTGCTGAGAATCTTGCAGATATGATGACCACGGTGGTGACATCGATCAAGTTCAATCATTGTTTAGACTTGATCAATATCTTGCGAGTTTGATGGGGCCTTCTGGTGCATAAAGTGGCGTTTCTGTAATGGATAGAAGATACGGGAATTGGGAAAATTTGGGTAGGATCTGCTAACTTGCCAAGGTAGAGATTGTTACAATTTGACTAGTTAGCTTTTGTAATTGTTTTGCATTTCGTCCCACATCGCTTGTGTATGAATATTTGGGATCTAAATATGGCTATAAATAAAGCCTACTGTAATTGGTTTTAATCATCTCAAAAATTAGTTCCCTATTAGTGAGGGCCTTTATTCTTAAGAACCTCCATATTTTTGTTTTTACTGATTTTCCCATTTGTTTATGGCTTTTTGTAATATAGCCCAGATTTTATATTTCAGTAGCTAGTTGGTAATAGTTGTGCTTCCGCTAACTTCAGTACTTCAAACACACAGAAACGATAAAGAGTACCATGATATCATCAGCAACAGATACATTGTTCTCATGATTATTCTACATATATGCCATACTTAATTAAAGAATGTATCGAAGAAGAGAAGGTAAGATAGATGAGGTACCAAAGTCACAGAGTTGTGACTTTCTTGAATGTGGTCTTAATCGCTTGGTGCTTCAGTTCTCCGACAATCCATGATTCTTTAAAACCAAAAGGAAGAACCAAAATTAACTTCTCAGCTGTAAATAGGAAAACGCTTATTGTTTTGAGCTTTCCCTTATTTCTAATGTATATATGGGACATGGGGAGTGGGTGGGGATGCGGAGGGGGAAAAGTTTAGATTTAAAGAACAAACATATAGAAAGAAATTAGAACTGAAGCCCAGCTGGCCCATATAAGGGAAGTTCTTGGCCCAGCCTTTTCTATAGGCTTATTAAGTATTTATAAAAAAAATGACCCTTTTTATAAGCAATTTTTTTTTTTTTTACTTTTTTTACTTTTTATAAAGTAAATCAATTTTTGAAAAATCAAATCAATTTTTTTAAAAATAAATCAATTTTAAAAAAATAAGTCAATATATTTTGATACTAAACATGAAAAACAATTATTTTTTGAATACTTTTCAAAATTCTGTCATTTTTTAACTATGTTTGAAAAACGATCATTTTATAAACTATGATCTAAAATTTGGTCATTTGGCTAAAAAACCCATTTATTATTTGTTGTTTTTTTCTTTTTTCTTTTTTTTTTTGAAACAACATTATTGCTTTTAAATTGATTCATTGCAAATAAAAAAAATTATAAATAATGTTGGTCCTTTTGATCAGATAAATAAATAAAAGTAACTTGCTCCTTTTGGCCTTAAAGAAGAAAAAATGTAACTTTTTTTAGGGGAAAGGAGTAAAAAATATGAAAAAAATAAACTTAACTTTTTTTAAGGGAAGATGAGGAGAAAAAAAAAACTTTTCTTTTTAAAAAATAATTAACAAAAAGCTCTTTTTGAGGTAAAATAAAAAAGAAACTTTTTTTCTTTTGAATATTAAAAAATCAAATAAACTCAATCCTTTGTAATACGGCGAATAATTGCCTAGTATACATGACTTAATCCCTCTCTTATAATTGGTTCCAAAAAGAAAATTCAGATGATCGTATACCCATAATGCCTTCCTTGTTGTCCCGTATGACTTAGGATTCTATGCCACGTGTACGACCAAACGGGAGCATAGAGTTTTAACGTTAATAATTTTTCTTAACCAATCAATTCTCGCCACGTAAACGTGCCAAATGGGAGCGGAATATTACGTGATTCTTCCTCTCCTTTACCCAGAAAAGACGCCATTTTTGGACTCGTCTTCTTCGTGTTTTCTTCTCCTGAAACAGAATATTTCCAACTCTTGTGCCGGAGCTGAGCTGAGCTGAGTTTATCATATATCGCCAATATTTTGATCGACTTGGCCGGTTCAGATGACCAATTATGAGCCTTTACTAGACGCCGAGGACCGCCCCGTGACCCATACGAGGCCTCCACGTGTCGCCTCGCTCGATGTCTTCCGCGGTCTCTGCGTCTTCGTGAGCACCCTTTTCATCTCTTTATCACTCTTTTGAAGTTTCGATTTTGCTTCTTAATAATCGTTTTGCCAATATTTGGATGATTTTTCTCCGTTTTCGTCCCGTCTTTTAAGCAAAGAAGTTCGAGTCAGTAGCGTTGACTTTTGAACGTTGGCTTGTTCAGTTTGCCCAGAAGAAAATGAAAGTAAAGAAATTAATAATTAATTTCTGAGTTTTATGTATTTTTGTTACTGGGTTTTGATCCCCGAGTAATTTTGACTTAAAAAGACCACATTAACTTATTCGAGAAGTAGTAATGAGTCTAGGACGAACTGAATTTTTTTTTTTAAAATTTTAATTTTAATTTTTGAATGCTAATTGAAAGCAAAATTAGTAGCCAGCTCAGAATTAGTTTATGAATATTACCTTTTTTTTTTTTTTTGAGCTAGATGGTGTCACTTTTATATTTGGGATTGTACATTGTTTGCTTGCTAAGAAAATTGTTTTCTTTGTAGCTGATGATGTTAGTTGATTATGGGGGCTCAGTTTTACCGATAATAGCTCATTCCCCGTGGAATGGTGCTCATTTGGCTGATGTTGTCATGCCCTTTTTTCTTTTTATTGTCGGAGTTTCGCTGGCACTAGTTTACAAGGTTCGTATAGATTTCTTGCACTACATCTTCATTTTCAAGCGGGGGCATTGCATAATAAACTATTCTTTTGCCGTATAGCGAAAATTTATTGTTTGTTGTGATAGAAAAATATGATACTTGCGCAAAATGTACTGATTTCTATACTGTATAGATCTATTGGTCTTATTCTGATTCCACTGGATTCAAGGTTTGTACTTCACTTGGAGTTTTAAAACTTGTTTCTGTCTATGATTCAGAAAGTGCCCGACCGATTTGAAGCTACATGGAGAGCAGTGATCCGGGCATTGAAACTGTTTTTCCTTGGCGTTATTCTTCAAGGTAACATTCTCCATAAATTTCAGAAAGCTGGTCAATATTCATACGAATGATCTGAAGCTGTTAATGGGGATGGCAGAACTATTTTCAAATGTCATCTCATGGCTTTCTTCTCTTGGCAGACATTTGTTGGTGTCTTCTTGTTGGAATTTTACTATGTCATAGTTACTGTTCAATGGCGTAAGATAGATACTAATGGAAAATAATTCTAAAGTTGTTCATTTTGTCTCAGGGGGTTATTTTCATGGTGTAACTTCCATGACATATGGTGTTGACATTGAAAGAATACGGTGGCTTGGCATTTTGCAGGTAAATTTTTTCCCGTCAATGTGTTGCACACTCTCATACTTTAGATTCACTACAAGCTATTATATTTTATATAGATATAACTTATTGCTTTAAATTCCATTTCAAGACCAGAGTCTAATAATCCGGAACCAGCACTACATGCTTATATAGTTCTTCTTGTTGCTTTGTTATTTGGACAGTTCTAGGACAGTGAGGGATTATAAGTAATCAACTTAGATACTAATCACTGAAGGCATTTCTTCGTTCTGTTTACTTTTGTACATAGGAATGTAACTTTGGATTGCTTTTGTCTTGCAGCGGATATCTATTGGATACATTGTTGCCGCTTTGTGTGAAATCTGGCTTTCATATCAAACTTGGAGGGTAATGGGATTTTTCAAGACTTACTATCCGCACTGGTAAGGCTCAAATATTTAACTTCTTTTTTTCTAGTTATGTACTTTGCGGACAAGGTGTATGTACCTTACTTCTTTAGCTTGGAAAGTTCTAAATGTGTTATTCAGTCCTATATACTGGTGTTTACTTGATTAGCAGGCATTCAAATTAAAAAGACTGTAAAATGTTTCTCCAGATGTTTAGGGAGCACAACTATGTTTGATGTTTTGGATGAAAACCTTATCAAAATCATCAGCATGATACAGAAACACCCGGTATCATATTTTTTTATCTGGAGATGAGTGTTCAACTTCTAAAATTGATAAATAAGTCCAAAAATTTATAATATTCTACATACAAATGCCCTCCAGTAGTGTTTTGTAGAATGATATTGAAGTAATATTTGGTTGATTTGACCTTCTTGTCAATTATCAAGCCATATCATTTCGTTTTTGGTATTGAAGATGAAAGAAGTATTATTGTTATCTTATTTGTATTTTCTTCCCTTAACATGTAGCGCCAATATTTGTTTTCCACCTTCTAGGTGTCTTGCAATTTCACTGTCAGCAATATATGCTGGGTTATTATATGGTTTGTACGTTCCTGATTGGCAATTCAAAGTATCTCCTGCAGCCTCTTTGCTTCCATCAAATGACAGTTCTGTTTACATGGTGAGATAATTTCGTTGCTTCATTTAAAACTATTTTTCCCTGTAATTCAATAATTCTACAGATCATGAATCAGTTACTATTGGTTCAAGATATCAGTAATCTTCCAATTTTTACTCTAAAATCTACCGAGCCAAATAATATTTATTCTGAAATCCTGAGAGCTGCCTTGTTGCAAACGCCTCAAGGTAGAGTAGGTAATTTTTCTTACAGAATTCGGGCAGTTGTTTCTGATTCTTGTCAGGGGTAACCTAACATAGCCTTTTCTTCCTTACAATCTTAACTTTCCACGTATTTCACAAAGACAAATCATTCTATTAGTTGAATTTTCTATCAAAAGAAAAGGAAAAGCAATGCTCTTATAATTTAATTGAATGTGAGTCAATTATTTATGTAATAGTTTTATTACTTGACTCATAACTATTCCTTTTTTTTTTCCCGCAATGCTTCTAATTTATTTGACATAGGTGAAATGTTCTGTGAGAGGAGATCTTGGACCTGCTTGTAATTCTGCTGGAATGATTGATCGTTATGTTCTTGGTATTGATCATCTGTATGCAAAACCGGTTTACAGAAATCTGAAGGTATCTGTAATTATAATTACGTACTTTAGAGTTCTCTCATATAGTTCTAAATCTAAAATTTGCTATAGATGGATGCCTTATTCAAAATTCTGATTTGTAGGAGTGCAATATCTTCAATGGCCAAGTTCCGGAGAGTTCACCTTCGTGGTGTCATGCCCCTTTTGATCCTGAAGGTATTTTAAGGTGGTCAACTTATACCTTCTTCCTTCTCTGCAGTCATAATAGTACACTCTACTGATTGGTTGCATCAGTTTAATACAGATTATGTATGTGATTGGTGCTATTTCATATTTAATTTGTCACAAAAGCTTCTTTACTTCAATAAGATGCATGGTTTTGCCCCCTATCTGTAGTAATCAATCTGTTTTGTTGAAGATCGGATCAGATTTTTTGGGTTAGCTGTAACCCAGGTTTTTTAGGAGTTTTTTTAGGACTGCTTATGCGTCCTATTTTTTAGGAAAGGATCAGATTTTGTTTTTAAATTTTTTATTTTCCTGATTCTGTATTTATTTTATTTCTTTATTCAGTGGCTGATTATCTCTTTAAATATTTAGCCCTACTTTGTATCAAAAGAAAAGTCGTATGAATAAAAAATCCTTTCCTTAGCAGTGTTTCTTTTTCTTCCGGTATCTCTGCACATGTTTGTATGCAGCATTCATGTCAAATATTTTAATGTTGTTTTTATGTTTTCACAGTTCTTTAACAGCTGCAGTGACCTGCATAATTGGACTTCAATATGGTCACATTCTTGCTCACTTACAGGTGAAAGTTCAAATTATAAATCTGTTAAATTATTTAAACCCAAGATTCTCGATCTTTTGTCATGTGTCAACACAATATTAAGGACGGGGTTCAACTTATTAAACTTGTTGCCTGCATATCTTTTCATATTAATTCTGACATCTTAGCCCCTTGGTGCGTCACTTTACGCTGAGTTATCCGGTTTTTGATAGGTGCATATTCCTTTTTAAGAGATTTTGCCAATGGTTCTTTTCCTGATGCTACTTCAATGATTTGCAGGATCACAAAAGACGGCTAGAGAATTGGTCCTTGTTTTCAGTTTCCCTTTTAGCTATTGGATTGTTTTTAGCCTTCATTGGTATGCACCCTAAGGAATATAATTTTTGCCTTGTGTTTTAATGTTTACTGTATATCGAGAAAGCTACTTGGCTGAGATGATATCAGCAATACATTTATAATTTTTAAGCTATTAACTAATTGATTTAATTATTTGCTGCCGATGTACTTCAGTAGACTTCTTGAACTAACCTAATTCTCTTCTATCTCTTCTTCTCAGGCATCCCGGTAAATAAGTCTCTGTACACAATTAGTTATATGCTAATTACTTCCGCATCTGCAGGAATCACATTCTGTATTTTGTATCTATTGGTGAGTCCTAATGGCTGATGATCATTCAATGTAAGAGTAATAGTATCAAGAGTAAAAGAAAGTCCTCAAATTTTCTATAATAAGTAATGTGATTGGTGAGTTGTGCTGAGAATGTAACATTGTCATGATATTGTTCCATAAGTGCTTATTGTAACAGGAAAGCTTGATGGACACAATTTTCCTGCTTTCTGCTGCAGGTTGATGTATATGGTTTCAGGCGCGTGACATTTGTGCTGGAATGGATGGGAATTCATTCCTTGAGTATTTTTGTCCTCGTGAGTTCGAACTTAGCTGTCATCGCGGTCCAAGGATTCTACTTGCACAATCCTAAAAATAACATCGTAAGTCTAGATGGCACCTACCATTTTTTCCGTATTCAAAATCATAAATCACATCATTAATCTCTTTTCGCCTCCACATTTGTTACAGGTTCACTGGATCATAACGTGTTTTGTGGACAAGAGATGACACCATTGCTTAAGGTTCCTCCTGCATTGGAGGTCAAGGCCTCGGAAGCAGCTTCCTAGATTCACTAACTTGATCCGGACACATTTTTGCAACTTGTTTTTCCATTAATCAATATTCATTTTTGCTCGAGGTATGTCGTAGTTCACACTTTACTGTTCCAAATAAGCGGCAGCAGAACGGCTGATTTTTGACATCCTTTTCCCTTGTAATTCTCTCAGTCACTGATCACGCGCGTTGGACAGTCACCAACATTTGTTGGACCGATAAAATGTAGAAGAATCTGGTAGCTGTGAAGTATTATGTAATTCTAGATGTTCTAATGTAAATATATTCAAGTTGAGACTGTTCTGCTGGAGATTATACATGTTCTAGTTTCATTTTACTGTTTCAATGATGAGGCAGTAGAAATTATGGGAGAATGATAATTATTGCAGTAATCACACCAATCGATTGACAGCCTTTGGATAATCAGCAAGTCCACCTATGTGTTGTAGTGCCGTTATAATAAGCAAATTTTATTTACCCCAGAACGTGAGTTGTTTTTCTTAGTGTGATTTAAGAGCTTAATTAATCAGGCTCTTAAAGGACTTTTTTTTTTAATTTTCTAATTATCAAAAAAAAAAAAAAATGAAGACAGGGAAATGAAGTGACGGGATAATTTACTGTGATTCTCACTATTATTAGTCCCACCATTACATTTTTATCGAGGAATATCCAAATTTATAAAGGATATTTGAGGCAAATATGTTACGCACACATTTTCTCCTCGCTTACATATGTTATGGTCATGTGTGCTTTTCTCAAGCATTAATATAATGGGTCGGCATGCATGCATGCTTTCAGATATCCAACTTTGAGTAATCCTCCCTAATGTAATGATTTTTAATCATGATAAAAAATAAAATTTGCATTAGCAGTACATTTTTAATGATACAAAACTTCCCTTCATTAGAGGTTAACAATGATTTGCTTAATTGGCCTTTTCTCAAAAATCATTGCACTATAGGCATAAGTCTCATAACATAGTTCAAAACTATCATGATTTAATGAACTTGGAGATTTGATTAGTCAAAAATTCAGTCTGCTGACCTTTGCGCTGCACTAANTCTTAAATAAAAATAAATAAATAAAACAACTATATTGAAAGAAAATTTGTTTTAAAAAAAAATTATGTGTGAAACAAATTAAAATTTATATATTTTTTGTTTTGTTTTTTTTTTCAACGAATAAGATAGTTGAAAGTGATTTGAGATTATTAATTATTTTTTACTAGTTTCATTTTCTTATAAAAGTAAAAAAATAAAAAAAATTGACTTACTTATCAGGTTACCCATCTTTTTTTGTTTTAAATAACTTTCTATATTTATATATGTATTAATTATAATAATTTTTTAAAGTAAATCTACGAATATTATTTTAGCCATTAGATTAAAATCCAATAGCCCAAATTAGAGTACCCTCCATAGAGTAAAAACAAAAATCTCTATTGAAACATCACCCATATATATATATGAATAATGCTATGTGTATTAAAATTTGTATCAAATTTTTGATACTAACAAATGTGGTATTTGAGTTGGCACTATTTAATTGGTGTATTAAAACTTACTATAAATAAGTTAATCATATTCACCAATTGAATATTATCAACTCACGTATTACATGTATTAGTATTAAAAATTTGATAAATAATTTGACAAACATAGCATTATTCAATATATATATAGCACTCTAATTTCTAAACATAGAGCATAAAAGTTCAGTGGCAGTGTGGCACTGCATCATGTAGAAAAGAATATATTAATATTTATACAACCATCGTGGTTCGCATTAATGGTATATTATCTGCAATTTAATGGACTAAAATTTAGCACTGACACCAATAGTGACGAAGGCATAAGATTAGCCTAATCTCTCGCATGAGTGCCTGATGTAGACAGCTTAACCAATATCCCATTCAATGTCTGCTTGCACAATTCAAACTCCAAATTTATTTTCTCATCTCATCTCCGTGATCTTGATCTGCATTTGAGTTTATTCAAGTACTTGATATATTCTTCTTTCGGTTCAGTAGGTATTTTCTTTTTTAATTTTTTCAACCGATATTTATTATTTCTATCGTTTTCAATGTTTAAGTGCTACTATTCAGCGGCAACAAACAAAACAAAATAAAAGCTGAGAAAGTATTAACCTACTAACCTGACAAGACAAAGGAGGGAAAGGGTCCAGAAGGAATAATTGCGATGGAATTAGTTGAAGACATTGTGATTGTTGGAGCAGGAGTTGGGCTCACAACATCATTAGGGTTTCACAGGTATTGATCACCAAGAAATTTTTATTTTATTTTATTTTTTAGATTTGAAAAGAAGGCAATACTATACCAAGTACTACAAAGATTAAAAAAAAAAACACAAAACACAAAACAAAAGTAATGGTTTCATTATTGTGTACATTAAAAGTTGATCACACAGGAGTGGTGGTTTGAGGCTAGGAATTCGAAGCTTAGTATTGGAGTCATCCGATAATTTACGGACAACAGGATTTATATTGACAATATGAAGCAATGGATGGAAGATCTTGGATACTTTTGGAATTGGTCATTCTCTTCGCCAACAACACTACCGGTAAAATTTAACTTTTTACAAGACCATTGCTCCCAAAAAAAAAAAAAAAAAAAGAAGAGAACCATATCCACCTATATATATATATGAGTGTGTTTTCAATGAGTATTTATGTTTTTACTCTACGAATGGGTAAATTTGACTAATTTAGAAATAAATCTATAATAACAAGTCATCTCATTCAATATATTAATTTTTAATTCTTTTTTATTTATTTCATTTTTAAAAATTTATTTTAAAGTTTAATTTTTTAATTAGCTTTAATTTAAAACTATATGCACTATTGTATCTTTAATATTTCACCAAAAAAAAAAATTTTTACTGTACGAAAGATAAAATCCAAGGTAGCATAATTTTTATATTATGAATAAATTTTTTTCTTAAATAATAAAAAATAAATAAAGCAACTATATTGAAAGAAAGTTTGTTTAAAAAAAATTATGCATGAAATAGCTTAAAATTTGTACATTTTTTGTTGTTTTTTTTCCCTAATGAATAAGATAGTTGAGAGTGATTTAGGATTATTAAGTATTTTTCACTAATTTCATTTTCTTATAAAAAAATAAAAAAAAATTGACCAACTCATCAGGTTACGCATTTTTTTTGTTTTAAATAACTTTATATATATATATATATTAATTATAATAATTTTTTTTAGTAAATCTACTAATATTATTTTAATCATTAGATTAAAATCCAATGACTTAAATTAGAGTATCCATCTATAGAGAAAAAATAAAAATCTCCATTAAAACATCACCCTATATATATATAAATACTATAATGTTCCCCCAAACTTTATAACTAACTATATAGTTCCCAAGTCGTCCTTGGAAGTCCAACTGAATGGGGATGGCTCTGGGAAGTGATCCGCCACTAGGATCTCATCCGCCGTTTTTATTATAAAAAAAAAAAAAAACTAACTATATAGTTTTGATTAGTAACAGCCCATTAAGTGCTTGTGTATGTATGATTGTTATGTCGTAGCTAGTGGAGGGCACTACACTCGTTGTGTGATGAGAACAAAGGTGTTGGTAGAAGCTTTTGCAAAACAACCGCCGAGTGAGACCATCATGTTCTCCTCCAGGGTGGTTTCCATCAAGGAATCTGGTTAGTATAAGCTGGTTCATCTTGCTAATTACACTGTCGTTAAAACTAAGGTATAGAATTTTTTTTATTTTTTTTGAATAAGAAAATAGGAATCTGCTCCCCCAATGCATACCCCATATAAGAGCTTCACTGAGACCACAGGTGAAATGACAGGACAGGACGCTTGTTCTCATGGTTTTATCAGCTATAGAGAAATACTTTTATAGGGGCCCGCGCATTGGCAAGTCAAGGATCTGGAGTGAACGAGCAGCCAAAACATGATAATGTAGAGTGTTAAACCCCTTACCTGATAAAAGCAAAACTTCCAAATAAGTGCCGCTACAGCTATGCTACCACCGGTGGTGGTAACGTAAAGATTTTATAAACTTAGTATTTAGATAAAATTTCCTGTTATTCACTTCAACATATACTACCTGCCTTAAATGTCCAACGATAGTATAACTGTAGGTATAATAGTGGTACTATACCTTCCACTTGCGAACACAAATTCACATGCAGTTATTTACGTACTTGAGTGTATGTAAAATTCTTTTTTTCTAGTCGATAAATGCACCTGAAAACTCCTTCAATTAATAAATCTCTGGATGAAAATTAAGGTGTTGATTGGGTGTGATGGAGTGAACTCTGTGGTAGCAAAGTGGCTGGGATTCAAGCGTCCTGCTTTCACCGAGCGATCTGCCATTAGAGCCTTCGCAGAATTCGAGGACGACAATGGATTTGAGTCTAAAGAACTCTGGTTCATTAGAAATGGCTATCGATCTGCTTTCATACCCTGTGGTGATGATGATAAGACTGTTTACTGGTTTTTGCATTGGGTTCCCTCCATGAAAGGTAGAACTGGTAAATAGATAGAGTAATACGACCATACCACACGAGATTGTCAGTTTTCTACCGGGTGACAACCTGAAGTATTAATTCTTCTTCCAATAAAAAAATTGACAAGGGTATCTTGACTACTCAAATTAATATGCAGAGGAATGTGACTAACATTATCCCTTCTAAATAATATATATAAAATTATCTTCAATGTCACTAATTATACTCACTTTAATTTAATCTCAAGTATTCATATCGTAGTAGAGTAGAAAGTGATGCCATGAATTACATTGTTATGGGACAATATTGATGGGCTGCTACATTATATTTATCATACATAATACATTATGTATGATGATCATGGTATAGTGATAAAAATTACTAATAGTGGTAAATAACATTTGTGTATAAATTTGGTAGCAGTCTGCAACCATCAATTAAGCTATATCATCATGAAAAGTTGTATAATAAGAGATGACATATGGTGTGCTCCATTATACATAAACCGTTAAGTATACATGTATATTATTAACTTCTGGCTTGAAATAGTCATTGTTGTATAGAGAAATCAGATATAAAGGAGAACCCATCAATAATGAAGCAGATAGCGTTGAGAAAACTCAATGAGATACCTGATAAAGTGAAAGCTATAATAGAAATAACAGAAGTGGACAACATTGCATTCACAACAATTAGGTATAGACTGCCTTGGGACTTAATACGGGGAAAGATCAGCAAAGGCAATGTGTGTGTAGCTTCAGATGCGTTCCATCCCATGACGCCTTATATCGGCCAAGGAGGCTGCGCCGCCTTTGAGGACGGCGTCGTTTTGGCGAGGTGTCTTGCTAAATCCTTACTATCAGAAAAATCAGAGGGCGAGAGAGAAGAGTAGTACGAAAGGATTGAATTGGGGTTAAAGAAGTACAGCAATGAAAGAAGGTGGAGAGGAGTAAAACTCGTTACCGTGGCTTATATGGCTGGTTACATACAGAATAGTACTGGGGTCTTAATTAGTTTCTTAAGAGATAAGTTTCTGGCCAAATTATTGACTAAAATGTTAAGGAAACTAGCCGACTATGACTGTAAAGATCTCAACAAGGCTTGAACTAATTATTAATGGTTTGATCATTTCAGTCATTTATGAAAAATAAAATTAAAAAAAAAAAAAGATGTGTAATAAATTTGAAATATAGTAAGATCCTGAATCACGATTAAATTCAAATCAGAACGAGGCAAATTCTACGGGGATTGCTTTCTGCTAGGTGAGTTCCTAATGGCTGATTCTAATCATTTAATAAAAGAACAATGTCTCAAAAGTATTATCTTCAATCTCTTGATAATAAGTAATGTGCTTACTAAGTCGTGCTATAAAATTTAACATTGTAATGATGTTTTCAGTAAGTGCTTATTATATTATAAGAACAAAACTTGATGAACACATTGAAATTTCTGCTTTCTGCTGTAGGTGGATGTACATGGTTAATTCAGGCTCTTAACATCTGTGCTGGAATTGAAAGGAAATACGTTCCTTTAGTATTTTTTTTTTTTTTGTACTCGTTAGTTCTAACTTAGCAACAGTACGTCCAACGATTCTACTTGAAGAATATTCCTAAAGTTAACATCGCAAGTCTAGATAGCACCTACCAAAATTTCCGTATTCAAAAGCATAAATCATACATTCAATCTCTTTTGCAGTATTCCACATGTGTAACAGGTTCACTGGATCTGGATCATTACATATTCTGTTAAGAAGTGATACCGTTGCTTAAGCTTCCTCTTGCATGAGAAAAGACGTTGGAAGCGCACCCTGGATTCACTAACCAATTAAGCTTATATGTGTCACTCAGCCAAAGTAATTGCATATTCCTTGAATGAGAGAGTAGTACACACTCCACCAATATAAGGCTGATTTTTGACATCCTTTTCCCTTGTAACTCTCAGAGTCATTGACCACGTAGAACAGTCACCTACGTTATTGGACTAGCTAGTAAAAAGTAGAAGAATCTGGGATCAGTGAAGTATATTGTAATAGTAATTCTAGATGTTCAAATTTAATATGTTTAATTTTACTATTTTAACTATTAGGCAGTAGATAGTTTTAAATATGGGGAGGAGCAGAGCAATGCTATTTATCACAGGCGGAGGAACTTACTATCCACGTGTCATCATTTTATTAGAAAATGGTCACATTTTTTAAAATAAAAATATTCCACGTTTAAAGATAAAAAGGTTTTGATATTCAACCGCGTGCTCAGGTTGGACTAAATGCTCGGGATAATCAGCTTTTTTCCGGGAAAAGAATACTATTGCCATAGGTCCATAGCCACACCAATGGATAATTTTCACCATATGTGGGTCCATACCCTTCTCCCCTTCCCTTTTTTTTTTTTTTAATTTAATTTTTTTTTTTTTGGGGTGGGGGGTGTTCATTACTAGCTACCTGCTCTTTTATGTAACTCGCTAATGCCAGCGGTTTTTCCCCTTGAACAAATTATGCTTCAGTCAAACAGCTTAAATAAGCATTTTCTTATAAAACCATTGCACTACGGGAATAAGACCATGTCATTGGAGATTTGTTGGTATTACAAATAGCAATGTTATTTATTAACATCAATTCACCACCAACCACAATGTAAAATTTTTACTTAACTTGAAAAACAATGTCTGTTGCAGCTTTGCTTTTATTTAAGTAATGAGTAAATAAATAAATATTGGCACAAACTAAGTTCTACATTGTTACATGGCAATTCAGATATACGATCACATACACTACATAATAAATAACAATAGTTGTATCACAAAGAGGTGCTACATAATATTTTTATTAATCTTTGTAGTGCGCATACTTTTGCCTTAATTCTTCAATATTCTGTAGAGAGTTTAGATGTTCTCCCATAATGAAGCAGTTACATATAAGAAAATCAGATGAGATACCTATTCATGTGAAAGCTTCCCTAGAAAAACACAAGCCAAAAGTGTTGTGCACACTGTTGTTAGACAGTAGACACAGAGACAACCTTGTGATTTAGTATGGGCAAAGATAAGCAAAGGCAATGTATGTGTAGCTGGTGATGCTTTCCGTCGCATGATGCCATACATCGGCCAAGGTGTGTCGTTTTGGCACGGTGTCTTGGTGAAGCCTTATATGTTGTCAAGAAAAGCGGAGGAGGACGAGAGAAGAGTACAAGAGGATTGAGTATTGGGGTTTAAAGAAGTACAGCAATGAAAGAAGGTGGAGAGGAGTTAAATTCGTTACCCTGGCCTATATATATGGTTGGTTTTGTAAATACGGTAGTGGAGTAATTATGAAAACTCTTGTGAGACAAGTTTATGGCCAAAATATTGATTAAAATGACATGGAAGCTTGCTGATTATGACCGGCAAGCTCAGCACGGCTTGAACTATTAGTGGTTTGATTTCAGTCATTTTATGAAAACAAATTCGGATGTTGAACAACATATGTATACAGTAAGATCACGATTAAATAAAATATTGTAACAAAGTGGTTATTTGCAAGATATGGTATTTTGTCAGCATTATAAATAATAATAACAATATAAGGAGTAGGACCCACCAAAACGGTAGATCTGATCAAAATTCTGAATGTGATCAGTGATTGGTCTTTGCAAATCACAGGCTGGCTTTAAAAAGCAATGGCCTCTGCCTATGTTTTGTCTCTAGCTAGCTAGCAGATTTTAACCTTCCAAACCAGCAAAATGCAGAAGTGTAACCAGGAAGATGGACTGTACTTCTTCAAATAATTGTGTTGAAAATACGCATCCCTACTTACACAAACATATATATTTTATATATATATATATAGTACTGCTTTTGTAATCATCCACTCATCTAGTTTATAGCAACTATGGTCACATTTTCATGTCACATAGTCAAAAACTACAGCAACTTCTTAAAAGTTTTTTCTATTTTTTTTCCCCCTGCTAAAAACTTTTTATCTTAACCTCGATTTTTCTATGGACAATAATCAAACATGTTCATTTGATTGTGACCTTATTTTTCACTTAGGATATCCTAGTTTTATTAGTGAACCGAGAAGTATATTCCTCTACATGACCAACATCTTTCACTCAAAACTAACAACGAGGATGAAAAAACATGATACATATTTCAGTTGCAAGTACTACGAAAAAAACGTCTCTCTTAAAATAAATAAGTTAATAAAAATGGAAGACTATTTTGGTATTTTAAGAATAAGGACAAGGTTATTTTCGTCAAATGGGGAAAAAAAAATAAGAAAAGCTGCACTTAAAATTGTCCTATCTTTGGTCCTCATTATTTTTGATAATTTCCTATTGGAAAAGCTGCGGCTGTGGGGTCCACGGGTCTTCTTAGCTCACACACCCACAAAAACTCAAAACAGAAAATATAACCGTTAGGACGGAGATCCCACATCAACACTCTTATAACAGCTTTTAATTCCTTATCTACCTGAACCAACGGTCGAGATGAGATCCCCTGGTCCCATAACCCCGCCTCCCCCCAAAAAAAACAAGAAGAAAATAGAATCCTCTGGAAACGTCTAGCCGTCATGGTCTGAGCTGAGTAAAATGACACTTTTGGACAGGTTAGGGGAATGCGAGTGCGCGACGGAACCGAGGCGAACAGTTCGGTGTGGGGACCAGGGGCAGGGACGGAAAGTTGCGGATAACGATGACGAGAGGAGTGGGGAAACCCCTGGTATATGCCTCAGCATCATCCTTGATGATCCGCCCACGCTTGCCTTCGTCTGATTGGGCAAACAACTGAGTAGTGGACCGAGTCTCTCCATTAATAAATTACTTGCGGAAATTTATATTTTCTTTTTTTATTTGAGAGGAGAAATTTATATTTTCTAAGAAAAAAAAAATATATAAATAAGGCTACACTCGAATATTCACGAAATCATGAGAATTATTGTTTTTCCCCCTTACAAAACACGAGAGTAATTGTTTGAAGTACAATATCATTATTGTTGAGAATTCTAAGGAATAGAGGGGTATTGTTGATGCTATTCACCAAAACTTTATTGTAATTTCTTTTAAGGAAACTTTGTTGTAATTTAATATTATTGCAATATGATAAAAAGTCATTGTTACTTTTTTTTTTCTTTCATATCCTAGTAAAATAGTTATTTAGTCCTGACAATAAATGCACAAAAGTTTTTGTCTCGTGGAATTAAAGTTTGTCATGCTCTTTATTCAAAAATAAAAAATAAAATGCTAAATGTATTATTTTTTATATTTTTCTAATCTCACTAATTAATATATGAGTTTCATTATGTAATTTTATATTGTTTGTCTTTTTTGCCCGAAGGCCATCAAAACAGATTACAAGCTAATCCCATTGGAAGTGATCCTGACAGACAATAATGGACACTTCAGAAGAATTTAGAGTATCAAAAGAACTACAAACATAAGCCCATGAAACCAGATAATGAGCAAAGTAATTACATTCTCTAGAAACAAATATAATAACAACTTGAGAAAAAAAAAAGTCATCAAATCACGCATTTATTTGAACACGTGTGTAGCTTGCCACGAGACTTCAGAACCACCATTCCTGCTGTTAAGTGTTAACTAAGTTCAGGAAATCCGATTCTAACACCATTCTAACACCAACAGAAGGTCAAGAATGAGCCCCGAGCTACTTCCAAACTGAGGAGCATAGCCAAGGCATTGTTTTGCATTTTAATAGTATGACAGCTAAATTTACATATTAAAGTATTGGAACTTGGAGTGCATTTAACATTCCTAATAAGAAAAAAATTATCCACCTTTAAATATCTAGTTCCATAAGTTAAGAGTTACAAAATACTTCTCTTCTTTTATTATATTTATGGCCAATCAATTAAAGTTGAATGGAGAGAAAAAACAAGCCCACCAGTCAAGGGATAGAGAGAACATGGGGAACATGATCCTTGATGCTTATGATCGGCACTGCATCATTGTATGATGAATAATGCTATAGGGCACCAGTGGTGTCCAGCACCACAGTGATGTGTCAGTCTATCACTGGCTAATCATAATTATAATTTAAGTGAGGCCTATGTGGGACCCAGTTTATTAATTAAATCATCCAGTGACAAACAGACATGTCACTGTGGTACTGGGCACCACTGGTGCCCCAATAGCATTGCTCTTGTATGATTGGTATAATATAGAGTCCTCATAATTTTTTTTTTTTTTTTTTTGAAAGGAGTCATAATTTTAAAGGGGATGGCTACGGTAGGGGCGTCCTACGTAGGGTCATGCCTTAATTATCGTTGGATGGGAATCTGTGGGGAATAACGGAAATCTGTGGAGAATTTATTTATATACAGATTCCCATCCAACAGTGAATAGACAGGGTCCTACGTAGGGGCGCCCCTACTGTAGACGCGCCCAATTTTAAAACAATAAAGAAAAATTAAAATAGTGCCGTTGATGGATAAGGACAAAAACAACGCAATCAATTAAAGGCCAGAGACCAAAAAATTAAAGGCCAGAGACCAAAACGGCCCCAAAAGACATATTCTTCTTTAACCATGATTTTAACAATTAAAGAACTACTTTCCCATAACATCCAATATAGTATACCAATAGGAGAGAATGTTGGGGGGACATTTTGGTCAATATGGTTGTCCACGGTCGACTGTCCAGCTCAAGTCCTCTGTAATTAAGAGCAGTGGGAATTGTCATTATTGCTTTGTTTAAAATTGTTATATGAGTGCCTCAGAAAATAAAAAGAAAAAGAAAAAGAAAGAAGTTTTATATGTGAGTGAGATATGTTTTTAATTTAAAATAACTAAAGTGGGACCACATTCGTCTTTCCCCAAATGTGTATGATGTATCATAAGTACAATTTGAATGCGTTGGTAAGCTAAACAAAGTACAATTTAATCTTCCATACAAATTAACATATTTATCTATTATTCCTGTATTACAAGCACGTAATAAATTATGGTGGGTAAGTTAAACAAGTACAATTAAATCTTCCAGACAAATTTCTTTCAAAAAAAAAAAAATCTTCCATACAAATTAACATATTTATCTATTATTCCTGTATTTTTTTTTTTTGAAAGGGATCTATTATTCCATTATTATAAGCACTTAATAAATTATAGTGGTAGTAGGCTGAACATGCCCTTCAAATCTTAACATGATAGTACACCAATGTTCTTTAATTGAAGCTTAAGCTTCAATTCTCCCACTACGAAAAGAAATAACATAAAAAAAAATATAAAGAAATACCATGAAATGAAAGATGCTTGAAGTTTGCTTTGCCGTTGGAACTCGGAAGAAAGAAATAGTTTATATATATTATCTAAGTGGAATATAGCAAGAACTTCCATGCTTTGGGTTGTTAAATTAGTTGTCAGAATCTCCATCATGATAGACAATCATAACAGATCAACTTTTAACATATTACAAAAAGAGAAATTTATTAAAAGAGGGGAAAAAATGTCAAATATGTGATTTCCACGCATTGTCATATACCCTTTTTTTTAATCCTTCTCATTAATTACTACTTGAAGAATTACATTAGCTTATTTATTTTTATCAGATCCTAGCGGACTATTGTGACATCCGATTTCTTTCACAACTAACATATATTATCTCAAAGATTACAACAATATCACAATTAGCTCCAAGTATTACATAACTATTAGAATAATTTTTATTTTTGTGCTCTTATAGCATAATCGCTTTATATAAGCCTCCTAAGTCCTACCTAGATAAATATATATATATTTATATTCTGCTTTTTTTTATGAATATATTTATATTCTCCTTGAAACTTCTTTAATTTCCCGGATAACGCCGTCCAAAGCATTTTTTTTTCCCCTTCTAATTACCAATTTATTACAGGTAACTTTTTTTTTCAAAAAAAAAAAGGAGAGAGAAAGGACATTTTTGGAAATTGAAGCGGCAAAGGGAGGGAGGAGAGTTGGAAAGGGACAGCATGTAACCGTTGTAGGCGTGGATTGGGTTGAGTTGAGTTGGATGCCAGGCTGACGCCTCAGGCCTACACATCGGTGAGTAACCCACCGCAGATGATTAAGCCCCTTCCTCCTCACATGGTCTCGCTGTACACTGTGGTCCCTACCACTTTCCAATATTTCTCTCTCTCTTAACAAACATCTATTCCCCAAACATTTTTCTTTCATTATTTATTACACTGTGCCACTTTTTTAATTCCGAAAATACCCTTGTCTTATCCATAAAATGCACCATTTCCCTACCCTTCTCCCCCGTTCATAAAAAGACACACTCATTACTCACTCGCTCAAACCCTAGAGAGCTCTCTCAAACCCAAAAAAGAAGCTTAACTGTATTTCTTCTCACAAGTTTCAGAGCTTGAAAAAAAAAAAAAAAAAAAAGAGAGAAAAAATGTCGAAGGAAGTGAGTGAAGAGGGTCAGGCCCATGGCAAAGACTACGTTGACCCGCCACCAGCACCACTCATTGACTTCGCGGAGCTCAAGCTCTGGTCCTTCTACAGAGCCCTCATCGCCGAGTTCATCGCCACGCTCCTCTTCCTCTACGTCACCGTCGCCACCGTCATCGGCCACAAGAAGCAAAACGACCTCGACAAATGCGACGGAGTGGGCCTCTTGGGCATCGCCTGGGCCTTCGGTGGCATGATCTTCATCCTCGTTTACTGCACCGCCGGAATTTCTGGTACGAAACGACAGAACCACCCTTCTCTGTAAATCTTATCTTCTTCTTCTTCTTCTCATGACCTAACGTCGTCGTTTTGTATGTTACTCAAATGGGTTTCGTTTGTTTTTGCTCTCAGGTGGCCACATCAACCCGGCTGTGACGTTCGGTCTGTTCTTGGCCAGGAAGGTCTCGCTGATCCGGGCCGTGGGTTACATGGTGGCTCAGAGCTTGGGAGCTGTTGCTGGTGTGGGGCTCGTCAAGGCCTTCATGAAGCACGAGTACAACAGGTATGGTGGTGGCGCCAACACCGTCGCCGGTGGCTACAACACCGGCACCGCAATCGGAGCTGAGATCATCGGTACTTTCGTCCTTGTCTACACCGTTTTCTCAGCCACTGACCCCAAGAGGAGCGCGCGTGATTCCCACATCCCAGTACGTTCATTTGTTGTTGGTGACTATAGAGTTTTGCATGGTTAGTTATGTGTTTATTAGGTTGAAAACTCAATGGTTTGTGGTGCAGGTCTTGGCTCCTCTGCCTATTGGGTTCGCCGTTTTCGTGGTTCACTTGGCCACCATCCCCATCACCGGTACTGGTATCAACCCCGCCCGGAGCTTCGGTGCTGCTGTGATCTACAACAACAACAAAGCCTGGGATGACCACGTAAGAAACTATCTATATATATACATACACATATCTATTCTTTTAAGCCGTTTTTTTTTTTTACTCTAAATTATCCATATAGTTCGTTACATATATGAAGATCTAATGGTTCATTGTTATGTGGTGGTTTTGGTGCAGTGGATCTTCTGGGTGGGACCATTCGTGGGAGCTTTGGCCGCAGCGGCGTACCACCAGTACATACTGAGGGCAGCAGCCATCAAGGCTTTGGGATCTTTCCGCAGCAACGCTACCAACTAGAGAAAAGAAAAAAAATTTAAAGGACACTTCTTGAAGTTTCTCCTCTACCAAATTCATAATTTATTTTGTTTGTTTGTGTGTATGAGAGGATGATGTTTATGATGATGATTATGGTGTTGATGATCATGATATGAATATCTCCCTTCTTTTTTTGATTTTCTTTTTTCATAATCTTTTAATCTTTTGTTTTGTTAGCTTGTGAACCTGTGTATTATTGTTCATGAGTAGTGGTGATGTTCCCTTTCTTTTTCTCACTTTAATTATTATCTCTAATCTCTTCGGGAATGATTTATTTTTTTCTCTCTACCTATTTTAATACTTATATAATTATAAAATAAAAAATAAAAAAACCCACAAGGCAAACGAAGAGATTTATTTATCAAAATATGTTTGGCGTTTTAGCTGAACAAAAGCTATAGGAAAACAAATGTTGGGAAGCTCAGATTTTAAATTTCGAGCCATCTGGAAAGGTCTTTCCTTGAAATGGTGGCAAGACTGAGTTGGATAAATGTTTGCACACTTTAAGACTAGAGTCCAAATAGTGTCATTGAAAAAGTAGAACAAAAGGAAACCGGGAAGGGAAAAACGATGGTGACGGGATGGGAATCCTGTGCTTGGCTGGTCATTGAACTATCGACGCGTGTCACTTAGACAGTAGGATTGCCCATCTGCTTGTCATGGCATCACATGGGTGGGTGAAGCCAGATAGGTCCGGTCTGCTGCTTTATTCACTGGATCATAATAACCTTTTCTTTCTTTTTAACATTTTTTTTTTAAAAAAAAAAGAGATGATAAAGGACTTATCATTTTATTTATTGGGTGAGGAGAGAGATCATGGGTCTCTTTCTTTTGGGTCGTCTCACTTATGACTGAACCTCATGAAAGAAAGAGAGAGAGAATGTGGTCCAAAGAGTTGGTCTGTGGAGGGTCAAAAGAAATTAGAGCTGGCATATTGGGCTGCGGTAGGCATATGGTGGGGAGGTCTCTTCAATCACGAGAATGCCAGTTAAGCACAAACTTGTGATTCAAAGTTTGCTTATGATTCCTACTCTAGTAGCTCAATTTTGCTTCTTCAATAAATTGAAGTTGGTTTAAAAAGAAAAATAAGTGAATTTTTGTTCCATGATTTAAAGATGTTTTAGTCACAAACACATGTGGTCTTTATTCACTAGGACTGTTTGGCGGTAGGAACCAGTTAGGCCAACACATAATTGTACTAGTGTTTACCTAATGGGTAATGCGATTTTTTCTTGTCTCCTTGTGGTTCCCTACCAATATGTCCCCGAGCTCGGACAAGAATAAAAGTCGTTTTTCTTACTTTTGAGAAAAGGGGTGACGTAAAACAAGACGGGCAATTGGGCTGGGTCGCATTGAAATTGGGATGGGCCATTGAGCATGTAAGGGGAGCAATAATAGCTAAACTGGGCTTCCTGCATAGACAACCAATTTGGGGTCCTCGAATATCACGGGCTTATAAGTGACTAAATTTTGGGCTCATTTTGAGTACAAATGTTACAGCGAAAGCGAATGAACACTTATACTAAATAGAGACCACTTGTCATTCCTAAATTATCCATTGATTCAATTATTCTCCTTTGGTCCTGCCCCTTCTCCCTTTTGTGTTTTCTTCTACCTCTATCCACCAATCTTCTTTTCTCCTCTTTTTTGTGTTTTTCACCTCTCTTCGATCCAAATTCTTCTGAAAACTCTCTTATTTCTTCGTACAAAACAAAAAAAAGTGTATGTCTTTATATTTTGGTGATTTCTTTTATGCAATTTAATAGGATCTTCTCTAATTAATCATTTTTTTTAAAGGGAGGGAAATATTGATGTTTTTCTTCTTATATAACCTATTATGAATGAGGTGAATAAGAAGCCACGGTTTTATCCTGCATTTGCATATATATAATTTGAAGCTTGCGTTTTTATTTAATCGATTATATATGGTTTATGCAACGATTTTATATAATTGCTGTATGTTTTTTTTTCTTTTCTTTTTTCTAAAAATATGGGAAGAACCTTCTTTGAATCATTTGAAAGTAAGAAAACTTTGAAGTTTGATTCCCAAAAATGAAGTTAATAATAACTTAAAAAAGAGAAGAATTTGAAGGCTTTTTTATATTTAAAAAAGGGGAAATTGTGTGTCCATACTAATTCATACAGGTGTGTAAAGGGCTTTTTAAAACTAATTTATGTACTAAGAGGTAATTTTATTCAATGTTATTTCGGTAATAAAAATTATTTAATATTAAAAGTGTGGGAAGAATAAACAAAAGGTGACAATAAACCCACTCTAATTTAAATTAAAGAACTTAAAATTCGGCCATTTCTCAGCCCCTTTTACTCGACACGGGGCATTGTAATCAAAATATCGATCATGGCAATTGATTAAATTTTTGAAAACAAAATTCACTCCTCTCTCAATTCAATTCTAATTATATATGGATGCAATGCACCTCGTTAGCATGTTAGAGCATTCCTAATGCAGTCTCATATCTATTTGCTAATGCTATAACTTACTGTAAAGTACAAATATGTATGGTGTCTTGATATTCTCTAGTGCAGTAACATTTCTTTTGCTGAATTCGGAATTTAATACACTTCAACTTTATTTTATAATATTGCCGTGTTTAAATTTTTAAAATATTAAAAGACACAATTTTAATACTCAATCAATACACTTTTCAATGTTCAAACTCAATAAGATTTTAAAAATGTCATATTAATAATAAAAATATTAAAAAATAGCATTTAAGATATTATGCATGGGTTAAGGACGCCGCTAGGACCATTTGGCCTCCAATTGCACCTTTTTTAGACTAAGTTTCGGAATAATTTTTATAGGAGTAAAATTCAGGTCCTACATGAGCCAAAAAATGGGCAATCCCCGTTGAAATTGTTGACATGGCAAGCCAAAAAATCCCATCTTCTCCACACTTCCTCATTTGAGTTTTGAAAACCAAAAAGAGGAGAAAGAAGGAGTTGGACACTTTTGTGAGAGAAAAGCCCCCTAAGGACATCCCAAGCCACCCTCTGAATCCGAATTTCTGGCGACACCTCCTCCAATCATGAAACATTCGTCAAAATCCTTCTCCAAGTCTCCGGTGGCGAAGTCGAAGAGCCCGGCCCAAAAGAAAGCCAGATCTAAGTCAAAAAACTTTTTTGGCCCGAGGTTAGAAAGTTAATTACTATAAATGAATAGCATAGTTACAACTATTCCCATAGAGTTGTTTTTAGGTTCATTTTTTATTTTTTAGCTCTAACATATGATGTGCTACTATAGGAACTAAAATACTCATACTTTCATTACCAATGTAAACGTTATTTTTGTCCTACCAACTATTACACTTTACAAAAAACAACAATACTATGCTAGCCATCTTTGTGAAAAAAAAAAAAAGGAGTCAAAAAATTAGTCAGCAAGAGATTTTACTATAGCTCGATATTCTAACTGTGTGGTCCAAAATTATTTTAAGTTTTGACCTCTCACGAACATTACGTCCCCAATTTCAACCACAGAATAACCAATGATTGTAAAGTAAGGCATAACTTACATAAAAAACACAAAAGTCCTAATAACGAACAAATATCCAACTCGCAACTAATTTTATGTTAATACAATGGCAAAAAATCGACGAAGATTGGCTGGAAACTAGCCTTTAATCAGAGTGAGAGAGTCGTTGGGGGAGAATTTTCTTCTTCTTTTTTTTTTTTTTCCTTTTCTTTTTTTTTTGGGAATTTTGCCCACCTAACCTTGGCAGCATTTTAGTAAAGGTAGTAGTGGAAACTGATTTATTTCTCTCTCAAATGAGTCCTAAAGAAGTCCAAAACTTAAGTCTTAGAAATATCACTGAATAGAAAAAAAAAAAAATGAAAATAGAAGTGTGATTGGAGGTCAAATGGTCTTAGGAGGGTCCTTATCCCGTTATGCATTGGAAAAAAACAATAAAATAAAAAAAAGAAATAATTTATAAAATCAAAAATTTTGCTAATTTTCTGGCCCAATATACCATTAGCATTAACTTATACGTAGAGATGGTCTTATAAATGTTACAACGAGAGATGCAGTTAACAAAAGTGAGAATAATTCTAGTTCAAATAAAATTGGTAAATATTAGCGATTTATACGTAAATTTGTCTGAAAGTAATGTTATTAGGCAAGGTGTGGATTAATTGTTGAAAAAAAAAAAATCATACAAATTTGACATTCCATTGTAACATTTCAAAAGAACAATAATAATCTAGTCTTTACTAGTTGTTCTGAAATTTATGTGAAGGCTTCAATTTTTTTTTTTTTTTTTGACTTGGGTCATGACGTGGGTTGGGATAAAAATGGTATCTTATATAATGAGTTTTAGGGTTTTGTTATGTTAAGCAGCCAGCCACCCTTGTTTAATAAAAATAAAAAACAAAAAACAAAGAGTATGGTACGTCGGTTACTACTGAACGAAGATATCGACGGTCCAGAACAAACACCGAATATGAGTGACCTGAAGGCCGTCCTATTTTACTGTCTTTTTCTTCTTGTTTTCGGTTAAATAGTCAAGACTTTACATCTATCCAGAGAGAGCCAGAAATTAGAATAGAAGCTTAGATAGAACAATGGTTCATACGCAATTCTTCTTCTGACGATATAAATTTTGCACTCCTCATTCTCTAATTTTCGGCTCTTCAACTAGTGAACCCTCGATCTCCACGTAGTCGAAAATAATACACGTCTTTCTTCACAAGCTCATTTTGAAATTGACACATGCACCAATCTCAACTCCATCCTAATGTTTATCTAAGCTATTAGAAATCTCCAAATGAGGTATTCTAGGATTTCTAGCTAAAATCGTTAGATTTAAGAATTGGGTGTATACAAACTTTAATTTACTACTTTTTATGCAAAGTTAACATAACATAAGAAGGGTCACTATAAGTTGATTATGTTTTGCTATAAAATGGGTGCTCGTCTTGGAACAGAAAGCAAAACCAGAGATGGGTTCTTCTCAGCCTCACCATGATTACATCGTGATGTTGCCATTCATGGCTCATGGCCATCTCATACCATTCCTAGCTTTAGCGAAACAAATCCACCAAAGAACAGGCTTCGCCCTCATCATCGCCACCACCAAGCGCAACGTCCATTACCTCCGGCGATCCTCCTCCGACTCCGATATCCACTTCGCCGAGCTACCCTTCTCCAGCTCCGACCATGGACTGCCCCCAGACACTGAAACCACCGAGAATTTGCCCCTCTCCAGAGTAGTCGACCTCTTCCACGCCTCACGGAGCCTCGAAGCTCCTTGCCGGGACTTCATCCTCGAATCCGTCGGAAAACATGGCCGGCCGCCGCTTTGTATCGTATCCGACGTGTTTCTCGGCTGGGCCGTCGACGTGGCCAAGAGCTTCGACACCGTCAACGTTACTTTCACCACCGGCGGCGCATACGGCTCTGCGGCCTACGCCTCCGTCTGGCAAAACCTCCCGCACCGGAAAACAGAGTCCGACGAGTTCGAGGCGCCCGGGTTCCCAAAACGGTGCCGTTTTCACCGATCTCAGCTGCATCCGTACTTGAGAGCGGCCGACGGTTCAGATCCATGGTCGAGATTCTTCCAACCCCAGATCTCGCTTTCTCTGAAATCTCACTCCTGGTTGTGTTACACAGTCGAGGAAATCGAACCCTTCGGGATCGAAATCCTCCGGGGTTTGATAAAACGACCCGTTTGGTGCGTCGGCCCGCTTCTTCCCCCGGCTGCACTGAACGACTCGTCGTTTTCACCTTCCTCCTCCGTTTCGAGTATTTCGAAACAGAGGGTGAGTAAAGAACTCGGTATATCAGCTCAGAAGCTGTTCGAGTGGCTTGATTCACAAGAACCTCAGTCAGTTCTGTACATCTCATTCGGTTCCCAGAACACAATTGGAGCTGCCCAGATGATGGAATTGGCAATCGGATTGGAGAAGAGTGAAAAGCCTTTCGTCTGGGTGATTAGGCCTCCGTTCGGATTCGATTTGAGAGGAGAATTTAGGCCAGAGTGGTTGCCGGAAGGGTTCGAAGAGCGAGCGAAGGCGAAGAACCGGGGCTTGTTGGTGAGGAATTGGGCGCCACAGTTGGACATTTTGGCCCACGGAAGTGTTGGGGGGTTTCTAAGCCATTGCGGGTGGAATTCGGTGATGGAGAGCTTGAGCCAGGGGGTGCCGATTATCGGGTGGCCATTGGCGGCGGAGCAGGCGTATAATTCGAAGATGTTGGCGGAGGAGAAAGGTGTGAGTGTGGAGCTGACTAGGGGAGCTCAGGGTGCTGTTGTTGGAGATCAAGTGAAGCAGGTGATTGAGTTGGTGATGGATAGAGATGGTGAAGGTGGGGAGATGAAGAAGAGAGCTAATGAGGTTAAGTTGCAGATTAGAGCAGCCGTGAAAGAGGAGGGAGAACATAAAGGGTCTGCTCTTAAAGCCATGGATGATTTTGTTGCTTCTATTCTGTCACATAGAGAAGAAATAATCTCAAAATCAGAGAGAAGAAGTGCTTGATATAGAGTTAAGCCGTTTCCCCATCGTTTGACAATAAATTATAACCATGCCGTTTCCCCATCGTTTGACAATAAATTATAACCATGCCGTTTCCCCATCGTTTGACAATAAATTATAACCATGCAATGAAACCAGTTGGCTAGTTTTCTGTCTTCTAACTTGACAAAGCAAGAAGAAACAAAGAAACAATTGGTTTAGTTAGTCACATTCATTTTTCTCAAAAATAATGACCTTTTGCTTTGATACTTGGACACTCTTGTTGTAGCAAATTATAATGTACAAGCATGTTATAGATCAAAGTATAAAAGCAAAAAGTTCACACCATATATTTTGTTAAGCAAGATGGATAGTTGGCCCGGTTGTTCCATTCATCAGCATCATCACCAACTATGTAATATTTTGAGGACCGAATCTGCTTATTTTCAAAACTTCAGAGACTGTAACGATTGGTTCTTTCCCATTAATTTAACTGACACAAGTTTGGGTAAACGAAGAGAAGAAAACAAAAATGAAGGATACGTATTTATGCAGTTACAGTGGGTTGGTGAACGTGCTTTTAATTGTAGTATTTGGTCATATGCCCTCAGAGGAGTACTAATACTTTACTACTACAGATTGGAGAAAGCGAAGACAGGATTGTTCGGGGAAGAAAGGCCTGTGAAGCTCATGAAGCTCTTCAACGACAATGTTTCTTGCTCTGATATTATTGGGCTACGGAAGAAGAGAGAGTTGACCATGAGTCAGCCAATGGCTACTACCAAATGGAGAAGAAAACAGAGACGAAGAGGAGCTGGTTGCTTGTAAGTCCGCCATGAAAACAGAGGATGTGGTGGTTCACGTGGCCTTAGTAGTATCGAATGTTGGATCATTTTTCAACTATCTTCTAAATTTGGTTGACTGGTGAGTTGACTCATTAAAGACAAAGCCTACAATCCCAAACACTTGATTACATTCTTGTATAGAGAACAAATTTGTAACTTAGGCCTTATGGTGAATCCTGCAGCTTATTAGGTACAGTATAAAGATGGAATGACCATAACCTTTTACAACCTAAAACATAAAATTCATTTGCAGTTGTTTTACAATACTCCATCCAACAAGGATTTGCTGTTGAGAGATTCAACCTTGGACTTGATAGAACTAACAGTGTCATTCAGAAGGGAAGACTTCAGCTCCAACTCCCTCAGATGGGCTCGGGTCTCAGAAATTAGCTTCTTCGTTTCAGCAACCTCCTTCTCTTTCAAAGCCAATTCCTCCATCCGAGATTCTAGTTGTTTTCTTGTTGATTCCAAATCGTTATCACAGTTTGTCTTTGCTACTTCAAAAGCTCGATGCTGACTGATCATCTCAATGGTTTCTGCACTTTCGCTGAGCACGCGGTGTAGCCAACTAACATCAATTCCTGCAGATTCCACGTCCTTGAGAATGGCAAACATTTCTTTGACTTTGGACTTTGTCAGCTGCATAATTTGGGTAGACTGAAGCTCTTGAATCACAAGGCACACACATTCTAAATAATAAGAACGCATGGCAATCGACTCTAATTGGCAGCTTGCTGCTATGTCTCCATACTTGTCGAAGATTGACTGCAAAATGGGAGATAACCTTCCCTTCACTCGGTATTTTCCCACTGACACACTAGCATCAGAAATTACAGATTGAGCTTCATCGTCATCGCTCTCTTCGAAAGCTTGAGGTAGACCGGAGAAAGAAAAGCTAAGGGACTCTGAAGCTGAACCGGTAGTTCCTTCTCTTTTTTCGTTCGTGACAGGATATGAAACTGCTTCAGGCAACGCATGATGGTTTTGGTCCTCCTTCAGATGTATGGGTGGTTCACTGGCAATGGAGTTAGCAGCTTCTTTTGGAGGGCCATTGGGATGGTCCGGCTGTGAGAGAGATGACATGATTAAGAAGAGAATTGGTAACAAGTGCAAGCGTGCGTGTGTGTGTGTGTGTGTGTGTGTGTGAGAGAGAGAGAGAGAGAGAGAGAGAGAGCACCGTTGTCAGAATTCCAGACGCAGCTTCCGGATGAGAGGAGTGACCTCGCTTCCCATTGAGAAGAGGATCTTCAACTTGAATTTCTCCAGAATATGTCTCGGAAGAAGAATAATGCTCCCCATTCAGTGATTCCAGCTGTTCTGTCGAAAGAAAATTTTTTGGAGGCAATGAAACACTGGAATTGTAGACTTTATCTCTGGCAGGCGCATTTTCAAGCTCTCGAGGGGGCATTGATCGAGATTCTTGCATCTTTTTCTTTCCCAATTTTATGGGAAAATCAAGAATTGAGCCTACAATCAAATGGGCCACAAAATATTATCTAGATGACAATACAAGCCATGCTATCGTGCTAGTTGCAAAAGATTAATCCATAGTATTTCTAGACTGCCAAAAAGATTAATCCATCGTAATTCATGCGAGAATATCGAAAGATAGCAGTTATCCAACATGTACAAGAATCATGTGTCGAACTGACACATCATCAGAGGACTAAGAGGATCAAGAACATGAAGAAAAACTTCACAAGGAAAAGAGACCAGCCAAGAAGCAAAGGATATTTTTTGCTAAGAGGGCTTGGATTGCATAGTTCTCTCCTCCACTCAGTTCTAGAACCCAGAAAGAATTGGGTGCCCTTTGCTCTTTGTCTCTTCATTAATGCAGACAGTTCATTTTAAGGAAAAAATTTATAACCCGTTGACGAAATAGCAGATAGAAAAGGGGGAAAACCTGGTTGATTTATTTCTGTTCCTCCTCCAGCTCCAGAAATTCTTTTGAAGCAATTTTCATTACATTCATGGTAAGGATTAGATGCCTTAGAGCAAGCTGGGTGCACTCTTTTTTCTTCATACTTTTTGTTGACATCACCATCTTTTACAACACTGCCATTATCTTAAAAAAAGAGAGGGAAAAAAAAAAAGGGAAATCCAAATTGGTTCACCTATGTTCAGAAATGGTTAACGACAGTATCAGAGTAACACTCTGATTCGACAATCCACTATGCCTGCAAACATTACTATTTCTTTAACACTCAAAAACACCATCTCAAAAAGTCAATACAATTCCAATTAAATCCAGAGACATTACCATGTGAAAAGAGAAAAAAAAAAAAGAAAAAAGATCTCTTTAAACAAATTTATCAGCATGCCATAACGTCTGATCTTATACAGTGGACAAGTAATTTACTCGCCACTTGCGTTCCGAAAGTAAGAACGAAAGTTCAAATCATTTTAATAATTCCTAAACCAACAAACAAGCCAAAGCTTACCAATGCTATCAGAAGAGGGAGTGAAGATCAACAGTATACAAGGTAACGTTATATCGAAAAGCCTCGTATTTCTAGGAGTAAACAGTAGAGCAATGAAAATCTCAGCTAAATTAACATATATTTTTTTTTCCCTAATAGCAAAGTATGTGAACTTTTCAATAAGATTGTAAGAGAATATATTATAATAGCATACAAAGGTAAAACTTCAAAATGGACACTAACCTGATTTCTTTTTTTCCTTTCGGCCCTTTCCTTCAGCAATCCTCCTCAAGCAAGTTTCAGTACATTCATGGTAGGGATTAGATGCATAATTGCAATCCGAACGTACTTTTCCATTCAAAGCCATCTCTTTTGTTGACAACTTCACTTATTATTATAAACCTGCAAAATATAATGTAAAAGGAAAAAAAAAAAAAAAAAAAACAGTTAAATTACATAAATTCTCATCCAAGTCACACATAACTTTGGAAGCGCTGGTTATTTTTCTTCTTGCCGTTCTTACTTGTCAATAAACGTGAAACAGAGGGTTCTGATATAATATTTTCTTCAATTACAATGATTATTTATTTTTATTTTTTTGTATAATTTCTTCATTCACACATAGTCATGTTGATTGGCATGATTTTGAATATTAAAAGAAACATACAGAAAAAACTATGAAAAGATTAAGAAAAAAAAAAGGATAAGAATTTTTCAGTTGTCCCCAAAGAAGCAAAGATATAACAAAGTAAAGCAATTAGCAATAGGTGCTAAACAAAAAAAAAAAAAAAAAAGGTTCCACCACATATCATGAGAAATCAAAGACCAAAATCGGTCAAAAATTCATGAATCTCTATTTAGAAGCTTAAACCATTGAGCAAAAAATTAGTAGTTAGATAAACTGGTATATGAGTACATATTTTGCCACCAATTCATAGCAACCAAACAGAGACCAAAAATAACAGTAACAAATCATCATTTTTACAATTTCCAGCCCAAAAAAAAAAAAAAAATCATTTTTTACAAAAAGACAAATTTATCAGCTTTATAAAAGCTCCAACTACCCACAAAAAAAAAAAAAAACAAAACAAAACAAAATAGTTCCGGACGGCACCATTAAACCTGGTAAAATCAACAAATACAGAAAAACAAAACCCACCTACCTCAACAATAGAGGAAAAAAACCCAATAAAGCTAAAACCCAGAATCTCTCTCTCAAAAAAAAAAAAAAAAGAAGGAAAAAGGTTCTTAAACCGCAAAAATCATTTACAGAAGACCACTCATTAAATTTGCTCCCCCCCCCCCAAAAAAAAAGGAAAAAAAAAAAAAAAAAACCTTCGTAAGAAATTGAATTTGATAATGGAGAGACAGTGTCCTCTCTCTTTCTGGGCGTGAGGAAGCAAAAGTCTGATGATGATGATGATGGTTGTGGTGGTGCGTTCTCACTTCAAACCCGTCTTTCTTGACTATGACTATATGACTTCTCTCGAAGCCTTAATATAATTTTTGTCTGATTTTTATACCCAAATTAATAGTAACGAATAATCAATAATGAATTATGATATTGGGAACTCTATATATATATATATTTAGAATAAGGCGCGATATTTAATATAATGCGATATTTCCAAAAGGGAAATTTAATAAAATGTACGCAAAACTCGTCACAGTGCGCCACCTTCCTCATTGATGACGCACTGCGTAGCCGTCCGTTGACTTAGTGATGACAATGAGAAGATGCTTCTTCTTCTCCGCTATTTTTTTTAATTAATTAATTAATATATTTTGGTTACGGACGAAGAGCTTTGAGCTTTTGATTCTATTTAATTATTTTATTTAATAATTTGTTGAGAGTACACAGTGTCGGAGTTCGGACCACTTTGGTACACTAAATTGTGTACTTTCAGCTTTTGGATGTTATATTATTTAAACTTTAAACTATGAAGTTTAGATTCTGTAAAATAATATCTGAAATTATGAATTTTTGAAAAATAATATCTGTGTTGATTTTTAACTGATAAAATACAATAATATCCTCAAAATTAAGATGAATAATATGAATTAATCTAATTTTAATGGATTTTTTATTTTTTGTTTTAAAAAATATGGTCCCGTTTGGTTCGCCTTTTTGAATGTGTGTATTTGAATGGAAATTGTGGAATATGTTATAATTGGAATGGGAGATATTTGAATGGAAAAAATAATGGAATGTGTTGTAATTAGAATGAGAGCATTGGCATGGACCATTCAAAAACACCCCACTCCCTCTATTCTCATTCAAGACACAAAAAACCATTCCAATGGTTAATTTTTCGGATGGACCATTTGAATGGAAAAACTGAATTGTTGAAACAAGCACACATTCTAAAAGATCATTTGAATGGAAAAACTGAACTGTTGAAACAAACACACATTCAAATGGATTTTCCATTCCAATGGAATGGAATGGTTGAAACAAACGGGGCCATTGTTTTTTTGTTCTTAAAATTGGTTAAAAAAATCTATCCAGGATATTAATTTTCAGAAATTCTTAATCTCAGAGTATTATTTTGCAGAGTCCAAACTTCAGGGTTTAATTTGCAGAACACCTAAACTTCAGAGTATTTTTTTTACAATTATCCCTTTATAATATATACAACTTTCGTAGATGTAAGTCGTGTGACAACTTGATATGATATAAAAATTTTATGTAACAAGTTATCTAAAGATGGAATCATATTATTTGAAGTAATGGTTTATATTGTAAAACGTCAACTTTCCATGTTATCTAGTGCACAACTTTGGTATAAAATTTGGTGACTGATGGTTACCTATACCGCTGTTCAAATGGCATTGTATCAATCCGTGCAGTTTTTTCAATTATGTAGGTCGATATGGTGATGCGGTTTGATGTGCAGTTTACATTAGGGATGGTAATGAAACGAGTTTGGAGCGGGTACGACTATTCTGTAAAAATATATATATATGGGCGCGTCTATAGTAGGGGCGCTCCTACGTAGGGCCCTGTCTATTCACCGTTGGATGGGAATCTGTATATAAATAGATTCTCCACAGATTTCCATTATTCCCCACAGATTCCCATCCAATGATAATTAAGGTATGACCCTACGTAGAGACGCCTCTACCGTAGCCATCCCCTATATATATATTGTAACTACCTTTTTTCGTTGTTTAAGGATGTGGGTGGGTTGGGTTTGGGTATTTTCGGCACAAATAGGAAGGCAGTACTGTCTCGTAAAAAAATTAAAAAAATAAAAGAAAAATATTTTTGAAGAATCTTTCAAAAAAAAGAAAAGAATGAAGAATTTAAAGGAAAAAAATATCTAATAACAATATGGGGATGGCTACGGTAGGAGCGTCCCTACGTAAGGTCATGCTTTAATTATCGTTGGATGGGAATCCGTGGAGAATCTATTTATATACAGATTCCCATCCAACGGTGAATAGACAGAGCCCTACGTAGGGGTGCCCCTACTGTAGACGCGCCCTAACAATATCACATAGTAGTAATACTTGAATAACACAACTAATTATTGTATACACATATTTATGTATATTTTATATAAGATTGGTGTCCTTTATATAAATTATACATATATCTAATATATATTATTAATTTTTTTATATATAGAAAATAATAATAATAATCGGGGGTATGGCCGGGTATCCAAATTGACAGGTAAAATTGACATCCATAAATATATGTGATTTAAATTGTACCGCAAGTCCGCAACATAACATACATTAACTAATTTCTAAATATTATTTTTAGCTTATGTTACTCTTGATTTATAACTTAGAATGTAATTTTGCAACTGATGTAAGATAGTTTTTAGTCTTATAAATGAAAAAAAAAAAAATTGAGGTAATAATAGACTAAAATTATAAGTCTATTTCCAATGCTTCTTGTCCAAACTTTGTAGACTGTATATTGCACTACATTGTAAATGTAGTTGCAATTTGGTTTCATTTTTTCTGATTATATCAAACTATGTGATACTATGTGATTATTTTGGGAAAAAGCATAAACTAGATAAATCCGGCCAGACTACATTGCAAAGGTCCCTAATTGCTTATGTATATATCATTCTCCATCACGTTTTCTATTTCTATTTATTTTTTTCTTATTCAAATTTCGGCGTCTGTCACGTTGTTGACTAATGGAAAAAGATGGATCCACAAAGAATAAAGGAAAAAAGAAAGATGTATAATATGTCAATTCTTTGACCTTTGTAGGGCCAAATGTTTATTCACTGGTTTAGGGAACTAAGAATATTATGGAGAAGTGATTATTTATTTAAATTCTTCACACATATACGTATAATCTGATCTCTAAAATAATATAACCAGTCTTAAGCGTGCAAGTACTAATGAGAATTATTAAGGAAAATTTTCAACTGAAGTTGATAACGTAAAATATAGACACACGTTATGCATAATTAATTGCAATAATTTGTCCGGAATCTTGTGTTTTCAATTACAAATCTTAATTTGAAGGAGGAGTAAAAGTAAGATTTTTCGATAATAAAAGATCATTTCCTTGAAACAGAAGGAAATCCAAATGATGTTATTGCCATAAATGAAAAATGATCATTAAAATAATAGATTCTTTTTTGTGATTGCTAAGTGCTGATAATAAATTGAGTTACATCAAAAATTAAAACCCAATATTTTTTCAAATAATTATATTCATTATTTATCAATAATACGAGTCTTACAATTGGTTGGATGTACGTGAAAATTTGTCAATTATTTTATTTATTTATCATCCGTAATTTTATTTATATTAGAACATAGAGCATGACTATCTTTATCACATCTCAAATAACTTTATAGAGTTATGACTTATGAGAGATATTATTATGGGGGCGCGTCTACAGTAGGGGCGCCCCTACGTAGGGCCCTGTCTATTCACCGTTGGATGGAAATCTGTATATAAATAGATTCTCCACAGATACCTGTTATTCTCCACAGATTCCCATCCAACGATAATTAAGGCATGACCCTACGTAAGGACGCCCCTACCGTAACCATCCCCTATTAGTATAAGAAAAAAAAAACAATAGTAATTGGGCGCGTCTACAGTAGGGGCGCCCCTATGTAGGGTCTTGTCTATTCACCGTTGGATGGAAATTTGTATATAAATAGATTCTCCACAGATTCCCGTTATTCTCCACAGATTCCCATCCAACGATAATTAAGGCATGACCCTACGTAGGGATGCCCCTACCGTAGTCATCCCCAATTTAGAGAAGTGTGAGAAAAGAGGTTGGTAGTGAAGAGAGAAAAATAGAATAGTGGTTACAAGTAATGAGTAAATATTATATATAAGCCACCAGAAGAAAATTGCAGAAGCCAAAAAGTTATTGGAAACTGTTCATCTTAGACTTTTCTATATGTTGATAGTTGAAACTGGCCGATCGCATTAAGAAATGGGCATTGTTGTTTTTATATGCTACTTCGTACTTCCTAGCGAATAACAATGGATACTAATTAGTACATTGTTGATCTTTTCTCTATTATTTATTTATTTGTTTGTTTTTTGTTGGTCGGATCTTTTGGACTTTGGACTTTTGGCTGATTACAATGTTTTTCGGAAATTTCATGTGTGTAAATTCGAGCATTAATTTAGATCCCATAAAATGAGGCAAAGAATGGGGGGACTTCCGGTTGTACCTTTACTCGGGTTAGTATATTTGTGTCTTAGATCTTGTTTAGTGCATTGGAATAGAATTGAGATAAAGGATTATTTATCGTAATTTTATATTTGATATCTTAGATATCACCTTAGAATTAGGATAAATAATTCATAGTCAAAATTAGTTTCATTTGAGTGAATAAATAATCTCACTCAAAAGTGAGAGACTATTAATCCTACACGTCGTTAATAGTAGGACTCGTCTCTTTTGCATGTTCCAATATTAGTAGGTCATACTTAAATAGACTTTTTTAATTATTTTCAGATTTTGAATTAATTTAAAAATATTTATATTTCACATCCCAATGCTAGTATGTCTTATATTATACACAATAATGCTAATTTAATTTAATACTATACCAAATATAAAATAATGTTAAGCATATCTAATATATTCTAATTTTATGCAATAATTCTATAATTTCTATCCAATTTCGCACACCAAATGCATCCTAAGATAAAAGGCATAGTATAATAGAGAAGTTTTTCAAAGGTAATATAATAGAGAATTGGAGAATAGTACAAGGCGCGTTTGGTGCATGATTCGAATCTTATTTTTCAAATTCAAAAATAACTTTTATATAGAAAGTTGGAAGGATAAACGTTTTATCCTTTCAATTTTCTACATGAAAGTTGTTTATGAATTTGAAGAATATGATTCAAATCCTATATGAAACACGCTATAAGTCTATAACTGCTGGCTTGATTTTTATTTTTATTTTTGAATTTTCTTGTCACTTACGATGTTTTCATATTTTTCGTACTTTTTATTTATGTATGCAATTAAAACTCTTTAATGGGAAACGAAAGAGAACAAGTATTTTAAGTTAATATAAATTGCTTGGAAATTTCTACTGCCTTGTGTACAAGGCCAGACAAGGCACCCCAAGTTTCTTGCTATATACTATAGGACGGGAAAAATATCCTCCTTCTATTGGTATATACTATAGGACTTACATAATTTCCAATCAAACTTTAGGATATAAGGACATTATGGGCCAAGTTTCAATTTCTACTATACGGGTTAATTTCTTTGGCTATTTGAATGAAGGGTCTGATGTGTGTATGAATGGCAATGGGGTGGATCGGGGACGGTTTTTTAATTACCATCTCCATTCTCGAAAGTCAATCACAATACCATACCCGCCCCATTAACCATTCTTTTAGATGCGGGGACGGTGCGGGTATTAACCAATGGATAACGGGGAAAATCGCGGTTACCCATTACCCATTGATAATATTAAAATATTAAAAAATTAAGATGAAAATACTAAATGCTTTTCATAATCAACAAAATATTAAACACAACAATATACTAATAATTTTTAAACTCTAAAATTTAAATATATAAGTATGTATAACTCTCCAAAATCATTATTTTACAAAGATATAATAATATAAATAGTGTAAAATTAAATAGATATTTATAAAAGATATAATAATATAAATAGTATAAAATTAAATAGATATTTATATGTATAATAATTTTTCTATGTAAATATATATATCGGGGCGGGTACGGTGCGGATTATATTAATACCGTCCCGTACCATACCCGCATATTAACGGTACGGTTATTCCCCGTCTCGGTCATTTTCCTCGCTTGAGCGGTTTTTTCCCTCCCCATTCGGATCGGATAACCACGGATACCCGTAACCATGTGTTATATTGCCATCCTTAGATGTGTGTTCCCAGTTGTGATACAAACTTATTTATTTATTTATTTTTTTTCAAAAGTAGGAGTTAACTAATAACTACTACTTAAATTCTTACTACAAATTTAAAGGAAAATAACACACACTATACCAAGGCTTGAACACTTGATCCCCCAAACACACACACATCCCTGAAGGCTTGGCCCAAATGAGTTAGGCCCAGTTGGCTTAAATTTGGTATTTTTTTTTTTTTTCTTGGCTTGAAACTTGATAGAGTAGTTGAAATATGAAAAAATATAGTGATGTATATAAACCTAAAGTAAATAACAAACTTCAGCAAGGTAGTTAGTTATGATTCCTAAATCTTAAGAGTTTTTTTTTTTTTTTTGACCTTAAGTCGGTCATTAAATATGACTGCCCTTATCATTACCGACTCACTCCATGTGTAATTAGTTTAAGTTATTTCCTCTCAAATTAATCCACCAAAAAATATGTACAAAAGAAATGTGAGGTCCTGATCAAGAGGAAATTACATGATATGCTCTTAGGACTTGTTCTTTCGCAACAAAATACGTCATATTCAGTAAACCACGTGGAATTTTTTTTGAGACTTTTCTTTCTACTAGTTAGAATGTTGGCCTTTCATATAGGGGACAACCGAGCCTAAATTTCTTTCCCTTTCTTTTTCAAATTTCCTTTTCGACTACAAAGTTATAAAGTAGTTGAAACAAGAAACAACATAAGAAATTAATCCCGTGAATGAAAACTTCAAAGTAGGTTCCGGGGCATGAGATCACCTATGGCAAATTTCCATATCCCTTTTATGTCTCTCTAATCAGATAGTGCTATGTTTCTCGAAATAATAAACGTATTTCGTGGGGATTTGTCAAAGAAAAATATTTACTAAAAATATATAGAAGAATGCTAAAGATCTCATCTCAAGTTTTATTTTTTAAATATCATCTGATGTGATCTATAATTTGTCATTATATAAGTAATAAATATTATTCAACTTATTCTTAAATTTCAATTCTTCAATTGAAACGTACCAACTCATATGCTATGTCAAGTGAAAATCTAACACTATCCAAATATATCGTAAGACCTTATTCAAATATATCATAAGACCTTATTTGATTAGTGAGATAAGAAGGAGAGAAGGAAAATTAGGAAAACTTTTGGTATTTAAGTTACAAACGCCACTCTCTTGGGCCATGCATGCAATATGCTCGCCTAACTAACTCATATTTTGTTTATACAATTTCCTTTTAATAATGAGTTCTTTCGTCCCAAATATTCGCTTATATATTCTTCCTTAACAAGAAAAGATAAATATAGCTTAGTTCTGTGAAACTCTCTTCCTCTTCCAAGCATGCCTTGGCTGCAGTTTACCTACAAATATAAGCAGCTCCCAAGCTAAAAAATTATACACAGAAACATTTATAAGAGACTCTAATTAGTTGTACTACTGTTACTATTACTTTTGTTATTTCTTTCTTAGTTTACTGAGATGGATACCTTGGCATATAGGAAAGGGTCTTGTCTAAGCTTTGAATAGGGTGAAACCATAATAGTTTCAGTCAACTGAAGTTTGTAAGGAGATCATGCTTATGTCTTTACTTGGTTCAGTCAAAAGAGGTTGCCATATTTGTCTTGAGAGCAACAAGAGGCATTGCTATACACCGACTTGTATCTCTCTCAATCGGTGCTTTGTGAGTATATTAAGAGGAGCATTCAGGCAATAAGTTTGTAGCCAAAGGAAACGAAAAAAAAAAAAAGAAAGAACACTTCAGAATTTGAAAATGTGGATTTTCTTAAATCATTGTAGGTAATATGGACATCATTATGCGAATTTTGATGGAGAGGCTTAGACTACTTGTGGGTTTAAAAGGATGGGATTATTGTGTTCTCTGGAAATTAAGTGAAGACCAAACAGGTGTGGTTTATGCATGGTTTTTCCCTTATGTTTGTTCAATATGAACTTTAAGGGGAAAGGGAAAAAAAAATGTTTACCAATCTAGTCTCTTTCACAGAAACCAGAAGATCAGAATGTGATAGATTTTATCACAGCCCAATACAACATTTCAATGCAGCAGTACACAATGATTAACACAAGCAACATGGATACCAACAATCATCTGCAGCAGCATGTTTTGCCTGCAACTGCATTCTCGAGAACTTAGACTTGTCGTATGACATCTCTGTCGATCAAACTCGCCTCTGCAATTCTCCAATGAACTTGAAGCAGTTTCGTTACAGTTCTGAAAGCAGGACGAGGAACAATGCTGCCCGTTTCGAATCTTCACATGATCCGTCAGATAAGCAAATGGATTCTTCCGTGGATGCAATGCAGATATCTGTGATGAATCGACATAGCCAACATGCATATTGACTTCATGGAACCAATAACAGCAAACAAGGAGCAGCAGGATAACGAAAAGGATTCGAACAAACAGGACAGAGTTTGCTCTCAGATTGCAGTGATCAGTTTGATGATGACGATGATGGAAAGTATGGAAGAAACTCGGAAAAAGAGCCTAATTGCGAAAACCTTGCTGCAGAGATGAGAATAAGGAAGAAGCTTAATGAAAGGGTATACACTCTACGGTCTTTGGTTCCCAACATTTCTAAGGTAATAGATATCTATTTCTTTTCGGAACTTATAGTTGCTTTGCTTTCTCTTGTTTGTAATATCTAGAAGGCCCTTATTCTCATTTCGTGTACAGTTGGACAGGGCTTCCATACTCGTGGAAGCAATTGAGTATGTGAAGGACTTGCAGAGGCAAGTAAAAGAACTTCAAGACGAGCTCAAAGAGGATTCGAACAATGATGGCCTTAAGAACAATGGCACTAATGGTAAAAAAAAAACATGACCCGTCTGCGATTCTGAATCATGGAGAAGTTAATTCTGGATCTAAACTCAAGCGTGATAAAGCTCCAAATGAATTTCCTTCAGAAACATCAGGTAATGGAAGCATCTCGAAACAAAATCAAGACTGGGATACTACTAATGGCAAGGCACCACAGATGGAAGTACTTTATGTTCTTCTCAATCATCTTGACTTCTAAATACTATTCTCTATTTCTGAAGCATCTTTGTAAGATAATAATATGGTATTTAATACAATTTTAGCCACAAGTAGAAGTGGCTCAGATAGCTGGAATTGAGTTCTTTGTAAAGGTATTCCGAGAGCACGAGCCAGGCAGACTTGTGAGATTGATGGAAGCCTTAAACTCTCAAGCACTTGAAGTAACTAATGCAAATGTAACTACCTTCAAGAACCTTGTCTCCAATGTTCTCAGAGTAGAGGTAAGATTCTTCCAGTGCAATTTTTAGTCGTTTTTTATTTTTTTATGGGTTTGGAAAACAAGAACAAATGTTGATAAAAAAAGAAAATCTAGAATTGGAGATAAACAAGCCAGAGAGATAACTTATTGCTTAAATTTTTCCGTTGACAGAAAGACAGTAAAGTAGTAGTCCAGGCTGATCAATTGAGGGACTTCTTGCGGGAGCATACAAGGAATCCATCTGAAGGATTGTGTGAGATGTCTAAAGTATCATAAAATGGCAGCAACATTGACTATCAACACCATCATCACTGCCAGCCAACATATTGAGAAGAAAAAAAAAAAAAGAAAGAACAAAAGAGTGATTCAAATGAGGGTCTTAGGAGTTACTTCACTATAAGCTTACTTGTATGATATTTGAAGGGTTTCATAATAGCAGGATTGCTAGTTAATTAGTTCCATAGCCACCAAACCGAGGCTAAGAGAACTAAACTTGTATATACATTCAAATATCAAAGTCAAAGTTTATTCTCTAGAGTCCTTCATTTTAAAAGAAGAAAATGTAACTAGCTTCAAAAGGACCAAAACTGCAAAAAAATAAATTGAAATAATACAGCATCATGAGACCTCATAAGAATGACATATTTCATACTAATTGACAAATATCAAATACCCAACAAAGGTCTCAGAATTTTCTTAAAGAAATTGGACTTGATCAAATGTGATGAGGTTGTTGACTCAGGGACAATAAATATAAACAAATAGTAAAAGCTCAAGTCCTTTTGTTGATCCAAATGATATTGATATATGAAAAATGATAACCTAAATTTTACATTTCTCTTTTATTATTGCTAAGTGAGTATTTTGCAAATACTTATTTATCATCCACCATTGAACATTATGGGTCCGACAATAGGACATACGTATGAATTCACATTCATCAACAGTGCAGTAGTTACAAAATGACTGTCCTACTATATGAGTATCTAATTTATTACATGTCAAAATAAAATGGAAATCTTGAGGACACAATCTCGCATACGAAAGTAGATTACGAAAAAGGTGAACTTTATGTTCGTAGATTATCCACCTTAATTTAGGTAAATAGAATATGGCTTACATCATTCAAGAAGTAATGACTAATGCCTATCAGAAACAAATTGCAGAAGGCAAAAAGTTTAGCTGAAGACTGTTCATATTAGAATTTTTTTTTATTTTGAAACTCTTCTAATATGTTATATTGAGAAGTGAACATTGTTTTATAGGCTAAGTACTTTCCTACCAAATAAAAGATACTAGTTCCTTACTTTTAATTGGTCATGTTTTTTGAACTTTGATTATAATATTATTTTTTTTATGTGTGAGATCATCATATGCATAATTTAGTGATAACACTCCCTCTCAAAATGAAAAGTCTTGATTTCAAATCTCTACTCTCCAAGTAAAAAAAAAAAAGTTAAGAATTCAAGCATTAATTGAGATCCATCCAATCGTAATTCTTTTAATTGAAATTTTTATCCAGTAAAAGGTCTTCTCACGACCTTGTTAGAAAATTTCTCTAAATTCTCTCGTCACTAAAAGTGTGTTCAGATGATGAGTAACTATTTATCTATACAAATTATAATTTTCACTTTATATTCTTTTTAGAAAATCATAGAAATTAAACAGGAGGAAAGATGAATTAATCTTGGAAGTGACTACGGTACTGGGTTTTTAAGTTGACATTTTTAACAAAAACAAATTGAAATAAATTGCTTGAAAGATGCTAGTGCATAGTTGTGTAATAGTCTAGTACTAAGCTAGATAGGCCAATCCGAGTGTCTTAGACTCTTTATGAGTAATTAACCATAGAAAGAAAGAAAATCCTCTTCCTATATGTAGGAGTAGGACTTGCATCACTATTCAATCAAAGTGTAGGATACACAGGAAATTGGATAAACCTTATCTTTCTTTTTTTCATCTAACTCTATATGGGTGACAACTAAGGACTAAATTGAGGCCAGAATATTCCCCTATCTTAATGAAGGGTCTGATGTATGTTTCCCAATTGTGATACAATAAGTGATAGAGTAGTTGAAACATGAAGCAATATACTAAACCAAAACCAAATGAAAAACTCAGCCAAGGTAGTTAGTGTTTTGTAGGCCTTAAGTTGGGTCATGCAATATGCCCCCTCTCATCATTACCAACTCATTTACTTGTGTAATCAGTTAATCTCTCTCCTCTAAAATCTACCAAAAACTGTAAAATGTCAATTAAAAAAAAACGTCATATTAAGGAAAAGACTTGGAGTTTTTACTTTTTCAGGCTGTGCTACTAATGCTAAACTGTCAGCCTTTCATCTTCATGGGGGACAAACAAGTCTGAATTTCTCTTTACAAAACTTGTTTACGTATAGTACTTTTCTATTTCTGGTCCAAAGTTATAGAGTAGTTGAAACATGTAAGAATATAGAAACCCCAAGCGAGCGAAAAACTTCAAGTTAGTTAAGGTGACAAACGCCACATTCTTAGGTCATGCAATATGCTCTCCTCCATCATAACTAACTACATATTATATTTGTTTATAATGACCTTTTAATAATGAGTTCTTTCCTCCCAAATATTCGCTTATATATTCTTCCTTAACAAGAAAAGTTAGATATAATTTAGTTTATATTATATACATGAAATTATCTCCTTCTTTCATGCCTTGGCTGCAGTTCACCTACCATTATAAGTAGCTCCCAAGCTCAGAAAAATAGAGTAGGAAGCATGTAATGGCTATAACTTATAAGAGGGTGCGAGTTGTATTATTATTATTTTTTCTTTTGTTTCTTTTTCCCAGTTTGCTGAGGTGGGGTGTTGTCTAAGCTTTGAATAGGGTGCAACTATATCAGTTTCTGTCATCTGAAGTTTGTATGGAGATCTTCCTTTGTATTTTATGCTGCCTTTTTATTTTGCTTTTTCCACCTTGCTTATGTATTTTGTTACTTCATTCAGTCAAAAGAGGTAGCTATAGTTGTCTTGAGAGCAACAGGAGGCATTGCTATCCACTAGCTTGTATCTCCCTTGGTGCTTGTGAGTGTCATAAGAGATTCTATCTAAAGAGAGAGAGAGGATTCTTTCTAGATAATTTGACGAATTAAGTAGTCTGAGATTCTTCAATTAATTCAGAATGTGAATATTCCCGCGTTTTTCTTTTCTCAATTATTGCAGGTAATATGAACTTGATTATGCAAAATCTGATGGAGAGGCTTAGGCCTCTTGTGGGTTTAAAAGGATGGGATTATTGTGTTCTCTGGAGATTAAGTGAAGACCAAAGGTTAAAGAAAACTATCCATAGCTATAGTAATGATATATGACTATGAATAATGATCAGTGTGTCATGTGCCTTTGTGTTTATGTGACTTTTGGGATTGGCTACAGGTTTATTGAGTGGATGAACTGTTGTTGTGCTGGAACTGAAAACACAGTACAAAATGGTGGAGATGAAGAACTTCTGTTCCCAGTTTCTCCAGTCCTTCCATGCAGGGATACCATGATTCAGCACCCAAGAGCCAATTGTTGTGATCTTCTTGACCAATTGCCTACTTCCATGCCTTTAGACTCTGGGTATTTACTCATTTGTTCATTTAGTTTCAGAATAGAGGACATTTTTTTCACTATGTTATTAATGTAAAATCTATTTAAGACATGAGTTCTTGAACAGGATTTATGCACAAACCTTGGTATCCAACCAGCCCAGTTGGTTAAACTTTTCTACTGTTACATGCCCACATGTTCTTGAAGTAAGTTTTTGTCTTAACCAAAGACTCCTTAAGTTTCTGTCTTAACCAAACACTCCTCTACTTTTCCACCTAGGTTCAAAACCAGACTGTTAATTTATATTTAGCTTTAATTTCCAACATACTCTTGCAGGAATCTGTTGGGACCAGGGTTTTGGTTCCATTGCCAGTAGCATTGATAGAGCTTTATGTGAATAAACAGGTATGATCATTCTCTTTTAAATCATCATTTTCTCTTATGTTAGTTCAAAATGAACTTTTAAGGGAAAGTAATGAATATGTGTACTAATACTGTTTCTTTCACAGATATCAGAAGATCAGAATGTCATAGACTTTATCACAGCTCAATGTAACATTTCAATGGAGCAGGAAGGCCTGATTAACACAAACAATTTGGATACAAGCTTCAGTGTAAACGTAAACACGATGAGTGAAACCCAGTCAAGGCCCTTTTTAGGCAACGAACTGCCATATGACATCTCTGTCGATCAAACTCGCCTATGCAATTCTTCAACAAACATGCAGCAATTTGGTTACAGTTCTGAAAACAGGACAGAGAATGATGCTGCCTTTTTCGAATGTTCGCACAATCCGTCGTTACTTTCGGATAAGCAAATGGATTCTTCTGTGGATGTTTTGCAGCCATCCATGATGACTGACACAGCCAATATGCATATGCACTTTATGGAACCAATAACAGAAAACAAGGATCAGCAGGGTAATGAAAAGGATTCGAACAAACAGGACGAAGGGCGATCAAATTCAGTATCGGATTGCAGTGATCAGATTGATGATGAGGATGATGGAAAGTATAGGAGAAAGTCAGCAAAGGGGCCTCAATGCAAAAATCTTGTTGCAGAGAGGAGAAGAAGGAAGAAGCTCAATGAAAGGCTCTATACACTTAGGTCTTTGGTTCCAAAAATTTCTAAGGTAATAAGATGTCTAAAGCTATTTTTGGAACTAGTACTTGTAAAATCTAAGTCCTTGTTCTCATTCTGATGTACAGTTGGACAGGGCTTCCATACTTGGGGACGCGATTGAGTACGTTAAGGACTTGCAGAGTCAAGCAAAAGAACTTCAAGATGAGCTTGAAGAGCATTCAGACAATGACTGCCTTAAGAACAGTGGCGTAAATGGTATAAGAAACAATGTCTCGTCTGACATTCTGAGTCACGGCGAAGCTGATTTCGGGTCTAAACCTGAGCATGTTAAAGCTCAAAACGAATTTCATTTAGAAACATCAGGAAGTGGAAGCATCTCAAAGCAGAACCAAGACTCGGATACAACCAATGACAAGGCACCACAGATGGAGGTACCTTTAGTTCTAGTACTTTTTAACTTTTTTTTTTTTTTTTTTTTTTCATTTTTAAACTTCTTCATAACGTCTTTAAAACAAATTTAGCCACAAGTGGAAGTGGCTCAGATAGATGGAAATGAGTTCTTTGTGAAAGTATTCTGTGAGCACAAGCCTGGTAGATTTGTGAGATTGATGGAGGCCTTAAACTCTCTAGCCCTTGAAGTAACTAATGCAAATGTTACCACATTCAGAAACCTGGTGTCCAATGTTCTCAAAGTAGAGGTAAGGTGCCTCTACTATAATAAATTTTATGGGATTCGAAAATCTGTAGTACTTTTGATTTAGGAAGCACTCATTTACAAATATAAACTAGCCAAAGGGCTAATGTGTTGCTTAAAATTTTTGGATTCAGAAGAAGGACAGTAAAGTAGTAGTTCAAGCTGATCACTTGAGGGACTTTTTGCTGGAGTTGACAAGGAATCCATCTAGAGGATTGTCTGAGATGTCTAAAGCATCAGAAAATGGGAGCAGCATTGACTATCAACACCATCATAACCAGCAGCCAACATATTGATATCATAATTGAGTACCAGTTCCTCAAATGAAATAGGAACCTACTTCAATACAAGTTTACAAGATGTCTACTGAATAATTTTTGTTTTCGATGGGAAGTTAAAAAACTACTTTTAGTGCAAGTCTGCAAGTCAATCAGACTTGATGCTAAGATTCTGTTTTTGTTCGGTCCAGAGGAACAGAAGCACACTATTTAATTGCTAAGTGTGCCTTTCAGTGCTTTCACAAATAATGAGCGTGCTCTTTGATAATAATCTTGATCATCACTCAAAGATTCAGGAATTTCAGACATAATAATGCAGATATATGTAGAGATATATAAGAAAATTATATTTCTACCATCATAAAACCAATGTCCCAACAACTGAAAAAGTCCTGGAAAGAATGTTACTCCGCACTATAATTACAATGAAAATTTAGCTAATTTCATTAACAAAACAATTTGAATAACACCCCAAATGCCAAAGTGTAAATCCCAGTTTTCCAACTTTCACTTAACAAAGTTCCTCTACCAGAGCTGGAAGGTGGAGTTGCTGGAAGCTCAGTAGGTTGAGAAGTTGGCGAACCATCATTGGAACCAGTGTTATCAGAAGAGGGATTAGCTTGTTTTACATCAATGCCAAACCTCATTCCTCCAAGGCAGTGGCCTGATACATCGCATATAAACCAATACTTCTTCGCTTCGGTGAGTTTGACTTGATCGTTTCCACTCTCATACTTTGCCAACACGCCGCTGCTCGAATCACATGATCGAAACGTTTTCTCCTCTACTTCATACACATTGTGTTGCCCCTTTACGTATTTGAAAACTACATAATATGAAATCTGAGACAGATTAATGTTTGTTTTCCAAGAAAACTTGATTTTGCAAAGCAAGAAGAGACAAAGAAACAGTTGGTTTAGCCTCCAAAACTTTCGCTTTGATTCTCTTTGTAGCACATAATAACACACAGTATAGTTCAAAAAATTAAAGCAAAAAAGATCATACCAAGTATATCACCAACAGTGAAGTTGTATTTGGTTGACCAGGATAGAAAGTTGGCCTGGCTGTTCCATTCATCACCATCACCAACTACGTAATCTTCAGAGGTTGCTCCATTTAGAAACAAAGTGTAGATTATAAGGATCAACGAGAAAGGAAAGTGTCTGAAGAATTTTCCTTTTCTCATAACTGGAAAGATGGTTAGGTTTTCTGATGAGATCTGTTTGTGAAGCAGAAATTCAATCATAAAAAGTCTTATGGTATAAATGTTTTTATATGAACTTTGTTGGGGGTTAGAGAAAGTCGCTTTATGGTCACTAAGAGGACTTGTTCCAAACAGGTAGAGATCATTGAAATCAAATTGGTTTTTATTATAATAATTATGTTCAGTCAGACAAGCGTGTTATCCAAAAAAATGTGGAAAAAGAAACCATCATTTATGGGTAATGGACCCAAAATAATAATAACAAGTCTCAACTAAAATAAAACTAATTATTCTAGAACATATTGACATGCCTAAAACCAAATCGACACGCCCAAAATCTTAAATAATTACCCAATTCTTTTTTAAAATTTGATTTGGACCATTCAGATTGAGTTGGACTTTTGGGCACCCCATATTATATCAACAACTGGGTTTTGGACCATTTCAGGTGTTACTAAATGAAGGTGATGTTTCAATTTTTATTAGCTGGAAAGGTAGAAGTTTGAATTGTTAATATTGATGTTTGTGTTTAACATGGAGTTCTATGCTTTCTAGCACTAAAGAATGAACAGTCCAAATGATTGTAGAAGAAACTTAACACCAAAGATATACGTATATTATTATTCGATAAGTATGGTTATTAAATTAAAACAAAAAAAAAAAACAAAAAAATCTATAAGCATTTTCTCGACAAAAGTTTTGGTGGACTCCTATGCTTCTTTGTTTTTCTCTTTCCTTCTTGAGGAAATTAGCCCACGTACCACTTTTGGGCTCACCATTATTAAAATACGGCCCGTTTTTCTGTACTTTATTTTTTTACGGTATTTGTTTAGTTTTTTACGGTATGTACGATATTCGGCACAAAGCAATAAATTTGAAGTCAAAAATTCAAAAAGTGATGAAAAACTGGAAAAAAAAAAGGTTGAATTCTATCAGTTGACACGCGCCACGCACGCATCTGCGCATGCATCAGGCACTGTTAGTAGCATTTATGTTTTAGTTTTATTTTATAAAAAAATCCTATGCACAGAACCGTATTTAATGATTCTAATAGAACCGTAGTTTAATAACTTTTTTCTCAAATCTCCGTACTTTTCTAACTTTTTCACCTGTACCGTATTTTTGAAAGGTATGTGTAATTTACCGTATTTTTCTAAAAAACCCTTCTTTCTTTCTCTTGGACATCGTAATTGTAGGTAGCCCAAAAGCCGAAAGAGTTTTCTTCAAAAACGTAACAACTAATTCTCATAGTTGACGGAAAAAACGACACGTAGGTTATTTGGAAAGAACTACATGTCGTTTATTCCTTAAAGAAGAACGATACATTCACACATAGTTGGACTGCTTTTGGTGGCTATTTTTAGTTTTTAGATAAAAAAAAAAAAATAAGGGAATGAGAGGCATTTGATAACTCTTTGCTTTTGGTCAATGATTTTAAGATCTACTGTTTAACTGCAATTTCAAGCAGAATTTGATGAATTTAATAAATAGATGCTCGGGAGTACTTTTTTAGTAATTTGATTAGAGAGAAATTAATTAAGCATAAAAGCGCTTATTAAGGATAAGTAAGATAATGGTAGAATTGAAGAAAATGATGTAGAAAATTATGACAATATAAATCCATGTGTCAAAAAATTATGGCGTCTTTGATGGCATAACTTGCAAATAAACCAGTGTGAGTGGTTTCAATGACCATCACCAGGTGTTAACTAGACAGTCAGTGTTTCTGATATAAGTGATACCAATCATATGGTCAAAAACAAACAAAAAGATGGTTAAGTTTTCTAACATAGGTAATTCCAGAAATATAAGTAAACAATATTGAAAAATAATAATTAGAAAGTTAGATCTTTGACACGCATCTGAATCAGTTCGTTCTCTGAGATGATTTGCTTGCAATCCAGAGCTTTTTCCTTGAATCTATTCATGTATATTGTAAGCGATTCATTTTTTTTTTTTCTGTGTTATACTGGGAAGATTAGAAAGATTTAACTTGCATTCTATTATGAAGAATTTGGTACAGAATATTGCAACCAATTCATCTCATGTAAAGATACTATTTTCTGGTAAATTGACAAACCATGAATATACTCGGTATGCAAAAGATTTTGATAATTCCCTTAGCCTTAACACATGATCATTAGTATAGACTCCAAGATCATCCAAGAAACTAATGATATATTTCTTAGCATTGCCCTTTTTTCCGTCAAAATTTTTGAATCGAGGATTGGTATAATCCCTCAGATATGTCCTAGACAAAATTTGTGCATAATAAAGAGGCTGAAAATCTAATGTTGCTATAATCTTACTAGCTTTTTATGCTTATGTTTTGAGCACATCTTATATTTGTTCTTTATTAATGAAACTATGGAAATTTCCATTACTCATTCCAGCTAGAGTTGTGAGATTGCCAGGGTTTTCCTGCTTTGCTAGTACGGTAGGATTTTGATTGTCTGATACGAGTGAATTATTGTTTTGATAAGAGAGAATAGGAGTAACAGTCTATTGTCTGTTCTTCTTTTCTATCACGGCCAAATTCTGCATTATCAGGTACTAAGATTTCATCAAATTCTCTAACGTGCTTTGCATCTAAGCAAGTATCTCCTTTTGTTGACTTGATACTTTACTACTTCATAAATTCTGTTCATCGGCTATTTTTTGCAGCAATTTTTTTCTAAAGAAAATTTGGCAAAGTCTTAAGACAATATATGATATTTTAGAGATACTGAAAAAATATAGTTTCACTTGGCTACTCCCCAATGAAATCACCTTTTAATGCTCGGTTTAATCATCCAATGAGAAATTTCCTATAGTAATAAAGTGTCAATACCTATAGTTATTAATAGCTAGATACGTAACGACCAACTGATATGTATATGAGACACATTTTTTGTGACGTGTCAATTAAGTACTTGACCTCTTTAGCCTTTGACACTTGGCAAGATGTGATTTGATGGAATTTTCAACCGTTCCTGCTTTGACATGTGGCATTTCCACAATTAGCTTCCAATGAGAAATTGATATTTGTCTTGGATGTGATTGTACTTTCTTGTCCAATGCAATTTCGATACGTCACATTTTCTGAATTGACCCCATATTGTATAATTATCACATTACCTATGACTTAATATTTTACTTAATGACTAATTATTAAAATTTTGTCGCATCCCAAAATAATGGGGTCAAAGAGTTACATTTACAAAGTCGATTCTATTTTTATATAAACAAATTTTGTAAAAGAACATTCCACAAAACATAATTTATAGTTTATCAAACACTTAGATGTTGCTTTTAAACAACACTTTGGATTGTAAATTTAATTTACCAAATGCCTAAATATTTTTTTTCACAGCTATTTTAGCTACTTCTTGCTTACAACAGGATTACAATATAACATAACAATAATAAACTAGTCTTTCAAATAAAAGAGAGACGATAATGCTATTGCCAAGTTAAAACAACGTGATTTTCTTTTTAAAAAAATGGGGTAATTCTAGTTTTATTCTCTAAACTAACTCAAATTCTAATTTGCTCCGTAATTTATATTTTTGTCTCATTATGATTATTAAACTATATAGCAAAACTCTATCAAAATTAATAAATATCTTCGTTTCATAGCAAGATGACCATTCATACCAGTTTTAACATTAGGTATATCAAATAGATCAGCTATTATAGTCTTATATCCATTTTTATTTTGAGTATACATGATTTTTGATATGCTATAACTAGCATTTTTTTCGTAATATAAAAGAAAGTTTATATTGAGTATATTGATATAGAAAAACTGGTATACGTATACTGGAACTGATAAACTCGATATTGTGCTATAAAAAGTGTGATATATATATATATATTTTTGAAACAAGATAAAAACGATGATATTTATTAAAATGAAATGTAAAAAAGCTGCTTTGCCGCTAAGACCAACAAAATAGTCAATATTTTTCGAAATGGGCCAGCTTGATAAAAGAACAAGCCCATGTATTGGGACTTCAGCATACCCGCATGGCCCAAAACTTGCTTGTAATTAATTAGGGATTTTATCAATTTGGCCCTTTTAAGTAAATATCCATTTGTCAAATGTTATAGCAAAATGTCCAGTATATATGTTTATATAGCAAGTGTAAAATTTTATATACCAAGTACAAAAAATTATATACCTAGTACATTTCAATACAATAAATGAAATTAGTAGATAAATATATTTACCAAGTGTCAATATATATATATATATAGACATTTAGCTATAAAATTTAAAATGTGGATATCTATTCAATCAAATTTAAAATATTAGTCATCTTCCTAAATTATCAAGTTTTTGGGTTTAAAAAAATGGATCCGAATCTGATACCAAACGGATCCTTAGTTTTCTTGAATACCCTCTCCCTCTTAGATAAATTTAGGTGGATGACTAATATTTTAAATTTAATTAAATAGATGTTCACATTTTAAATTTTATAGTTAAATGTCCATGTATATGTATTTTTACATTTGGTAAATATGTTTATCTATTAATTTCAGTTATTGTACTGAAATATACTGGGTATATAATTTTTTATACTTGGTATATAAAATTTTACACTTGCTATATAAACATATATACCGGACATTTTGTTATAATATTTGACAAATGGATATTTACTTAAATTGGGCCCAAAATTTTTCGACATATTTAAGGCCCCAAAAACTTTGAAAACACGGAGTCCAATAAATAATTGTTTGGTGGGCTTGTATCACAAAACTGTTTCCAAACCCAACTCAAGAAATAGGCTAAAATTGAGAAAACGAACTTTTTTAATCGTTTTGGGATATTACTCAAAACTCAGACCCGTGCTATTTCCTCCCCTGCGCAGCCATTGACGATGCTTGACCCAATCAGCTCCTCTAACCATTGACGAGCTCCAGCCATGAACGAAGCTTGAAGCTGACTCAATCCGATTCCTACTCTGCCATCGACGAAGCTTGAAGCTCGACTCATCGGATTCCTCCTCTGCCATCGACGAGCTCCGGCAATTGACGAGCTCGACTCAATCTATAGCAGGTAGCCTCGAAATTTCCTTCTCCCTTTCTCTTCTCTTGCACCTGCGTCAGTTTTATTCTTTTACCCAAAAAAAGTTCAAACAATTTCTAGGGTTTAAATTCAAACAATTTCATTTGCATCTGAATTGGAAAATAGATTAGGGTTTAGGGTTTAGTGTCTTATTACTCTTATCCAAGTAAAAACGATTTTGCTGATGAGCAATTGTGAGATTTGTATGTATAGTTGGATTGTTGTATTGGGTTGTGTTTTGAACTCCTTTTAACCTGTTTGGTTGCTGAGAAAATAGAGGGATAGAGAGAAATTTCATTGTGACCCCCACATGTCATTAAGCCTCCAAATTTTGATGTTGTACCTCCTGAAATCTTGAATGATCATAGATATTATCCATGGTTTAAGGTAAATTTGTTAATAGTTATTACAGTTTTATATAATATAGTAATTATGATAAATTTAGACAACATATATTATCCATGGATACTGTGTATAGGATTGCATTGGAGCTATTGATGGAACTCACATTAGTGCATGGGCACCGGCATCCAAACAAACTCCCTATCGTGGTAGAAAAGTCATTTCTTCCATTCAATAGAAAGAGAAGAAATTAAAAATAAGGGTAGAAAAGGCATAAAAGATGTTGAAGTGCTGCCTGCCTAACTGAGTGCTTATTCGCTCTTATTATATATTGATAGAGATAGATATAGATATAGATAGATTTATTTATTTTTTAAAAAAAGAAAAGAACTCTCAAGTCTCACCAAACGCCTAAAACCCTAAAGCTTGCTTCTCGATTTAAGGCGTGATCCCAAAATAAGGGTAATTGTTTGATTCTGAGTGATTGATAGTCTGTAGTTTTTGTCGATTATTTAAATTTTGGTCAGTAGTTGGAAAAAAAATAACAACTGGTGAATACTTTATGACTTTCTTCTCTTAGTTATGAATCAATTATTGTTAATTTTGAGTAAATTACCAATATCCGAGACAAAATACTCTGGGTGCTTGAGCATCAAAGGAATCCGTTCAATTGGTTGCAACTATCACATTAACATAGGCCCCAATTTGCCTATTTAAAATGATGTGTTCAGGGCATGTAGCATTAGTACTTGTGTATGTGTTTTATATCTCTAATCAATTAGCCTTGTAGGTTTTCCGTAATTCTTAATTTGGGGTCAGTGGCATTCCAATCCGTGTTTTTTTTTTTTTTTTTTTTTGGGGGGGGGGGGATATCGGTGCAGGTTTATTGTTATACCCAGGGAACGATTGAATTGAAAGCTTAAGATTTGCTTAATTTATTTGTAGGTAAATATTAGCTTCAGTAAAGGAGTTTTGGTGGAGAAGAAATCTAGGTTCTTTAGTTTCCTGAATAGTTCTTGATGACTCTGGTATATGCCAGGTGATTTCATTTTTATTCAGATTCCCAATATTTTTTATTGCCTTTTGAGATGAACAACAAGAGTTTCTGTTTTTCCCTATATGGGTTTGATCAAGTTTATGGACGAATAATTATTATTGATATTTTTTTTTTTCCAACCTATATATACTTTCTATTGAATAGAAGATTTAGATACCTTTTCATTAGTAAATGTCAAATATGTTGTAGGTTTTTTTGGATATTAATTAATATTAGATTCTTTGTTTTGCTTATTTCAAACTGTGTAGACAACTGTTTACTAACCATTATTTTGTCCAGACAAAATCAAAACCCTAACTTTACCCACTTCGAAACCGAAGCTCATCATCAATGGCGTTCTTCACCGGCGGCCGATTCCGCGAGCTCATGAAGAAGTACGGAAAGGTAGCATTGGGGGTACACTTTACTGTCTCCGCCGCCTCCATTACCGGTCTCTACATCGCAATCAGGAACAACGTCGACGTTGAGTCCCTCCTCGACAAATTGCACATGGGCGGCGTTTCGGCCAAGGACGACGGGGCCGGATCAAACCCCAAACCTAACGAGCTTGTCTTTGAAGAAACTGGAAATCAGCCATCGACGACGGCGGCGGTGGTGGTTGGGGAAGAGAAGAAGAGGAATCGGACGGCGGAGCTCGCGGCATCGAGTGGCGGTGCCCTAGCATTGGCTGTGCTCTGTAACAAGGCCCTGTTCCCTATTCGGGTTCCGATTACGGTGGCGCTTACACCGTCGATTGCGAGGTTCTTGGCCCGGAGGAAGATCATCAAGAGCGGTGTATGATTTTCTTCTCTGCCCTTGTAATTTTTGTTGTTCATTGCCATTTGCCAATAAATAAATAGAGAAAAATGGGTAATTTTTTTGTATGGATTTTTTGTCATATTGGATATGTGGTATCGGTTTTAGTATTGGGTATTTGTTGATTTTGTTCAGAATTTTCTGCTTAGGCATTTTAGTATAATGGCTTATTGGTTGAGATTGCACTGGTGGGTTCTTTAACTTGCTGCACTAAGAAATTGGAGAGTGGAATGAGTTATTGGTTGAGATTGAATATGAACTGATGGTCTTTAACTTGCTGCACCGAGAAATTGGAGGGGATAAGGAGGCATTGTGTTGTTTTTTTAAGGCCGTATTTACTAGTCCATAATAGACCGTAAAAAGGAAGTGTTTGCCCTTAAATAATCCATTGAACAAGTGGAATTAAAGGGGGGCAAAAAGGTTTCTTGGCGTTATCTTAACGTATGATTACTTAGTTGTTAGTATCAGAGATTGCTCATATCCTAGATACCCCATTGGTTTTGTGATTTGTTAAATTTTATGCAGCTGCTGCTTCTTCTGCTAAACTTCCTCTTTTCGTTTAGAGAAGCTTTTCCAATGAAAAATATTGTGAATAGATAATAAAGAAAACCAGTTGAGAAGTTATTTTTTTTCTGGGTCTGTATTTGGTTATTTATCCGTTATTAGCATACATCTCTAGCTTTAAATTTCATGGTGTTGATTTGCAAAACTTCATCTTTTTCACATGATTTGCATATTACTCCGGAACAATAAGAAAGAACAATAAGAAAGAAACTAAGTTCTGCATAATGACTCACTGCAGTTCATCATGTTTGTTGGAATTCATGTAGAACTTTGTTATACAGATAGGTTTCCTTGGAAATGAACCATCTTTGATCTTTTCTTGTCATCAGGGCGTGAGGGAATATTGACATCGAAAGTGAGTAATTACATTTTTGTTGGGATTGTATTTTATCTCTATAACCAGTGAAAGGAAAGTGTACTCGTTGTAAATATTGAAGGAAGAACTTAACTTCATATTTTTAAACGTAACCGGTTGTACTCTAGATTTTGTGAATCTGCTTGGTTGGACTACATTGTCGATGTTTTTATGTCTTTGTCGTATATTTCTTTCTGCGTCCTACTTAATTTTCTGTCATTTTATTTTAAGTGCTTGATGTTTTTTACCCTTTCTGTCGTTCATTTCCTTTGGTGTCACTTTCCAGATTTTTGCTGTTTTTCCATTATTATCGTCATTTCGAGATGTTGTCGTGGTATCAATTATTGTCGTTTTTAAGTTTATCATCTTTTATTAGATTTCCGTTGTAATTGATTGGTGCTCGTTTTATTTCGTGTCTCGAAGAGTCGAAGTTTCCTACTTTGTTGTCGTTGGTTTCATTTAGTTGTTTTTAACTTTGCTGTCGTTTGAAGTTGTTGTTTACTTGTTTCTCACATATCATCAGTATTCGCGTTGTTGTCGTTGTTCCATATTTCCTTTATTTTGGTTGCCATTAGACATCACTTTGTACCGTTTATGACTTGAATCCATTTTATGTTGTAGTTTTTTTGTGTAGTTTTTTTGTAGTCGTTTCTTGATACTCCCTCTGTTGTCATTTATCTCATTTTATCTCATGATTGCATTTGATTTTGCCCCTTTTTGTTATCGTTTATTTGTTTTTTTTTTTTTTTTGGTATTTTATTTGATTTGTTTCACGTCGTGATATTCGTTGTCGTTTATATTCGTTGATGTTGTTTTTGTAGGCTCATGTCGTTTCACACTCTAGTATTATTTTTGCATAATTGTCGCTGTTTCACCTTGCTGTCGTTTATTATCTCTCCTGCCACGGTTGGTTCCTTGTTGTTTTATTTCTTTTCTTCGTAACAGTAAAAACGCGAGATCAATTTGGCAGAGAACATCCCGTAGTACATGCTAGTTGTAGGATTTACAAACACTTCGTTCTTATGATTATTCAATGAGACTACCGACTACGTTTTTGACCCTCGAACACTCAGCAGTTTGCTGATTTATTTTATTTTATTTAAAGAAAATTGATCAAAAGGGGAAAAAAAAGCGTTACATTTTGTCTTAATATTTTGTTGAGGGTGTTCATTTGCAAGTTTTGTTGTATCATATTTTGTAACGAGTAACACTAGAGACACAAAATATATCAATGATTGAAATTATATTTTGAGCTAAGGTCTCACAATGTATACGAGTGACCAAAAAGAACATGCTAAAGCATTGTGTAGATAATGCATGTTCCTAGCATTATTCTTCCTTAATAAAAGAGATACCGAAAAATTTACACCAAATGAGGAATGATTTTCAACCACATAATTGTAATTAGTGTTCTTGTAATGTCACTTTGAGTTAAATCATAATTATGATTACGTTATAATCATTTAAATAATGTCATATTACTGCACTCAAATCATATAATTACATTATATATAATCATTTAAATTATGTCACATTAGTTTGTGCAAATTTTTATTCTGAAAAAAATGTGTTAATATTACTTATTTGCATATACTGGAGTAAACCACCTTCGATCTTTCTCAAGTCATCAACGTTTGGAAAACCATAATGGATTATGTTGTTGACTTCAAAAAGTGATAACAATCACATTGAGAGTATCTTGTCGTTACTACTGGTGAAACTGTGAAAGGAAGCAGTGTAATCGTTCCAAATATGTAAGAGTTTTTTTCCAAAAAAAAATATATATATGTAAGAGAGTCTTCTACAAGGGAAAAAGAAAGTGCTCTACCCTACTGGTGGTCTGCCTAGTTGAATTTCATTGTCAAATGAAAATTCATGTGGTATAGTATTATAAGAGTGAAAAGTGTGAATTGTCATAAATCGTTGATGTACACAACATGACACAACTAGGAGTGAAGAAATTGACAAATTTTTCAATATCTAGATTAAAAATGTACAATCCGTGCAAAGCTGTGCTTGTTTCCCCATCCAGAGAAGAAAGACAAAAAAGCAAAAGGCATTAAAACAAGAAGTTAGCAGCCAAATCCAAGATCCACTCATCCCCAATCTGCTGGGTTTAGCTGAAAATTATCGTTTACGACAACAAGGGAAACCCAAAAAGTTTGCTTCAAGAAACCCAAGCTTAAAATGGATAAGGGTTTCAAGAAAAACATTAAGAATTTTTTTTTCCCACAGAGATTACATAAATGAAAAAATTCATACAATTCAAAATTCATACAATTCCAGAAGCCTTTACATTGAGCATCTCGAGAAATTGCATTTTGTTTCCTTTCACTTCTTTTTTTCTATAAACTCGAGAAACAACATGAAACTACCCACAAGAAAAAACTGACCTTGTTGGCTTCATGTACGACATGTTTGGCAAACTGGCTCCTCAAAAAACATGCTCCTCAAAAAAAATTACTGCGAGTGTTGCAGATGCTTAAATTCATCACAGTCGGCTCCAACCTCAGACAGAGCCAAGAAAAGCTTAGGCACAATCTTGGCTAACATCAACTTGAAACCAACTGAAGTTGAATTCGCTTCGCTTTTATCACTCAGAGAGGCATCTTTAGTCAGAGAGCCTATTAAGTAACCATTCATATATACATCACAAGCCTTAAGAATGTAGTGACCACGCCTCCTAAAGTGCTCTTTTACAAGTTCTTCAAAGTCCTAAACATGCCGTCAACATGGAAACAAATTACTAAAACTGATCAAAATTTATTCTTTACAAAAACTGAACAATCCACAAGATCCAGTCAAGAAATAATGAAGTATAATGGAGATGAAGTACTGATGTGTGCATACGCATAAACCAAACTGAGCATAATAGTAAAATTTGACATATCACCTTTGGGAGCTTCCGCATGAGATACATCATTGTCTTGCAGCTTAATAAGAAAGTATTTTCATTATATGACAATGAATTTTTCTCCCCTTCAGTCGTCCCAATCTGCTTATCATAACCAGCTTCATTAAAATATGGCTTAGAATTTAGCACCAACCCCTGTAGTGAAACTAGAACTTGAAGTATGCTAGAGGACTTGGAATCCCAGACTTCATTTCCTCTTCCCGTCCATGTATTTAAAAGGCTAAGACACACCTTTCCTTCCTCGTACAGATTTGGATTTATCCGCCACCCACCAGAATGATAGTAAGCTGACTGCAGTATAACCAATCATGTCAAACAGCCGTGATAGGATTTTTTTTCTTTTTTCATTTTTTATTTTCAGTAATGACAGAAACACAAATTTTACAAACAAAAGTCACACACAACGATGTAGTATGCATTTTTTAGCAATCATGTAACTGATGTGGTCCCACTTTGAAAATACTTGGATGGTTAAAAAGCATGCCACATTTTGTGTGTAAATTATGTGTGTCCCTAGCATTACTCTTTTATTTTTGGCACCAAAATCAAGGGGAGTAAGCTCAAGGAAATAGTAATAAAGATAGCTTCTGAAAAGGAGAGAGTTACAAAAACCAGAATTGGAATTTCTTACTGGTGGAACATCAGGGTACTCTGGTGGAAGGTGAAAATCAAAGAAAAAGAGACCATCTTGGTAAGGTGTCCCATATGCCCCTACTATAACTGCCCTTAAGAGATCCATTCTATCTTCATAGACTCGTACATAGATCCCATCTGTTAAAATGGTCTGAGTATTACACCGAGAGTTGCCAAAAATGTATCATGTTTGATGATACAACACCAAAAAAGCTAAGAAAATCCTTACCAGGAAGGTTATTTTGAAGGATGCTCCAATCTTGCTGAACCTTCTTAAACCACCTTCTTCCATTGTTCTGCAAATGTCATGCGAAGAAGGTTTAAGAATTTGATTGCATTCTTGCAATTGTCAAAAACAAGTAATAAGAGCACTGATATTTGGCCAATGCTTGTCTAACATATCTAGTAGAAATTCCTTAACATCGTAACAGAACAAGAAAATAATGACAAGTGAACTTTCAAGTAACATGTTAGACAATTTCAAAGGGGAACTCCTGGGAAACAAACGAAAAAAGAACCTTCTAATAGAAATTTATCATTAAAAGGATCTCAAAGCAGTCTTTTTTCGAAATTAAAAAACAAATTACTGCCCTATATCTCTTATCTCGTAGCTACTGCTCTAACTTATATTCCACATCAACGCTAAGATTCAAAAGAAAATAATTACCTGCCCATTTGTGCCAAGATAATAATGGTCTGAAGGATCTTTAGCTATATCAAAGCGTTTGAAACTGCAATTGTCAACCTCTTCACACTCTGAAGCATCTGGTTCTTCAGTTCTTAAATTACACAAAGTTTCTGCAGCTTCCATCATTTCTGAGGTACCTGAGGCAGCATGTTCTTCTTTGCTAGGATGAGTCTCAGTTTCACAACAATCAATAACAATAGATTTCTGAGAACTGGCACCATAACTATAGTCTCTTCCCTCAGAGGTCTCCAATACATCTTCCTGATGAATTTGAATTTCATCTCCACCTTTGGAATCCAAATCAACTGGATCTGAACTTTTTTGTCCTCGTGAGAATATTCCAGTGGCCAGTCTGGTAACAAACCTAAGTGCAGCCAAGGGAACAGACAAGGCTGGATTCCGTCCAGAATCATTCTCTCTGCTCTCTTCTGCTTCAGAAATCATGTGTGAAACAGCATTATGAAGCTCAACTTCCTGAAATACCAACTACTGCGTCATTCATTCAATCAAGATAGATTGCATCAAATAATTCATCAATTATATGTATATCTAAAGTACTCCATTAAAATTATAACCTTTAGATGGACGGCCTAATATATGCCCAATTAGGTGATACCTGGCCAATTGATGGTCTTGGGCTCCAGGATAAAGAGTTTTAGTTTTCCAACATGATATATTTGACCATCACAGACACTCACACAACAAGAGATGAGAGAGAGAATATGAAGTCCATACAGGATATATTAAGTTCCTTCCTCATAGACACCCTGAAATCTATTAAGTTCGTTTTGTCCACCTCACACTGGAGGGAAACTGATTCTAGTACTGTGATAATGGTTTTTATATTCCATACAGAAACAAACCTCTTTAGTATTCTCAAGGGCATCCATCTCATCATCATTAACCGTTTCCCAACTAGCAGCATCATCACTAACCTCACTCGCATCAGCAAGAGAATCGTCGTCGTCATCTCGACCAACCACATAAATTGCTTGAGGTCCAACCTAGTAATAAATCACAGGATTAAATAATTAGATAAACACAGAAAAATTATACCAGTAGCATATACTAGAGAATTAATCTCCAGAATACTGCAATAATTACATAATTAGATAAACACAGAAAATTTATACCAGTAGCATAAATAGAATTAATCTTCAGAATGCAGCAATAATACTTCAGAAGAGTGAATATAGAAACAAGGAATTTCAGACGGAGTAGTTCAAAATGGGTAAACTGATTTCATGCAGAAGAGACGTAGAAATATGTAGCATTCATGTCATTGTTTCAATAACTCCAAATCATAAGATTGATAATAACAATAACAGCAATAAACAAGAAAGAAAGTCACCAATGAAACTTGAAGTTAGGAAATGAAGATACCGTGGAAACCATCCCATCAGCCCATGTAACTTCAATGTCACCGTCCTTGAGACCAGTTATATTCCCAACCCAGGAGAGATCTGAGAAATCTTCACAATTGTTGTCAGTAAATGTGCCATCAACTTTCTCATGTCCTGAGCAGTTTTCCAGACCTTCTTCAACGTCATTCTGCCCATTTTGCTGCTTTGGTTCCTCAATAAAGTCTCTGTCAGGAGCTGCTTCTGCAGAAATAGACACTGGAGACAATCTAACAACAACATCGCCATAACAATAATCATAATCTGGATGCCCCTCAAGCTCATATACACTCACAATCTCCTCTTTGTCAAACTCTCTAGGATCTTCTGGTCTTAAAACGGGTTTTAGCCACCTTATACAAGCTGTCTTCTCTTTAGCATTAACACTTTTCACAACTCCAACACGTCTAGCTTCACAAGCATCTTCAGTGTCATCAGAGGCCTTCTCCACCACATACTGTTCAGCAACAAAATCATGATCACCTGGACTATCAATTGGAATCAAATTCGTTGAACTCAATCCATGTTCTATTCTACCATCCTGCCACGCTACATCAACTTTTGTCCTAGTATTGACAATCAAAACAGCTCTTTCAAAACTTTCCTCCTTCTTTCGTGCCTTCTTGTCTCTCCTGACCACAACTTTACGGATCTTTTTACGATGAAGAGGCCGTGTTTCATGAACAGGTTCTTTTGAAACTGACAATGAACTACCACAAGAGCTAGATTCGTTTGATCCAATACTCGGATTATTTCCATTGGGTCCGACCAATGCAGCCACCACATCAAGATCCATGGATCCATTATTCCCATTTGATTCTTCTGGAGCACTAGTTTCTGAATCACACACACTACCCATTTGAGTTGAATCTAATTCACTGTTGACAGAATCATGAAGCTCTAACTTTGACAGGCCCTTTTCCAAAGGAACGGAGGATGATGATGTTGATAACGAGAAAAGACACCAGTCACCTAATTGCCAGTTTGCATGTGCAAAGCAAGATAACAGCTTCAAATTCTTTGGATTTTGCTCTTCGGCAGGGGCAGTAGAAGAATCTGGCCCATAACCAGCAGATGCTATCCAATAAATAAAAACTGATCCAACTGTGACCTTTGTAACAGTGCCTTCCAACCGATTAGCTTTCCACAAGCCAGATAGCCACCTAGAATTCTTGAAAACTGATGATGAGCTTGCTCTCACACGCTGACCAGGGTAGTAGGGAAAATGTCCATCATCAAGGATATTCTTGGAAAGTGGTTTGAGACGCAGTGGCTCAGCTCTCATAACCTTACACACGGAGCCATCATCAAACACCACTGTAACATTATCTAAAACGTCATCAATTCTTCCCAGCCAGGGACCAAGCACAACATAATCTCCCACAGTGAAATCCCTTACACGTTTCAGTTCTTTAGAAGAGACATCCTTAACAATGGAACCATCATGAGCTAACAAATCAACAGACATATTCACATCCACCACAACACCCACCTGTCCAGTTGGGTCAGAAGCAGCAGCAACAAAATCCCCATGTAAGAATCCCCGATCAATAACAGTTAAACCATTAATATTTTGTGTTGACTCAGTTTGATCTATCCAAAGTACTCGAACCTGGTCAGCAGGAAGTGGACCACTCTTACAATTACCTTCATTCCTATTCCTATCACCACTCCCTTTCAAATTTGAACTTTCATCACCCATTTCTCCCTCATTTTCCCCGTTGTCCTGANGTGATGCTGCTATCAGAATCCGAATCGCCAGCAACTTCTGTCACAACTCCAACCATACCAGTCTCTTTTCTTACAACATCTTGCCTATAAATATATGGAATAGTATTTGCATTATTGACAACCTCGACTATTGTTTTTACTTCCTTTCTTTCGCTACAAGCATTTGGATCGGTTGAAGAATCATTCTGGTCCAAAGAATTATAATTTTGTGTACTTGTGGCAGGCTCATTAGCTTCATGAGCACTGATATTCTGCCCACTTCCCATTTCGAAAATCTGAAAGTAAACAAAAAACAAGGTCAGAAATTTGCTTATCTTAATGTGACTCCAACATCAAAATTTAACAAAAGATCCATCGTATTCCAAAAGGGCTTAGGAAATTAAACAGAACTAATAATCATTTTGCAATCTTCGTCTCTGCCACTTCCTCAAAAAACGAAGACCAATAACTAAACTTGGTGCATTTGATGTTAGATTCAGCTATCATCTTCACAGACCTAAATTCATTCAACTTCTTACCTCTTTGTTCAGCTGCTTCATGGAAAATAAACATGGCAATACATGCTACCAAATGGGTTCAAATTTAGAATTAAACCAATATGATAACAGAAGGTTTACCGACTTTATGCCTCTTGCACCAATCATTTCAGTCAGCTGGAACCCCTTTTTAACTGTTAATTCCCATATTGATTATTGCTATCGTTATAAACATAATAAATCATGTATTCAAGCCCAATCAATTAAAAAGAAGCAAATATTCGTGTTATGGATTAAGCAAAATTCAAAATTCAGAACAAAAACATTCTCCCTCTTTCTTTCAAGCTGAAATGAGTATTAAATCATGTTAGGAGACAAAGTTTCTCAGCTAAGGAAAAACCATTTACAAGAAATGGTATATATGTTTGTGTATATATATATCAGATTCAATAACAAATTTAAATTTAAATCCCAGAGATATGAAAGTTCCATAAATCTAATAAAAACACAAATAAAGAAGCGCTACCCAGCTCATAATTTACCAAGAAAAACTCAATCAATCAAATTTACAATCCATATACCAGCTCCAATCCGGTGTAGTAGCAGACCTCACAATATCAAATATTTTCAATGAATGCACATAATATCATAGATTCTTGTCTTGGGCAACAATATCAAAGATTCAAATACAGAAACAAGAAAACCAGAAAAAAAGAAACGCGAGGGAGGGGGATAAGGCCCAAGAAAGATTTTAATGTTTGAAATCGAGCTCGGAGAGGGAGGAAATTACAGGTATTGTATAGGAATTACCTCTTAAAATCCGAGATTTTCAGAACACGGGAGAAAATATATATATATATATATATATAGACGAAGAACAAGTGGAGAATAGACGAAGAAAAAATATAGACGAATTTGTAATTTTTGAAAAAATAGAAAAAGTAGTCGCAGGCGAGCTGTGTATGTGTGTGTGTTTCAGCTCATGGAGAATATAATGAAACGGAGGGACGGAACTGGAAGGAGGAGGTGGTGTTGGGGTAGATTCGTAATTTCAGTTAATTTATTTTGTTTTTTTTTTTTAAAAAAAAAACACAGAACTGGAGCTTATGTAAGGTTTTGGGCCCCGCGGGTTAAAACGACTTGAACTAGTCTCTCCAATTTGACATGTGGTGGCGATTGATGGTGCATTAGGGACCGTCGGATGTTTGGACCGGACCAAGAGTCAAAACTTAACAATTTGGTTTACCGGGTTGCATTTGCACTTATGGGTCTTTCCATTTTAGTCTTCAACCGTATAATTATTCGTTTCTTTCATAGCTAAAATTGTTTTTTTTTTTTAAAAAAAAAATTATATATTTTTTTTTCCTTTTTTAATATTTCTTAATCTTCTCTATGTAATAAAGATTTGAAGCAAAGAAATAGGTTGTGCTTTCTTGAGTCATGGGATAGTGTACTTAGGGACAAGGTAGCCTTTTTTATAAAGCAATTATTTTTATATTTAAGTGGGCAGTGTTTGGGTGGAAAACCAATAAAAATCACTAGTTAAAAAAAGTAAAGTAAAAAAATACAGTTTTCGTTGTATAAAACTCGAATTTAGAGATTAATAACACAACACCGAAGAAAGTTTAGTTTTACAATTTGATAAGAAAAATATTTGAGTTTGAACATTATCTTCTAAAATGACAAAAAATTTACTCAGTAAGTTTTTTTTTTTTTTTAATGAAATTACTCAATAAATATTGAAGAACTGAACAGTTGATGATAGGAATTTGAATTGCTTTAACATAATTAATATCTTCATTACTTGTTCATCTTTCATTCTTTTTGAAAGATAGCAATGGGTCAACAAACCTTTTATAGAAGTAGAATAATACTAATATATATAATAGTTTGAACTAATTCATGCTCTACATTTGATGTGTATTTGTACCAATTTGATGAATTCTTTTTAAGGGGTAGTATAGTGAAGTGAAAAAGAAAATAATAGCGACGTCGCTAAAGGAACTTGAAATTGAATTTTTCATTAACAAACTCGATTAGATTTAGAAGAAAAACAAATGTAGTTTTAGTTAATTTCTTTTTTCAGCCTGGGAAAATTCCAGGTAGTTGTATTTTTAGTTTTATAGCTTAAAACCAAAAGGGAATTTAGGAAAAACTAATGAGAAGATAGGGAACTACAAAAACTTCAGGGAGATATACGTGGTTTTGGCGTTCTCCAATTCCAAACCATGATTAAGATTTGGAGAAGAACCAGAGGGGTAACTTGATTCCTAACCCGCTGACTAACTACTCGTATACTAGTGTTACAATTACACTGACTAACTACTGTCATATGGTACCAGTGTTTGCAACGCAAGATTTTTTTTTTTTCTTTTTGGAGAATATTACACTCATTATATTTTATCTCAAAATTAAAATAATACACTTTAGTCGGAAAATAATTGTACTAACAACTCTAGTCGAAATGGGGTGTAAAAATGGGTCGAGGTGGGGAATCCCCATTGGGTCAGGTTCACTATCTAGTCCATGTTTATATTATAAAAAAATCCAAAAATTAAATTAATTAACTATAATAATACAAATTACTCTAAATTCAATTTTTTTTATTGTGTTGTTTATATTTTATACGTGTAATTCGTTTATTAAAATAAGTATAAGAATGTAGGTTTTCCCTACCTCCATCCCGCCCCAATTGGATATAAGTTTAAATCCTTACCCTAAACCCATCCTGTCCGAGCAAATTGACATCTCTAGTCAATAATATAAATATCAATGAAATATTCTCCATTTAATTATGTTATTTTTTATTTAAATATTTATTTATTTCTTCTAATAAAGACAAATCATAATTGATAAAATAAGATAATAACATTTTATACCATTACATTTTGACTATTTGCTTAGTTTATATTTTCTGTTTTTGTTATCAAATATCGACATTGTCCCTTGTAATATATTTATAAATTTTCTGGGTCAAGCACATATTTTAATAATTGAGTTTATCAAAATGTTCTTTATAATTTTTAAAATATATATTTAAAATATACTTCAAATTCAAAGCTTACTTAAAATTAATAACTAGATTAATGATATTTAAAAAATAGGATTTTGCTTCTTTTTTTTCATTTAAATTTTATTATTTAGTTATTAATTTTATTTAGTTTTAAATATAAATACTTTGATTAGGCTTCGTTTGGTACGCATGATAAGATATGATATGATTGAACTATTGTAAAGGATTGCATTGGATTGAGTAGCATAAGATATGATTATAGTCCAATCATATCCTATGTTTGGTATGCTACTTTTTGTTAGGATAGGATTAACATGTTTGTTTTATAGTTTTAAATAAACAACAATTTCGAGGTTTGATTAATTAGAAAAATACTACTTTTAAAAATTAATTTAGAAAAATATCATTTTTATAAACTTATTTACAAGAATATCACTTTTAAAGAAATATTTTCAAAAATACCACTTCTAAAACAATATTTCAAAAAATACTATTTCTAATTTTACCACTTTTTTAAAAGTTAATTTTGAATATACCACTTTAAAATTTTAATTTCAAAAAGTACCATTTTTTACTACTTCAAAAATATTATGTTATTTTTAATCAAATTCTTAATCCCTCCTAATCCCAAATTCTCAAAAAATAAGATTATCCACTTCTAAAGATATTATTTTTAGATTGAATTATTTTAATCTAATCAAATCTTTCTCATATACATGCACCAAATATAAGATTAATTTAATTCAATCTAATCTTATTCTTGTCCTGCATTCCAAATATGGCCTAAAAGTTTTAATTATCCCTGGATAAAAATCCAAAATGTGAAACTTCGGTCAAATTTGGTTAGTGTATAGGGTACTTGTGTAAGGTTTTTGAATATTAAAAGGAGTTAGCATAAATATTTTCAGTTCAGATGCGTCGCTGTAATTTGACATAAATAAGGGGCGTTAAAATGTAATTTTGCCTTTTTTTCTTCCTTCACTCCACCGAGGATCTCCCTGAATCAAATCGCGCTCAGTAGTGGAGCAAACAAAGAAGAAGAAGAAGAAGAAGAAGCAGGAGAAGATGATCGTCTGCGTCGCTGTCGTTGGGCACCAGGTGCTTTCTCTTCCCTAATGGTCTTTTCTGCAAATAGTTATCAGAAATTTAACATTTCAATCTCTTTTAATGATTTCTATCCGCCTAAATAACAATTTTAACAAATTAAATTGAAAAATTGGATTGGAGCAGAATAATCCACTCTACATACAGAGCTTCACCGACGCCGATGACGCCCTGAAGCTTCATCATATCGTCCATTGTTCCCTTGACGTTGTTGATGAGCGAGGTACTCCCTCTTGATATATATATATATATATATATATATATATCTTGGATAAATGATGTTAATGTACGTTTCTGGGATCTGGGTTATGATTACTGGTTTATATTTGAAATGGGTTTTGAGATGGAAAGGTTTTACTTCTTAATTGGATGATTGAATCAGGTTAATGGGAATTAAAAGTAATTAAGTAATTGGAATCTGAATTCTTGTTCTGGGTTTTTTTTTTTTTAATTGAGATTTTGTTAGGTTGGAAATGCTCACATTATTTTGATCATATTCATAGGCACCCCGTTATTTGAATTCCATGAATTTTTGTAGCATATGTAGTTTAGGAGTGGAGAGGTGGAATTTTTGTTGGTGGAACTTATATTTTCTTGGTTTGATGTATGGTTATATCTGGGTGTAGTGAACAATCCCAAAAAATCTGGACCAACATTGAACGAGACATTTTTGGGTCTGCTTTATCCAACTGAAAATTACAAAGTGTGAGTACTATTTTTGTTCTTTAATTATGTGAATTGAAACCTGTTTGTTGCTACTATTTTATGGCCGTCTTAACTCTTATGCAATTCCATTTCCAGGTATGGCTACTTAACCAATACAAAGGTCAAGTTCATCTTGGTGACAACCGATTTAGATGTCAGAGACGCAGATGTTAGAAATGTGAGTTCCACTTTGGATTGTATTTGCATCATTCCAAAGATCGTACTCTCAGTTTGATTGCATACACAGTGCAAGGCACAGTGACTTTTAAGCTCTGCTACCTTAGAGAGAAAAATGCCTATCAAATCATGAGTCACGGCTAGTTTTATTTGCATATATAATTACTTCAAAATCAAAATGGTCTTGACAGCAACTGTTGGTAGTATTAAGTTTACAATCAGTCATCAAATTCATTTCCATGGCAGTACATATCTTTGACCAAATAATGTGATCTTAAATAATATTAGTAACTTGAGGCCATTCATATGAATGTGATACTTGTTAGCTTCTCTGCCATTAACATTTAGCTAGATTAAAATTTTCAGCTTCCACCATCAATATTAGTTTCTTCCCCTTGTCCCTTGTTGTTCTGCTGATGGTGGCTAAATCCTTAGACAAGTACTTGACTGAAGCTTGGGCCTTGCAAAATTGATTACATTCAGATATAAAAAGCTTCAAAGTCTGAAGTCATTTTTCTATATTTTATTTTAAACTGAATAGTAGCTTCTCTTAATTGATTCATGCTATTTTAATATCAATCAGTTTTGCTTCTGCTGCTGTCTTTTATCACAGTATATGCAAGAATTTATTGAAAACTCTGGAATATGATCTCTGACTTGTTCTAGGCCTTTTTTTTTTTATTCAAATAGTTTTTCAGGAGATTCCATGCTGCTTATGTAGATGCAGTTTCAAACCCATTTCATGTGCCAGGCAAAAAGATAACCTCGAAAACTTTTGCAGAAAGGGTGAGTACAATCGTTAAGTCATTTGGCCCGAGTTCCGCTGTGTGAATGGAGCTGGAGTGGAATGGAGCTTTGTAGAATCTTCCCTTATCAAGTTGTTGGACTATTTGTTATTTGGTCTCATTTGGGAACTGGGGATGACCTAATTTCTGCTTGTAGAACATTAGATAGAGATTATATCACTTGTTCAAGTTGTACCAAAGTTAAAACCGGTGATTTCTTTCAAAAGTAAAAGAAGAAAAATAGTGAATGTTAACTATTTTTTTCCCTCTTTCCGATTATAAATAGACTTAATTGTATACCTACTTGCCTAGATGCATGTGTGAGCTTTGGCTTTACTTGATTGTCAAGCGTGTTCCTCATAAATTGAGATCTGAAGACAGATCTGGCTACTTGCAACCAAATTTGTTTAAAGTAATGATGAGGAATATGAATAAGTTATATTAGGAATCTATATGATTATTATTAATTAGACTATTTTAGGTTTATATAATTATATTTTATTTAATTATTAGGTGTTATTTAAATTTTGAGTAACTAGTTTAATATTTTCCTTTTATATTTGTTTCTAGAATATGTCAGTTTCTTAGTTTTGTCTAAGAGCTTCTCTATAAATAAGCTCTTCTATGTTCATTATTTTTCAGACTTGATTAATGATATACAACTATTCAGAAATTCTCTTTCTAATATTCTTCTTCTTTCTCTAAAGTTCTTCCTCTTCTTCTCTAAATTCTTCCTAAATTTCTCTCTTTCTCTTCTTTCTCTCATCTTTTCTAAATCTTCACTCTTGTTCTACATCAATTGATATCAGAGCCTCGTTCAATTTCCTTTGCCTGAATTGATTTTCTCCGCCGAAATCTCTCCAAATTTTTCTTTTCTTGTCCTAGTTTAGTCCTTTTTNAGAAACGTCTTTCTCTTCTCCACCTCCACCCCCTTGCTTCCACCACACCATCTCCAACACTTTCAGCCTTGACAGTTTTGCTTAAAGGTCCCTGATTTGTTGAAGCTTGCATATTTGCTCTAGATTCGAAGATTTTTGCACTTGCACCCCTTGTTTGGTAACAATTTCTACTCTTGAAGATTTTTCTTATGGTTTTATTAGTTGGAAAATTTCTACTCAGTTTCCTAGTTTTGTCTAAGAGCTTCTCTATAAATAAGCTCTTCTATGTTTATTATTTTTCAGACTTAGATTAATGATATACAACTATTCAGAAATTCTCTCTCTAATATTCTTCTTCTCTAAATTCTTCCTAAATTCCTCTCTTTCTCTTCTTTCTCTCATCTTTTCTAAATCTTCACTCTTGTTCTACATCAAGTAATGACCGTAGTATGGTTTGCTTTCAAACTGTTATGGCCTGAGTGGTACAAAAGAGGACACTATTTCAAAAAGGCCTAAAACTCTGGCCATTTTGCTAAGAACCATATAGATATAGTCTTTAACACCCTTGATCGTTGTCCTCCTCGGCTATATGTTTAGCAAGTTCTCAGCAACACTGGTAAAAAGATCCAAATCACCAAATTTTCTGAAGTGGCAGACTCGGAAAAGCAACAAAGTCATCAAGCTCAAAGTCAAGACTATAAAATAGAAATGATACGGCAGTACCACTTACTTTTGGCTACTTAATTGAACATAACAGTTGTTTTATTCCCTCTAATTTATACCCCTTTATTATGCAAAACAAAGTGACCCTTTTGCCCTTTTATGAATAACCCAACAGCCAATGGGTTCTCTCCCTCGTTTCCAAAGAGATCGTCTTTCGGGCACGCTAGCATCAAATCCCAGGCCCCACCGATTTCATATAAAGGAAATGTCACGGCCATAGCAAGATCAAGTCTTCCATTGCTTTCTTAATTTTATTTATTTTCTAAAATAAATTTCCTGTTACAAAATGTAGCTTCATTAAAATTAGTGTGATATTGTGAAATCTGATCATTTGATTTTGGTCCCCGCTGCACACATTAACGGGCCATTTGATTCAGCTTTTTAATAAGCTAAAAGTAATTCTAGGATAATTTTTAGGTCAAAAGGTAAATAAATTATTGAAGAATTTCACAGGCAGCTTCGTATTTGAGCTTATCGGGAAATCTGTTGGTCTTTTAATGAAAGTTTCAATGTACCAAAAATATCAGCAACTATCCATTTTTCTAAACCTGAAACTATGAAAGACGACAAAATCCTTCTTTCCCACTGATTTCCTCTGCCATTGTCCGCCCTTAGATGTCGTCCCCAAATCGGTTGCTGCTAGGGTTTGGGTACAATAATTTACTTCCAAATTTCGAATGTATATGATTTTTAATTTATTTATTAATTTAATCTACGTTTTGGGTGAACTAAAAATCGGGCTTCTTAAATGAAATAGAGCTCTGTGAACTATATCGGGCACGTTTTGGGAATACTTTAGAAAAATTTATTTATCATTTAATTTTGTTTCCAGGACATGATTTAGCTGCTTTTGAAGTTTATTTATTTATTTATTTTTAAATGAAGTGAAAAAATGATGATGATAGAGTCTCAGGTGGTTGAGCTGACTATACAGTCCATAGTGGCTGATCATTGAGGTTGAAAAAAATAAATAAATTCTCTCTTTTGACGGAACAAAATTTGGTTAATATAGTGACCATTTGAATTGAAAGTTTATTTACCTCGGTTAATGCTCAGTAACTTTCATTTCAGTTTTAAGTCTAAGTAACAAGATCGTATGATCATCACTCATGGTAGTAGGCATTTGACTCATTTTGAAAATGTGAGAAAGAATTTTTCTTTAGAAACGAAGAAACAAGTGAAAGAAAGGATAAAAATTGAGCGATCATATTTATCTTTTTAATTGGTATTTGTCAAATTTAATTAGAATCATAGAATAAAAGATGGAAAGGGTTAAGGAGATGATAAAATGGTCCATTCTACATAATTAAAAAAAGATTAAAAAAGAAAAAGAAAAGAGGTCGGAACCTAATTCCTTACTCTTTTTGTGGTAATTTTAAAAACATAAAATTATTCGGTGCAGAATTTTTAAATCTGTAAAAGTTGAGGTTGAGCTCAAGAAAAGAAAAGAATTAAACGAAAAACCACGTTTGGGAAGTAACATCGAGAAGTCGCTTCCAAAACTCTCCCCTTCCTTCTGGCTTTACACCCTTCTCTGCGTCAAGGTATCTATCTCTATCCATATATATACATATATATAAAATTCATATCTGGGCCACGGATGATGTCCTCATATCTGTATCCATATATATATATATATATATCTGTATTCGTATTCGTGTTGTGTGTTAGCTTCTCTCTCATACCAGTACTCAGACTCTTCTCAGATCTTGTCACGTCCCCAAATAGGGTTCCCCATCTGTTGTGAGTGAGATTTCGTTGCCCCAGTTCAGGATTCCGCATACAATACGACGAACCCTTTTTCTGTTTTGTGATTAAAATTGAATTAATAAGTTGTTCTTATTGATAATTTGTGGTCATTTTCTTCATTTTGATCATATCGTTTGACACTTTAATGAGTTTTTGAGAAGCATTTTGCTGATTAATTTGTTTGAATTTTTTTTTGGGAAATTTATGAATGGATTAGTGGGTGGAGTAGCATAATTTGAGTGCTTAATCCAATGTGTTGTTTCATGCAGTTTTGAGCCCACGGAGGAAGTTTCAATGGCTAGAAAATCTGTTCCGAAACCAACAATGCTAACTGTATACCTTTATTACCCCAATATCATTGGTGGGTATTGAAATGTTTTTGTTTTGTTCGTGTTTGTGGTATATATCTTACAATTTACTTGTATCAAATTCACCATTTGGCTGCTTAGGAACAGGAATTATGGAAAGAAATGAACTTGTGTAATTCCGCTCTCTGGCGAATTTACTTTAAATTGTAGAGACAAAAATACAAGTTGTGGTTCTCATTCCTCAACTCTGTTTTTAGCTCTTCATGAATATTTTGTGAATGTGACTTAGTATGATCGTATATATAAGGGTCTGCATAGCTTCAGATTACAGTTACTTAAGGACTTGTTTTCTTGAAGTTACGATGAAGATAGGTTTTTGAGACACCCTACTTAAGATGATCATATATATTAGGATCACAAGTCACAACCATGAAAGGCACCCGAATTCCAATTGATATTGACCACTGTGACATTGAGATGATCTTTTAGGAAGAAGTTTTTAAAAAAGACCCCTGATTGAACCACTAGAACACTAAATTAGTTACCCCTTGCCATAAATCCTATAAATTTAGTTAATTGATTGATTTTCTTCATAACCCGGTGCAGGATACATGAGGATTCTTATGAACTGCTTTGCCTTTGCCATATGCTTCTCCAACAAAAAGCTTTTCTCTGTTCTCTATTTCCTTAGGTAAGAAATGGTTTTCAGGAGTTTTTAGTTTTGATTTTATTTTCTTAAGCACCTGCGCATAGAAATTTTATACGATTTAATGTACTTTTTTCAGCTTTGTTTGTGATGGCATAGATGGTTGGGTTGCTCGCAAATTCAATCAAGGTAATTAATTAAGTTGTATTTTATCACCAACTATTCTAGTGTAATATTTTCAATTTTGTGGATCTATATCTTTGTCGACATTATAGAGTAACAACTAGTAGTTAATTTTCAACAATGTCTAGAACGTAGCAGCTAATTGTCTTCGTTTTCTTCCCTATTTTAGTTTCTACATTTGGAGCTGTTTTGGACATGATAACAGACAGGTGGTCTTATCACTTTCTTACTATTTATTGATTAATTGATGTTGCGGACTCTTTCTTTTGAAGTTTTGATTTTATATGCTTTATATTTCAGGATTAGCACTGCTTGTCTATTGGTAATCCTTTCCCAAGTGTACAGGTAATATTACATCTTCATGCTCTTTTCTATAACTTATGTAAGCTTTCAAGGTTTTGTTTGGTGTTTAATGTAGGCCTGGCTTGGTTTTCCTCTCATTACTTGCCTTAGATATTAGCAGCCACTGGTTGCAGATGTTCAGGTATTTTTCTCTTGTTCTTTTGTTTATTATTTAGTTTTTAAACAGACGGTTGAATTGTGTCCTCGGGAATACTTTTTTCTTCGCTTGAGTCTCTGATGCTTTTAATTGCAGTACTTTCTTGTCGGGCAAGGTTAGTCATAAAGATGTAAAGGACAGCACTAGTTGGCTTTTCAAGTTATATTATGGAAATAGGATGTTTATGGCTTACTGTTGTGTGGCATGTGAGGTAATTTTGCTTTGTCTATATCCATAAGGCAGTTTTTTTGTAACTGCAACCATTGTCTCAGTCTGACTAATTAAGCTGTGCAGGTTCTTTATATATTGTTGTTTCTCCTTGCAAAGAGCCAAACTGAGAATTTGACGAGTGTAAGTGCTCACATCATCATTGACTAAGGTTTTGCATGGGTGTTAAGATGATTTTTGCTATTATCTTGATTTCTATCTTCTTCCTTCAGGTTTTAGTAGGTTCAGCAAAACAGAATGTGCTACTTTCTATTCTACTTGGCTTAAGTTTATTTGGATGGGCAGTCAAGCAAGCTGTTAATGTTATACAGGTAATGACTGATACTCTTGTTAAAAATAGAAGGACAATGACTAATATTTGAGAGTTTGTGGACTTTATTAGAACTATTAATCCTATATTTTAACAAAATTCAGAGATGGAATGTTATATCTTAACTACAATCGACTCAAGTTTTGAAGAATCCTTTGAATAATCTATTTTGTAGGAAGTCTACATTAATAATTGTTCTTAATCCGTTTGCTATAAAATTCAGTTGAAGACTGCAGCCGATGTGTGTGTCCTTTATGATGTTGAGAAACAGCAGAAGCGCTAACAAATATGAATTTCCTATGCAATCCAAGCGGCATCCCGTGTTCATACTCTGTTGCCCTCTTGTTCCCACACCAATTTCCATCTTAACATTGTAGTAGATGGGTTTGCTATTAGCGATTGTAACAGGGGTAGAGAAGAAAAAAAAAAAGGATTATAAATTCTTTCATGACATGTTCGTCTTTGTTTGATTTTCTAATCTTCCTCCTCTTTTCCCTTTTCGGGGGTGTGTATATTGTTTATTAACATAGCCTTATTGCTCTTTATTAATTGGGATTTGTGCATCGGTTATAACTTGTGTGTTTGACATGTTACCCCAGAAAATTTTGCACTAATGATTTTAGTTACTATGGATAGTTTTTTAATCCCTTCACATGCTGTAATTGGAAGTAGAATGTGTATTATTTCGAATCTGCAAAGGAGATTTATTCTTAGAATCACGATTTCTACTCACAAAAATGATGTATCTCAAAGACTTGAACATACTTTGGCTTAAGATGTTTGTTTGCATCGATTGCACTAGCAGCTAAAGTATTCGTCGAGTGCAAGCAATCTCAGCCTTTACCCATCAGCCTGAGAATTTTGCATTCTCTGAAAAGCACAAAGAACTATCCCATTCATCTCGAACAAGAGGATTTCACGACTTTTTTTTTTTTTTTTTTTTAAAAAGTGAGACTTAACTAATGTCCACCACTCACTACAAATTAAAAGAAAATGACACACACAACTGAGCTAGTCCTAATTGGCCAAGAGGATTTCACGACTTAAACACTGACATAACAAAAAGCTGAGTCCTTGCTTATATTTTTAAATTTTAATAACCCACAAAAGGAGATTCGACAGATTTTTGGGCCAAAGCAAAAACCAATAGCAAAGATCGCTCAGATGATTTTTGATTAGGCTTGAGTTAATAATAATAAGGCAAAATTATAAGACCAAGAAAATCATGATCACTTACATCTAGTCCACCCACATCATTTTCAACTGGGACTAGGTTGAGATTAATATACATTTTACTTGTTCTTTTGATTATTTGCCATATCCAACAATACAAGTAAACCAAGACAAAACACCAAAAAGCAAGCAAAGCCAGCTCTCATTTTGCCAGAAACCCTTCACTTGAAGTTGCAACAAGTAGGTTCATATTCTGATGCCTACAAAGGAACAAATCCAATCACACCGCAGGGAATTTAGATACACTACAAATGTATACACTCAACCTCTGTCGAGAGACGTATAAACTATGATGCTCAGTATCTCCGCATCTCAAACAAATTAAGACAAACTCAGACAGACTTGATTAAGAAAAAATAAAATAAAATAAAAGTCTCATAATTTGATTAAATCTATAACATAACATCACATCAGAAGTCGTCGTCGTCCTCCTCAGCTATATGTTTAGCAAGCTCTTGCTCCTGTTGTTGTCTCTCCCTCCTCTTCTCAGCACTTTCTTTCTCCTTGTGCGAATTTGGTGGAAACCGAAGTGCACGAACTGCTTCATTATGCAAGTTAAGGCAAAAAGCAATCCTTGTGTCAAATGCAGTTTGAGGCTCGTTTGTAGAGTAGATATCTCCGGTTTCCTTTGACACCATCCATCCATTTGCATGGTCAAGAGTAGCATCAATTGCACCATCTCGGATTGCCTTGGACACGATACTCTCAGCATCAGCAACAGGATTTGCGGAGTCCAATCTAAGCTTCTTTGCAACATCAACAAGAGAAATCCGTGAATAAGAAATGCTAATGTTACGTAGTCCAGTCCTTATCACATTATGGCGCAACCTAACAATTAAGTTGTGGGTTCGGTCAGAATTAAAAGTATTAGAGAACTTCTCGGCAACACTTCTGAAAAGCTCTAAGTCCCCAATTCGTACAGCCTGGAAAGCAAAAGTTAAATGAATTACAAATGCAGCAAAAGTTCAAGGCCGTAACTCATGAATTGATATGCAAGAGGCCGTCTTGTAGGCATGACAACGACAACATCAAATTCCAGGACTCACCAATGTGAAATAGAAGCAGTATAAAAATATAGATTGTTTTCAATTACTTAAGTTAGCATGACAGACATATATTCAACTTATCTCTTGCTTTTAGGTCTGAAAGACAATCAAACAACTATATGAAACCAAGTTTTTACTGTAGGGACTAAATTAAAGGGCTCAAGTTTGAGAAACTAAGACTCACATTCGTCAGTTCAAAATATGGCCTCAAAGCCTTCTCCATCCCTCTTTGCATAAAAACGGTCCTCTCGGGTATTTCTCCCAACAGTAGGCGAACAATGACAGCCCACTTATTGCATTGAACTCGAAAACCAAGGGCTGCAACAGGAGCTTTCCTAGCAGCTTGCAGGAGGGATTCTTTTGCATCTGTATACTCCAACTGAATTGTTCTGATCTTTCCAAGGTAAAAGAGGTACCGACAAAACTGCAAGACAAATTAATCAGCATCAGACTTTGCATTTAATATCCACAGAGCGCCTAGATGTACAGGAAATGGCTAAAGAGCCTGGGAAGACCTGCTGGTTTGAGTGAGCTTCAAACCGGGGAGCCTTGGACCTTAGCTTCTCAGCCTGATCATATAGATTGTAATGGAGGTAATTTCGAAGTAAAAGGTTAAGAAGTGTTTCCTGCATCATATTATCATCCAAGAATAAGACTCCACTCATTACTCATATAGGCATAATTGCTTAGGTAGCTGATGATTTACCTGACCCAACTCATCATGGCGCAATGTTGCAATACGATGGAGAGCAAGAAGGTTTCTGTTAAAGAATGAAAATTGGAATAGCCATCAAATGCAAAAGTAAATATGTCATTCTATCTTGACTAATTATCACCACGTTCTATCTAGAATATAGATCACGATAAAAAGGAGACATATATGACAAAAATATCTTCAATGCAAGGAAAACAAAGCTGAAAAACAAGTATCACTGCATCCAGAAAAATGTTGACTCACCCCCTAATTTCAGCAAGATCACCAGTGAGTTCATAGCTAAGAGAATAATAGAAATACAGCCTAGATGCTAGAACATCAACAGTTCTCCTATTCAGGTTCTTCAGCCGAGCAATGCTTGCTGAGGCACAAGCTTTGGCCTGAAAGACAGCAGAGAGACATCGAGTGTTACAAAGAATCAGGTCAGACGAAAAAAAATACATAAACAAATAAACAAATTGAAAAAGAGGTCATGATTGATAATATTGCTCACCTCACTGTATCTCTTCTGATCAATCAGAAAAATTAGCGCAAGCAAATAGCAATAAATCTCTAGCTCAGGTAATGAATGCTTTACAGGAGCTTGGGTTGCAGATGTTGCAGTATCAACATCCATGTCATGTTCGTCCTCCTGAAACGAAAATTAAGCATGTCAAGTGCTTCACAGAAATACTAAACGTATACATAAAGATACAGGCTCTGGCCTCCTCAAGAGAAAAAGCGAAACCATGTTGGCATCTTCAATTCAGAATTCAAGCATTAAGATTCCACACAGGACCACCCACTATCAAGTCAATAGCAGCCAATACCATCAGAAAAATTCCATCTTCGTTCATTTATTAACCTTTGGATTTATAGAAATTATATTCCAACCAACAAAGCATAAGTAACCATAAAAAAAAAAAAACCTAATTAGTTCCGCCATCAAATCCGATGCCCGACGTCGACAAATAGATTAGCAATCTCTCTTAAAAAAAGGAAAAAAAGAAAAAAATTTAATCGACATTGTACACGAGAACAAGCACAAAAGTTTTCGAGACAAACCCCAAATCCAAATCCAAGAGGACTAGAAGATTACCTTCGGGATATACGAAGATAACCGACTGTGCACCTCTGATGCTGGAGAAAGAGCAAAATTGAGGAAAGCAGAGAGCACCGAAGCCTTCAGCTTCCGCCTCAACGCCATGGTTAGGCGAACAGCACGCACAATTCTCCGAACCTCCCGTGCATAAGCACCGGTCTCAATGAGCGATGCAATCTCTTTCAAATCTGAAAACAAACCCACCACCCCCCAAAAAAAAAAAAAAAATCAAGCAAAACCCTACGAATCTAGGAAAACCCACAACACAAATTCGAAGAAAAAATTGGGGCTATTGCGTGATGAAGATCAATAGGCTTGAATCTTACGCTGCAAAGTCGAAGGAGTAGCGGAAGGGACCGAATTGGAAGGAGCCTGGACTTGGAGCTCTTTCATCTCTACGTCTTGGGTCATCTTGCAGAGACTGTATACACACAATCATACACAACGCCGACTGAAGCTATATGGGTTTTGCCACTTTGCCTCCACTTCAAGCCGAGCTCCCAATACATTTTTACCCATTTTTAGCTTTTTATTTTTATTTTTTTTTATTTTATGATTGAGGCTTTAACTAAATAAAAAAGAGAAAAAAAGAATCTTCAAAAAATTGGAACAATAATATCATAACCACTTCATATTTCATATTTCAAAAAGTCGAACAAAGTATTTTTTTTTTTTTTTCAAATTTCAGTAAGAATTCAATTCTTTGATTACACATTTACATATTTTCATAATTAATATTATAAGATTAAATTATCATAACTACTTTATATTCACATCATAAGTTGCCTAAACATTTTGAGAGGATTAAGAATTTTTTTTTCATTAACGTTTGGTTTTTTCTAGAATATACAAATTATTCTTTTTTTTCTTCATTTAAATATTTATTTATTTTCAATTTTACAATATGTTTTTTTCCAAAAAAGAAAAAAAAAAAGAAAATACTTCATTTTTTTCCATCTCACAATCTCTCTCTTGTAGTTCCTATTTTTTAAGAATTTGGAGTCAAAATAAAAATAAAAACAAAGATAAAGAGTCATCAAATAAATTAAATATGAAGATCTATTTGGGCTTTTTAATAAAAAACTTTCTAAATTTAGAACAGTTTAGTAAAATTAATCTTAAAATTAATTTTTTGTAGGAAAATTCTCCTGAAATTCTTAATATTAATTCTGTTAAAAAAGAAAAATAATTATATTATTTTTTTTATAATTAAATTTCTATTATTTTATTTGTAACTTTTAGATCTTTATTCTTAGATTTTTGTTTTACTTTAATTCCTTATAATCTTTTCTATCCAAAATTATCATTAATTAGTACTTTCCCAAAACGTTCTTATCTCAGAGATACAATTAGAAACAAAAAGAAATTAAAATATTTATTAGTAAACACCATAATAGTCTCCTCTTTACGACATTCTATATCTTGTTTAAATCTCGACAAAGAAGGACAAGACAATTCTTACCCCAAAGATTGTCTTCTTGTGTCAGATTTTTTTTTAAATATATATATATGTAGACAATATATGCTCTAGAAACATTTTAATTTGGGTGCAAAGTCAAAAAAAGTCTAGAGAGAGAAGCTCTCATTCTAAAATCTGGACACTTTCTCCCAACCTCCGTCAGCCACCAGTCTTTTCCACTATTAAGTTCTATTCCCTCTCCCCAATATGGATTTCTTTTTTTTTGCTTTTCTCTGTTCTTAGTTTTTCTTTTATTCCTTCTTTTTTGTGAGGTTTGATATCTACCTAAATCTAGATTTATTATGATTTTTGTACACCTAAATAGTTGTATTTTAGTTCTTCTATTTCTAGAGTTTGTTTTTTGTTATTTTTTATATGCTTTTCTCAGTTGTTTTTCTTTATATGCTTTTCTTAGTTGTTTTTTTTTTTTTTTAGATCTATGACTTTCAAGAGTTAGATCCGAAATTTTTTGTGTGGCATTCATTGATGAATGCAGTAAAAAAGATGGCGTTTGCTGATGAAAACCGTGTAGAAATTGACGTTTAATGGTGAACACTATGAAGAAAGTGACGTTTCTGATAGTTCTACAACTTATCCGACCAAAACATTTTTCGATATGATTTTGCTTCATATCGTTTTTAATTGAAAAATGAAGAGTCGTTTATTGTTCATGAAAAAACGACATTTGCTTGTTAGCATATCTCTGCAACCGTAAAATGACTCCATATTCCTCTTGAATTAATTATAATAATGATAAAATGACTGCATATGTGACTTCAAGCTGTATATGTACGGTAGTCAATCTTTCATGGAAGGTCCTTATAATAATACAAAGTTATTATTATTTTTTCAAACAATAATCTTATACAATAAGAAGAAAATAAAATAAAATAAAATAAACTTAGAGGTTGAATCTAAGGACTTCTGAGTTTTCCACAATCAAAAGCAGCCTTCTTGAGCAGCAAACCGGCAATAATTGGAGCCAAAAACCTGTCCCTTAAGAAGCTCATGACTTTCCCATTACTCTCCTGTATATAGCCAACCACATAAGCTGTAGCAACGAGGTCAAAGCTCCTCCACCTCCTCTCACTGCCATACTTCTTCAACCCCATTTCGATATTCTTGTATTCCTCTGCTCCTTCACCCCTGTTTTCACTTTTCTTGCTTGAGTTTGTCAACAAGGCCTCCCCGAGACACCTCGCCAAAACGACGCCGTCTTCAAGCGCAGCGCAACCGCCTTGGCCGAGGTCCGGTGTTGTGGGATGGAGGGCGTCCCCGGCCACACAAACGTTGCCTTTGCTAATGTTTTTCCATAGAAACTCCCATGGTTGCCGATATCTTAGTGGAGCTGACAAAAAGGCATCTAGTTGTGTGTTTTCAAAAACAGCTCTTACATGTTCAGGAATTTTTCCGAGCTTGCTCATTATGAATTCTCTCGTTTTAGCTGGATTCCCTTCTAGCTCTTTCTCTACAAGAAAATCAGAATAAAACCCGCAACAAAAAAAAAAAAAGTTGGTTAAAATTTTTGTAGGTGACTGTTAATTCAATGCGTCATGATCCAACTAGTAAGTGCAAGTGCCTAGTTGAGATTATGGAAGAGTTTATGTAGAAAACCAATTTTGATGGTGTCATTTTTGCTTTTCGGTTCAAGTTCAGTGTGTTTGAAGCAAGGTGGCATACCAAAGGAGGCTTCAAATAGAGTATGAAACGGTTCTTTAGGAGTATTACCTTGGGCAGGGGAGGGGGCAAAGGTGAAATACCAATAAACGAATCTGTCATCACAAGGGATGGCACCTGATCTAACACCGTGTCCAAAGAACTGACTGAAAATGGGCTCAAACCCATGGTGATTGTCAAAAGTCATACAACCCCTAATAGCATGTCTCCCTGTATATGCTGCTTCGTTGAATCCTAGCCATTTTGCCACCACTGAGTTCACTCCATCAGACCCAATCAGCACCTTTTAATTCACAAAATTAAAACAAAGCAATAAGTATTAGACTCTAAATCACATAGATACAGTTTCTAAGTATGCCCATCGGAAATAAAGATTGTTATACCTTGACCTGAGTCTAACAGGTAGTCTCCTTCAAAGCTACTTCTTTTAAGATGAAAATAATACAATATGGCGTTATTTGATTAGTGGGACAAGATAGGACATGAAAATTTGAGACGTGTGAACTGAGTCCCCTCGTTTAAAGATGGTATTTCATATTGCAGATCTTGAGTTTGTTTTTACTCTCAAAAAATCTGAGGTTCGAAATTATACCTTGGTTTTAATGACCGTGCCATCAGCTAGATGGACAAGCTTGAAGAAACCAGATTCCTCAATAGCAACCACCTTGGAGGAGTATCTGATAGTGCCACTAGGGAGTTCATTTGAAAGGGTTTCTAATAGCAACTTCCTTTGCACACACCGAACTTCATGGCCTCCACTGCGCATCAAAGCCTCGGCTATCAAATATGCTTCAACTTAAAAAGTAGAGACAGATAGACAATGAAAATGATTATCTCCTGCTAGTTATAATAGTAAAGTAGTGTGTAGGAAACAATATAAAGCAATTTTCCAAACTTCAGAGAGTAACTACTATGTTTGAGATTTTAGGTACTAATTAGAACATTGTCACTAGAGTCAACTAAACTTACTGTTTTGCTTTGGCTTTAAATGACATCTTTGCCGTTTGAAGTCCAGAAACTGTGGAGGAAGTTATATTTCTGCATTAAGATCTCCACAGTGATTAGTTTCATGCTCGGTAATGATAGAAGAAAAGTCCAGAATGTAACTAGGCCTAAATTTGAATCATAATATATATAAATACATATCTCAATTAATGCATTCATGATTTGGGAGATGGCCCATTTCCTTTGACAATGAATGTGTTATGACCACAAACTTATCTATCAGATATGTATAGGACCAAAAGATAAGCTAACTAGCCAAGTATAAGCTTTACTTTACCAAAAAACTCAATTAATTAATAAGAGATTACCCAAGAAGGAGTTCATGCTGTTGGCGAAGGGAGTCGCCAATACCAATAGCGTCCAAAGCCTTCCAAGCATTCGTCCATGTCAATAAAGCAAATCCTGTTATCCTCATACTACCTGCAGATTCTAATACCAGGCTTCTAATTCCCAACCTGTACCAATTTTTCCATGTTATTACTTTAGTATATCACAGAGAGAGAGAGAGAGAGAGAGAGAGAGAGAGAGAGAGGTGCCTATGAAGTCCTAAGGATGTTGTGAGGCCAGCAAGTCCAGCTCCCACAATAACAACGTCCTCAACCAGTTCCATAGTCCTTCCTTTTCCTAGTTAATTTCTTTCTGAAAATTTTAGCTGAATAATACAAGAAGCTAGGATATGGTTTTACATAAGGTTATTATATATATATATATATATGTACGATGGCAGAGATCAAAGATCAAGATGACGTTGGGGGTGACCTCTGATAAAGAGAAAATTGCTGTGACAAGGTGTAACTTGTAAGAGTACAAATAATGTTTGGACTGTGACATTGAATTACTAGGTTCGCAGCCATAGTCTGAGCACTGTTAGTGGCTTGGTCCAAACGGTAATTCAAATCCAATAATGGAGCAAGGGGTAATTCAAATTTGTCGTCTACTGCTTTTTTTTTATTATTGTTTTTATCGTCGTTTCTTATAGTTATTTTGTTTCGCTTTGTCGTTTGCTTCTAGACTGTCGTCTAATCCTTTTGTTGTCTTTTATTATTTATATTCACATTTATTCTTTTTGGGGGTCGTTTATTGTAGGCCGTTTAGTTCTTTCAACCGTCGTTTCATCCTTTCATGTCTTTTATCCCTTCATGTTTTATTATTTCACGTCATTTCCCCCCCTTTTCGTGTTGTTTACTCTTCTTTTTCTTGTGTTTTCTAATTTATTGTCGTTTATTCCTTTCGTGTGTGGATTGTTTTTTCAATTGTCGTTAGAATAGAATATATAAAACCCACAATAGAAAACAAGTTTGTTTAAAGTGGTTGTAGGTGACCTTGTCCTAATCCAACTGGGGAAGTGTTATGGAAGAGTTTGTGTGGAAAACGAATTTTGATGTTGTCATTTTTTTCTTTTCGGTCAAAGTTAACAGTTAACACGTTTGAAGCAAGGTAGCAAAACGAACTAAGGAGGCGGAAGATAGAGTAATTACGATAGAAATATCTCATAATTAAGGTAGTTACAGTTTCTAAGGAAAATGTAAACGACATGACGTCTTGTCCTTTCCTGCCGAGCATAAAATGAGATGAAGTATATTTCTGTAACTTTTTCCCGTCTAAAGAGTTTGATATGTAGGTTTTTCTTTCTTTTTTCTTTTTTTTTTTTGGGTGGGAAACTTTGTTGGATCATTTCTATGAAATTAAAATGACTGCATATGACTTTTCAGGAAAAAAAAAAAAGGACTGCATATGAGATTGCAAATTATATATATATGGTCTTTTATGTAAAACGTAAGCATGATTCAGAGCTCCATCCAAAGCCCATATTGCATAATACAAAATTATTGATCTCTTAAAAAAAAAAAATATTGTTTCACAAAAATCTTATAAAATAAGAAGAAAAGAAAAAATTACTTTTAGGCTGAATCTAAGAACTTGTGAGTTTTCCAGAGTCATAAGCAGCCTTCTTGAGCAGCAAACCAGCCATAATTGGAGCCAAAAACTTGTCCCTCGAGAAACTTGAGACTTTCCCATCACTCTGCTGTATATAACCAACCACATAAGCTGTAGCAATGAGGTCAAAGCTCCTCCATCTCCTCTCACTGCCATACTTCTTCAACCCCATTTCAATATTCTTATATTCCTCTGCTTCTACACCCTTGTTTACAGTTTTCTTGCTTGAGTTTCTCAACAAGGCCTCACCGAGACACCTCGCCAAAACGACGCCATCTTCTAGCGCAGCACAACCGCCTTGGCCTAGGTCCGGTGTTGTGGGATGGAGGGCGTCCCCTGCCACACAAACGTTGCCTTTGCTAATGTTTTTCCAAATAAGCTCCCAAGGTTGCCTATATCTTAGTGGAGATGGTGAAAAGGCATCTAGTTGTGTGTTTTCAAAAACACACAGATGACAGGTTTCAAATATGTCCATCTGAAATGAAGATGGCTATTTTCCTTTACATCAATGAAACTAGGTAGTCTCTTTTGATTTAGCCCCTTTTAACATGATATTTCACACTTGTGATATTTTTTCAGTTTGTATAGAAAAAGTAAATAATTAAATAAAAATCGGGTTTCGAAAATATACGTACCTTGGTTTTAATGACCGTGCCATCAACTAGATGCACAAGCTTGAAGAAGCCAGATTCCTCAATAGCAACCACGTTGGAGGAGTATCTGATAGTGCCACTAGGGAGTTCACTTGAAAGGGCTTCCAACATCAGCTTCCTTTGCACGCACCGAACTTCATGGTCTCCACTGTGCAATAAAGCCCCAGGTATCGGACATTCTTGAACTTTTTATCAACTAGTACTAGTAGTTATATATAACAGTAAATATATTATGTAATAAATAAACAATAAAACGCAATTTCGAACCCTCCGAGTATAACTATTATGTTTGAGATTTTAGGTTCTAATTAAGACATTGTCACCAAAGTTAAATAAAATTACTGTTTTCCTTTGGTTTTAAATGACATCTCTGCTGTTTGAAGTCCCGAAATCCAGGATGTAACATTTCTGCATTCAGATCTCCACAGTGATTAGTTTAATACTTGATAATAATTGCTGAAAAGTCTAGAATGTAATTAGGCCTAATTTTAAACCATAATATCTATATATATAGGGAACCAATCTAGTAGGAATTCTTTTTTCACCTATCCATAGGTATTATATATTGTTTTGCCTAATAAAAATTCACCACACATGTCTTGTCTTTTCATGTTGAGTCTCGTCTAGGCGGCGCTAGTGCTCCTGGTCTCACTCTGCTAGCTGCCGTTACAAGGTTGCCATGGTCTCAGCCTGCTGCCACTGAATAACTGAAGGACCACTGCTACTTGTTATCCTAGGTCCTCCAATGGCCTTTAGCCTCGACATCGAATCAACACCCTTCTGCCATCTCGAGTGATGACCAAGTGCTTGTGCCATGATCGCACAGTCATTGAGAGCCGCTGGACCAAAGACGGACTCAGCAGATCCGGCCTAGTTAGTTGACGGAGACTCGGATTGTGCTTGTGTCTGTTTTTGAGCCTGAGTCAGAGCTTTCTTTTTTAACTTGACCATCTCCTCCTACATAAAAAAAAATAAGTTAGAATTAATTAATTATTACAAAGAAATCTAGAACTAAAAAAAATTAAAATTAAACTTATATGTTTCTCTCGAGTGAAGTCATCCTCCATTGAGAGTTCTTGAAGTGTTGCTGCTGCCAAATGTCGATGAGGCTGGCAATGGCACATGTCTTCTGGTCGGCCTACAGCCAAAATATTGACCAATAAAATTAAAAAATAGTATAAAAGATTATGAAGTTAAATAACTATTGTTTGTATGCTTAACCCTGCGTACATATGGCCCGTGATACTCAACGAGTCTTGCCCTAGAGCATAGAGTTGCTTCCTCCAGTTCTCAGCATTTTTCACCGAAAGTTTCTGGAGAAAAAAGTAATTAGTGAAAATGTCAAATTTATGAAAAAATAAAATAGTTAAAAAAATATCATCTAAAACTCCGGTATCGTAAAATAATCATAAAGAAGAGCTCAATCCTCCAATATCATATTCTTGTATGGTTTCTTCTTTGTAGCTTGGACATCGTCCTTCCCATTATGTAAGTCAAAATGTCTCTTTATGTTGCTCTACTAATCTCTCAATGTATGCATTATTGTTTGTATAATGTCATCCATGAACGACATTAGAAACAAAATTATATTAGTTACTAAAATAGTAAAATGTATAAAAGATTTTAGGTATTTATATTCACATTACTCACCTTTAATCGTTGAAAAATGACTTCGATCTCCTTTTTTTTCACATCCACCTATGACAATGTAGTAGGCAGGATGGAGTCTCTGACATACTAGGCAAGCATGTTGTTAAATATCTTTCCATTTTTCAGCACGAGTTTCCCAGACTTGGTGTCAAATGGTACTGCTAACTTGGAAGCCTTGGTCCTCCTTGACTCCTTCTCTATAGCAATGCCTCTGGATTCCTCTCGAATCCTCTTCTTTTTAGGATCTTACCTGATATAAAATTTGTTTTAAAATTAAAAAGTCAATGATATAAAATTATATATTCACAAAAAAATATAAATGAGAAAAGAGTTAAATACTTTTTTGATTTCATGAAAATAACTTAAATTCATCTTTTGTTCATTAAAAAAAAGGTCACTAGATTATGTTGTTGTGTAATTTTGGTCCCCAACCTTCAAATGTAACATTTTATTACTTTGAAGTGTGTGTTTTTTTTTTTCCCTTTTTGTCACAAATTTGGTACCTAATTTCATTTTTAAAACTCCTATTATATATTAGGATCAAAATTAACTCCAAAAAAAAAAAAAACAGATAATTCAAGGGACATTTGAAATTTTGAATGTTGACAAACCAAACTAAAACATACATATCATAGACCAAATTTGGTACATTTTAGTCAAAACTAAAATAAAAATTTGTGGTTCAAGGACTAACAATAGTATTCACCTATAAGATAATGTAAAACAACATGAGGTTAAATCTAAGGAATTATGAGTCTCCCACAATCAAAAGAAGCCTTCTGGAGCAGCAAAGCAGCCATAATTGGAGCCAAAAACTTATCCTTCAAGAAGTTCAGGACTTTCCCATTACTCTGCTGTATATAACCAACCACATAAGCTGTAGCAACGAGGTCAAAGCTCCTCCATCTCCTCTCTCTGCCATACTTCTTCAACCCCATTTCGATATTCTTGTATTCCTCTGCTTCTACGCCTCTGTTTTCACTTTTCTTGCTTGAGATTCTCAACAAGGCTTCACCGAGACACCTCGCCAAAACGACGCCATCTTCTAGCGCAGCACAACCGCCTTGGCCTAGGTCCGGTGTTGTGGG
>JXTC01000088.1:386705-399460 GCA_002914845.1 Trema orientale | reverse complement strand
GCTTCGTTCTCTCCCTTCATGGTATTTCTTTTGTGTCTTTAATCAACTTGTCTTTTAAATTGTTGTCGTTTATTTCTAGTGGTGTTGATTATTTCAATTGTCGTTTAATTCGACGTGAACAGAATTAACTTCATGTCACTTTGGCCGTTAATATTTGAGTACTTAGTCGATGTGGGACTATGTCACTTTGCGTAGCTATCTGATGCGCATAAGGGCCATAACTCATTCCCACTTCACTCTGTCGCCTCATATTTTTCCTTTTTCGGTTAGGACTCACTTTGCTATGTCATAAGCAAGGAAAAATAGGAGCAACCCACCAAAAACAAATATTTCGACGACCTGCCCGAGTTCGTTCTTAGCTGCACCAAGAATGGTTTATTGGCTGAAGCTTGAATTTGCATTGATGAGAAAATAAACATGTTTCATTGTGAACTGTTGTGTCTTCTTTTGTTGGAAAAAAACCAAGGAATAAGGGGTGTGTTATGGCTAAAGTAGAAAATATGGATGCTGAGATTTATTTCAAGCCTTTTTTGGTTTCTTAGTACTAGATTACAAAGTAGTTCATGTTCCTAGATCACAAAGTTTCATAGAAACTGAAACTTTGATTACAAGTACTAACTTAAGTTACATAAGGTCGTCGTTCAAATTCAAGAAAGGCTGAGCTTTCCACAATCAAAATCAGCTTTCTTCAACAGCAAACCAGCCAAGAATTTGGCCAAACATTTGTCTCTTAAGAATGTCATTACTTTCCCATGACTCTGCTGTAAATAGCCAACAATATAAGCTGTACTAATGAGTTCAAAGCTTCTCCATTTCCTTTCTTTGGCATACTTCTTCAACCCCATCTCAATCCTCTGGTGTTCCTCCTTTTGACCTTTCTTTTTCTCTTCCTTGCTTGGTTCCTTCAGCAAGGCCTCAGCGAGACACCTCGCCAAAATGACACCATCTTCCAAAGCAGAGCAGCCGCCTTGGCCGATATCTGGGGTCATAGGATGGAGGGCATCACCGGCAACACAAACATTGCTTCGGCTTATTTTTTTCCGGAGTAGCTCCAAGGGGTTTCTATACCTCAGTGGAGATGATAAAATGCTATCCAATTCAGTGTTTTCTATTACAGCTTTGACTTTATCAGGCATTCTTCCTAGCTTACTCAACACAAATTGCTTCATTTCGCCTGGATTCTCGTCCATCTCTTTCTCTATAAATGATTTTTTGAAAAAAAAGAAAAAAGATGTGAGGCGACCCTGCATAAGTTAATGATACACATTACATGTTATATACATGTATAGATGTAATTTGTTTGGACGTTCATTGAAAAGAACATGCTCCCTTGTAGGTTTTTTAGGTACTTAAACTAAACCAAAAAGATAAACAAATGTATGTGGTCTGTTTTAAGGAAGTTTATAGACGAAATTTGTCATCCTAATCATAACTCTTAAGCATCATTTGCAGTCTTTTAATGTTACTCTGGTTATGAGAGTTTAAGCAGCTAGATATTGGAACACAGAATAATAAAGCCAAGTTGTCTTGATAAGGCTTACCTTGATTGGAGGGGGTCCAAGTGAAAAACCAATAAACAGTGTTACCATCACAAGGCAAAAAACCGGATCGAACACCTTCCCCAAAGAACTGCAGCAACTTGGGCTCAAACCCATGACTCTCCTTGAAAAAAGCACAGCCCCTAATGGCAGATCTTCCGGTAAAAGCTGGCTTCTCGAGTTGCAACCACTTTCCCACTACCGAGTTTACTCCATCACATCCAATTAACACCTTTCATACAACAAGACCTTACTTAACTTGGCACCATCTAGTTGTTTTTTTAAAAGCCACTAAACAGGTAGAACTGTGGAGGTCACTTTCTTTGTAATATGATTGAAACTTTTAGGTGTAAATATATATATATATATATATATAAACATTCCTTTTTGTGGGTTAATGGGTTGGGTGAGTGTACATTCAAATAAGCAGCAAAGCTTGCAATCAATACAAAAAAGTGATCAACCAAAATATAAACATTCCTTTTTGTGGGTTAATGGGTTGGGTGAGTGTACATTCAAATAAGCAGCAAAGCTTGCAATCAATACAAAAAAGTGATCAACCACTCTTTTGGCTTATTTTACTCAAGGAGAAGACATTATAGTGGAGCCAAAATCTGTGGTGACTTACCTTGGTCCTCAGAATGGTTCCATCATCAAGATGAACAAGCTTGAAAAAGCCTGATTCCTCAATTGAGACCACCTTGGAGGAAAATCTGATAGTCCCACTTGGGAGTTCCTTTGACAGAGCTTCCAATAGGATCTTCCTTACTACACAGCGAACTTCATGATTTCCTCTGAAAAAGTGGATGTGATAATCCACAAAGTAATCAGGACAAGCTTAACATCTATATTCAACACATATACTATAGTTCTACTTAGAAATTAGGAGCACATAAGTTGGCAATGAACAATTTCTATACAGTCAAGGAACTCTAACACCAAATGCTAAAACCATAGGTCCTAAACTCGTATTTAAAAACTCAAAAGATATATGGTTAGACTAGCAGGAGAAATAACATAAGCCAAACACAGCAACATCTGACTCACTGTTTTCCTTTGGTCTCAAACGACATCTCCGAAGACTGAACTCCTGAAATCGTAGAGGTGGTCGAAATCCTGTTACAAAAATATCTTCCTCTGGTCAGTTAAACTTGTTCTTAACAGGATAAGCATGATAATCATAGGCCTAAATTATGGAACTAAAAGGACAGAAACAGAAGCTAAACTAAGCCATGAAGTTGTTTAGAGTAGTGAAAGTAAATATGTTATGTTACCCAAAGAGCCGCTCATGTTGTTGGCGGAGGGAGTCGCCAATGCCAACCGCATCTAAGGCCTTCCAAGCATTAGTCCAAGTTATAAAAGCAAACCCGGTTGTCCTCAAACTATCTGAAGCTTCCAATACTAAGCTTCTCATGCCCACCCTGTCATTTTCATTTTTCCCATTAAAAATCACAATTACTACAAGCCATTCCCGTTGTATATAGCATACAAATTCATATCCAAACATATAGTCATATTTATAGCACAAACACAAAATAAAGCATATGAAAATAAAAGGGTCTACCGGTGAAGTCCTAGGGATGTTGTTAGGCCAGCAATCCCAGCTCCCACAATCACTATATCTTCCACCACTTCCATTTCTTTTTTCGTTTAGCCTTTTTCCTTTCTTGGACCAGAATGGAAATATTTTAGTTGTGGGATAACCAAATTGAAAAGGGCATATTTATATAATTTTGGGCTTTTTTTTCGACAAAAACAAATTGAAAAATGTTGAAGATGAAAATGAAACATTAAGGAGAGATTCAATGATGTATCAGAAATGATCTTGATAATGGGATGAAGATAACAACTGACGGACAAAACTTATAAGCATGTGACGGAAGCCAATACGTGTTGTGTAGTAGTTACAAATTTACAAAACAACAAAATGGCCATTTAGTAGTTTTGTTTGTCCTTTTTTTCTTTTCAGGCGACGCGAAGGCTAAATTCGCAGTAGGTCAGTTAAAATTAATATTAAGAGGAAACGTGCTTAAAATACAACGAATAATGTTTCATTGTTATATTCTTTTTGTTATTTAAATGTATTACAACGATAATGTGAAAAGAGTTCCATGAATCTTTCTTTCTGCTTGCAAGTCGCAACAAAGTAGTGATATTTTGAAGGTTAAAAAAATTTAAAAGCTTTATGCCGTATTAATTTATTATCTATTTAATATTATATATATTCATATTCAATGCACCTAGTATGAGTGAAAGAATTCGATGGATCTTTCTATTTGCTTGCAACAATGTAGTTATTTTAAGGTTAAAAAAAATTAAAAGCAAAAAACAGTATTCAATGCATCTTGTTAATTGTTTTTGCTTCATCTTCTTAGTAAGTACAATATATTATTTTGATTGTTTGTTAGTTTACCAGTTACTCATCTAATTAAGTCCGACCAAAATTATACATGTCTTAGTAACATTTGTTTTTTCACTTTGCTTGAAATTTCGAGTAATATCTTGTATCTGGTTCGCGCATCTATTGTCGTTTTTGGTTTATATTATGCTTTTTTAAGCCGTTTGTGGTTTATTGTCGTTTATCACTATTGTTTTTCGTTATTGAAGTGCGTCACTTAATTTTTTTCGTTGTTTAATGGTAATTGTGTCGCTTACATTTATTGTCGTTTATAGTGTTTGTATCGTTTCAGTTTATTGTCGTTGGCAAGGGTTAGAAGTCGTTTCCAGTTATCTTGTCGCTTTCAGCTGATAGGGTACAATTATGGTCGTTTACACCTGTTGTCATTCAACACTGGAATTTTATCGTCATTTTCAGCGTTTCTGTGCCCGGTCCATTGCTCTACATTTTTTTTACTTTATTGTCGTTTCATATTTTCAATGTCGTTTTCCACTTTTATTTCAAAGTTGAAAATCAAAAAATTAACTTCGAGTCCTTCACGTAAGCTGTAGGCGTAACTTTAGCTAGTGTGCTAAAAATTTGTTCGTTACCATTACCGTCCCGATAGTTGGTATGTGTTAACGATAACCACTGACGTCTGATTTCCATCCAACTAATTTTCTGCTCCTTATTATGAAGATTATAATACAATCTAAAACGTCGTTTTCAGTAACAATATAAGATGCATGATGATGATTAAGGATATCAAAAGTCCCCACTACCTAACGGTAGAGATTAAATTGGTGTAGACCCCATGCCAATTGCCAAGCAAGTTCTTTCCCTTGGTCAACCTTATATATAACACACCGATCGAACAGTATAGCGTGATTAGGTAAGTACCAACTTTGTTTAAACAAAACTGTAACTAGCACCAAAATGAATTCAGAAGATGGTAAGAAGGCCGCCAAGAACCTAGTCAAACGAGAGCAGCAATTATTCTACAAAGTACAAACAATATCCTAAATTTCAATTGCACTGCAATAATAACTGCCCTATCTGCAGCAAAACTTATCACAGTGATTTTCAATTGCCATCTGCAATTCGTGGCCCGAGGATGAAAATCCTTTTTGCTGAAGAAAATCGCTATAAGGTAATCACCACTAAGTTAGACCAGAGCAGATGACAAGGCCACTATCTGCTTTCGGGGAATTTATCTTCATAGTTCTGGGGTAACTGCATAGAAAGATTGGAGCTCTTAATGAAAAGGAAAACTTGGCAATTATAAAACTACATGGCCAAAGCAGCGCGTAAATACCATATAAGTTGCAGTTATCATCTTCCCAGCAAACCATCTCCCATGAAGAGCACGTTGTGCAGCCATTGCTGATTGTGTATTTTCAAATCTCAGATAGACAAAACCTGCACTGTTCCTGTTCATTGAAAAGAGAGCATCGAGAACTTGGTGAGCAATGACCCCAAAAAAAATAAAAATAAAAATAAATAAATAAATAAATTTCAAAGACTTACTTGTCTACGTGTATATGTTTCAAACTTCCAAACTTCGAACATTCTTCCCGTACATCTTCTTTGATATCCAAATCAAAATCTGGTTCCGTCTACCAAAAAGAAAATATTCATGTAACAAAACCAGTAACTGACATAGAACTGAAAGTACTCTTCAGATAGGTAGGCAATACCAACCTCAGTTGTAGGGTCAAACATATTTTTTAGCAGCAGACATTCACTTGGAACACCAATTGTATCTAAAGAAGGAACAGTGACAGCAGCAGCTTGAAGTCCTCCAAGAGCAGGAATAGGAGCTAGGGGAGCAGCAAGCGGAGAAGCCACTGGAGTAGCTCCCAGAATTGGTGGTGGTGGTAGAATAAGACCACTGTTATTGACAGCAGGAGTGCCTAGGGAACCAGTAATACTGCACCCAATCGAGATGTCAGCTCAACTAATCAACAATCACAGCAAAAACATGTAAGATCAAACAACAAATACAAACCTTGTTGCAGTGCCACTCCGATCCAATTTCTGCATGAGCAGCGCTCGAGAACGTGCATTCAGTGCCTGAAAATTATGTACATCAGCTGCTTTTAGTTGAGCCAAAAACCTTATTTTTTTCAGTTAGGGAACATTTTCAACCAAGGGTAGCAACAGGAAATAAAAATGTTTTGTTTTTGTCTACTTTTTTGTGTGTTTAGAAACCTGTAAGGCAAAGATACTGACTGAAATATGTTTTTAATCGAATTAAGTAAACAAAGAAAAATCTCCCTACCAAGCCACTGCCGTCGTCGTCATCAAAATCCCCCGTGTTCCCTCCAACATCTTGTATTCCAGCTTGATCAGTAACAGCTGACACCTGAAAACAAAATGAAAATGAAAAACAAAAAAAAAAAAAAAGGAAAAAGGGAAAACAAAAGAAAGAATTTCGGTCAGATATACACCCAGATCTATTTGTGAGAAGTAAAGAAAGATTTCTTTTTTGGAAAAGATCCTTAGATAAGGAGTGGATGACAGAAGCATACAACATTTAAGCACCACAGCAATATACAAGAATAACAACACACAGTAGATTCAGTACCATATGTAGGGACCACATGAATAGACATGGAGAATGAAAGCTTTCAAAATTTGTTTGATAACAACATTAGTTAACCCAATAAATCTTTGGGCAATGCCTGCTAAAAAAGATCTAAATATTTCAAAACTTAGAAAAAGACATGTAAAAAGAATATGAAATATCCAGAAATACCAAACAGTGAAAATTGAACGCAACAAAAAGTATTAATTTATTGCAATAAATTGAAAATGTAGGAGAAACCCCAAAACAAGGTGTATATTCAGAAAAAGATTTTAAGTATCAAAATACGCAGAGTTACCTTAATGGTTCGACCACCAATCTCCAGTTGTCCATTCAAACTCAGCGAATTTCTTGCGTCTTCAAGACGTGAAAACTGCAGAATGAAATTAGTTAATCCACTGACAAATTCAAAAGGAATCTATTAAGCATACCAGCCAACTTGATGTGCCCCCAGGTAAAGAACATTGTATTTATTTAATATCATATGCAATATGAACAGCAAGAAACAGCATCTTATATTGTATGTGAAAAAGAAAATTGCTACTGATGTCCCATCTGTTCAGTCAGTTCATCGAAATCTTAGTATTTTCTTCTTATATTCATTTAATTTTTATAAGTATTATTATTATTTTTTTTTTTCCGTAAGCTTATGAGATAAGACGAGGTAACTTGTAGCTTAGAAATTACATGTGTGATGGCTGAACATTCTCAGATTGAGAGAGAACAAATTAAAAATAAGAATAGATGAAAACAAATAAATTAACTGAAAATCCCCGTACACAGGCAGCAAAGTTACAAGGATAGCAACTTCTGATCACACATACCTGGACAAATCCAAAACCTTTGCAATGCCCAGTTTCATCAACAGGCAACTGTACGAGTTCAACAGGACCAAATGCCCCAAAAACCTGAATATAATACAGAGATAAAACATCAATACATTGGCACACATATTTCTAGATACAGAATACATATTTAAAGTTTATACTTCCTATGCCTGTTTCTTTTATTGACACAATTACAGTTCCTACCCACCGAGTAAAGACAGATACTTACCTGACGAAGATCTTCTTCTTTTATATTTGTATGTAGATTGCCAACATAAAGCCTCCTAGCACCTCCAGAGTACGGACCTATAAGCCCACCTGGTCCAGCAGCAACAGTTGCAGTTGACTGAACTAAATTCTTTTCAGCTTCTGATGGCTTAACCATTACTGGTTGACCTAGAAGAGGCTGACCAGATAGGGCAATTGCCATAGGCACTGACATCACATCATAGAACTCGATATACCTACAAAATGAAAACGAATTTAGGTTCCCAAAATAGTCACAAATTGAACATAAGAAAATACTTTAAAATGAAAATATTTATACCCATTGTTGACTACTTGATCACTATTTGTGCCATTAATCCCACTTCCAAATTAACCACAAATTTAAACTTATGGACAATTAATCACCTACATAAGAAACCTACCCAGGTCATGTTCACTAAAGAAACAAAAGAAGAGATACGGAAAAGCAGATCAGTTAATATTGATAAGTTAAAAAAGAAATATAGAAAAGCAGATCAGTTAATATTGATGAGTTAAAAACTATCTTATAAGGTTTATGATAAAATAAATACACAAAGGTACAAGCAGATTAGTTATGGAAACCTACCCAACTCCCTTGGAACGTCTTGAATTACGGTCCATGATGAGACGTACATCTCGAACCTGGGGAAAAAAAAAGTATTACATTGTTACAAGATGGAAAATCATTGTGGCACATTCTCCTGAAAAATTATAATAAAATCAACAGAAAAGCTACAAACATTTAGGGATTTTTTTCTTCTTTTTTCTTTTCTGGGAAGAAAAATCACAAGACTGTTACTACATCTAGCACATGAGATATAATCAAAACAGAAACTACCAGTAAGTTGGCAACATTTTGTTTAAAGCAATTTTGCAGTATTCATAGCAAAGAAAAAAGTCATTTTGCAGTTCTTTATTGTTGCTTTTTTATTTTGTTATCATGGTTTTAAAGGGCATTTGAGCTTCAAGCCTTGAGGCGCGCCTCGAGGTGAGGTGTTCAAAAAAAGCCTATGAGGCTGCGCTTCACTAAGACATGATGAGGCTTAAGCATCGTCCATTGAGGCGTAAGCTTCTGAGTCGCATAAGGCTTAAGCCCCATATAATCAGCCCTAGTTTAGGCTTTTTAAATGAAGTTGGACCAATTTTTTTGACCCAACAGACATACTACTTCATTTTAATATTTTTCTTTTTCATTTTGTTAATTGTCATTATTATTATTATTACTTTTTAGCTCTGGATTTATTTTGCAGTTCAATTTAACTAGGTTTAAACTTTTAAAATAGGCCCCCCAAGTACCATTACGCCAAAAAAGACCTAGTTTTGAATAATATAGTCTTTTTGAGTTACTTACCATATTCTATTAATTACAAGATAAGAATGAATAAAATACTAACCTTGCCAGCCCTCGAGAAAAACTCATAGACATCTCTTTCATCTGCCTTCAGACAAATCTGCCAATGTTTGTTTGTGGAGACAGGGAAAAAAAAAGTTACATCATGTATAAAAGTGCAGTGAATTGAAAATTTGAGATCAAGAGCAAACAAACTCTAAAGCATTTGAGAGAGAATGGTTACCTGATAAGCAAATACTGTCCTTTGATCTCGCTCTGGGTCAACCTCTGGTTCTACCGCTTCCTCTTTTTTATCTTTATATCTTCTGCAATAAAAAGAGAGAAAAATGAACTGAAATTCATTTGTTGCCAATATATTTCTTATATAATTATTCCAAAGAAAGAACAAGGAAACACGGAACATTTAAAGACCACGAACAGCATGGTTTGGATCCTAATATGATTAGCAATTTTAACGTGGCAAAAAATCCCTTAATTTAGGAAAATGGAGAGGAAAAAGAAATTTCCAATGCGGCAGAAAAACTGTCTCATCTCTCATAAAGGTCGAAGCCATGTAAATAGTCCTGCAGAGAACTGCTTAAAGTTAACATGAGGGCGAACAATACATGCAGATTATAAAACAAGAGATCTCAAGGTCTTGAAATTCGATAACAATCAACCTGCAGAAAAATATGGCAATTAAGAAAATGGGTTATTGACACCTAGGAAGTCATTTAAATAATCCAACTCCAAGCAACAAATTGACAGATTATCTACCTTGTGCAAGCTACACTATAAATGGAAAAAGCATCACAGTGTCTTGTACCTTCTACAAAAAACACAATCTTAAAGGTAAACAGCACCACAGTGTTGCATGGATTGAGTGCCAAAGGACCTAGTAGCAAATAATTGGAACCTGTTAAACGTTTGAATTCCAGAAAAAGAATCACAAACATATAGAACAATACTGAGACCCTAGGACTTGAGAAGACAGTCAATTTCTCCAAACAAGATCACATTGATGCAATACCACAATGCAGCAGAATAATAGGTTGTACAATGAAGGATAGGTGCAATCTCTTAGATGATCTTTATGATTGCAGCCTGCCAGGGACATGAGTTGAAAAAAGATGTAGTTCATTGGTAAAAGGATGCTGGGAGCATATTTAGGTAAAGAATACTCAAAAAGCCCATCCAGATGTAATGACCAAAAAAAATGTGGGGTCCTCCAAAAGTTGCAACCTTGGCTCAAACGCAATAAAATGCATGGCTAACTAGGCTTTGAAAAGGCAATAACTGGAGAAACTGTGGCCTCCCCTAACCTTATATTAAGGCAGAAAACTGGTTACAATTATTATAGTTTAATAAAAACTGTAAAATAAGGCCAATCTCGAAGACTGTTTTCCCACAAGCACCGGAAGATGAAGTGCTTCTCTTAAGCAAAGCCCATCACTCCCTGACCAGCATTTCTGCAACAGAATAAATATAATTAAGCAACTGAGGTCAAAGGTGGAGGATAACGAAAATCACAACATGACATCACCACTGGTCTCCAACACAGAACCCTAAATCCTTCGTCGCAAGGTTTTAAACTAGATTCCAGAAAGTTTAGGAAGAAACATTAAGACCCACGACCTGAGTTCCTGTGCCTGGCCCAATTGCCAGAAGGACCATCTGAAGACTGCTCTAGCATATCTGCGAGTTCCCAGAATCTATTCTTTATCAATATTCAGAATTTGGCTATCAAATAGTAGAATTGAAGTAACTAATGAGCCTTAAGATAGCCTATGGAGAATGTTAATTAGAATAAAGTATAAAACTCGTTAACGAAGCGAGAGTTATACTCATGACGGAAAAAGGAAATTAAAAGACACTTTTTTTTCAAAATAGATGTGCTTCCACATGCAATATAATACCTGGTTCAACTTGAGCTCGCAAACAATCAAAGAAAACAAACATGAAAAGTTGTTTCTAGAAGTAAGAGGAGAAAATATCCGGGCATCAAGTGAGTTCACTCGAACCAAGACAAAATAGTTACACAGCGACCAAATTTTAGCATGTATATTTTGGTTCATCAATGTAATTCCAAAAGTCTCAACAGGGTTCTAAACATCATTGTAAACACAGCTCACTGGCTTTGCTGTAAGTCTGTAAGAAGCAAATATCCCATCCTAACTTCTAGGATAGAGAAGTAGTAGAAGTCTGAAACTATCTCAAGAGAAAAGAGTTGACTTCCAGGATAGAGGAGAGAATATCTAAAAGTATCTCAAAAGAGAGACCAATAGTCAGACAAAGCCAGAGAGAAGGCATTTTCCCTATTACACATATATTGCCTTGATAACCACTTAAGAAATATCTCAAATTCAATTCAGTAACAGAGGAGAAAAATATCCATAGCGTCTAACCACCACCACCACCCACCTACCCACCCTCCGAGGCAAGACCATTGCCAAGCATAACCACCAGACCACCCAAAAATGTAGCAATATAACATGTAAGCTCCCTCCCAAAAGTAGTGCCAATAGGAAAAGGAACATTTGATTTATCATGGCTGCCGCAGAAAGCGTAACTTTTTTTGCTTAACTATGAAAAACCAAGCGACTCAAAGATATCAAACTGTATGCATGACCATGGCAAAGGGAAGCAAAGAAGATGATGATGTCAAAGAAACAATGAAGGACACTGGCCAAGAGAATTCGCTAAATGAAGTTCCAACAGAAAATCCAATTATTTGAGAAAATAAAATATAAACATGTCACTTCAGAAGAACAGAGTGGGGAAATTAAAAAAACAAGTGTAAAGATGGCCAAGAAAGTACATAATGAGACCTTGATCATCATAGTCAAAAGTCAACTAAAGAGCATAATTAATCGATGTCTAAACCAATGAACAGAGAGGTATGATTATTACTCCATTTAAATGCAATCTTAAGACTTATGCAACTGACAGCTTGCTCATTCTCGCACATTAAAGTAATAATTGCAAAGAAGTGCATAATTTCCAAGGTCAAGGAATTGGTTGTTAAACGCTAATTACATTGATTAAATAAAGGTTCACAAGCGTTTGACAATGCAATTACAAATAATCCCAAAATTTCTACAGAATCATTTCAATAGCTATGGAGATTATAAAGTAAGAATAGAACTATATAAAGTATACCTGCTTTCTCTTTCCCGTTCCCGCACCTCCCTCTCCCTATCTCTTTCTCGATGTTCCCTATCAAGACTCCGCTCTTTTTCATCCCGATCACTTCGATGCCTTTCTGAATGACTCCGGCTTCGACGTGACCTCTCTCTCTCCTTATCCTTGTCTCTGTCCCTTTCCCTGTCACCTTCGCGGTCACGCTCTCTCCTTTCTCTGTCTCTATCACGATCTCTCTCTCTGTCTCTCTCCTTCCCATTCCTTTCTTCCTTATCCTTATCTTTATCTTCCCTCTCTTTGCGTTCCCGACTACTCCTGCGCCGCTCCCTTTCTCCATCTCTGGACCGTGAACGGTGACGAGATGAGCCCCTTTCTTTATGCCGGTCATGGTCACGAGATTCTTCACCAGATTTTGAACGCCTTGAGCGATGCTCCCTATCATCATCCTTATCGTCACTTCTACGCTTCGAACTTCGATTGCGATCTTTATCAGCAGATTTCACAAGCTCCTCACCACCATTGGCAGTTTCCTTAGAATCCTTAAGGGGTTCAGGATTTTCAACAGTTTTCTCCAGATAGTCATACTCGTCAAAATCCATAGAAGCCTATTCTACCAAAACAATGTCGCGACAAAACCTCACAGGAAATCCTAATAGCTGGGCTAAATATCTGCAACAAAAACATAAATATTAAAAAATAAATTCCC